>CM053793.1:125162212-125762212 GCA_028749045.1 Cupressus sempervirens | reverse complement strand
AATACCTTGTAGGCTTTAGCAAAGTCCTCATATTCCTTGTATAGGTTCTTAAAACTCTCTATCCCAATGCTTTGGTGCTGAATCTCTTGGACTATCATGATCCTTCTAATTAGTGCATCTGCCACTTTATTCAATTTCCCCTTCTTATGCTTGATTGTGAAGGTAAATTCCTAAAAGTACTCCATCCACTTCAAGTGTCTATTTCTTAGCTTCTCTTGAGTGTTGATGTGGCTAAGAGCTTAATTATTTGTAAACACAACAAACTCTTTGGGCAAAAAATAGTTTCTCTACTTCCTAAGACACTAAACTAAGGCATAGAGCTCTAAGTAATATGATGAATACTTCTTCTCAGCCACATTAAGCTTCTCACTATAAAAGACTACTGCCCTACCTTCTTGACTCAAAACCCCACCTAGTGCTAAGCCACTTGCATCACATTCTAGCGTGAACAATTTCTCAAAACTAGGCAATTGTAGGATAGGTTGAGTAGCTACTTTTTTCTTCAACATTTCAAATGAATTTTCAGATTCTAAAGTCCACTTAAACTTAGACTTGATTCCACCCTTTATAGTATCAAGAAAAGGTGCACAAATACCACTAAAATTCCTAATGAATTTCCTATAGAATCGAGACCATCCATGGAAATTTCTTACCTTAGTAGACATGTTGATGTTGTATAGCAGCAACCTTCTCCCTGTCCATCTTTAATGTGCCCTTATACACCACAAAACCTAGGTATACAAGTTCTTGTTTGAAGAAATTACACATCTCAAGGTTGATGGCTAGCTTCTCTTTATGAAGTCTTTTCAAAACTACCTTTACATGCTCTTCTCTAGTCTTGTTGAAGATATTTCTATCATCTAGTTATAAAACTATATTTCTTTATGTGAAGTCCTTGAGCACTTTATTCATGAGCCTCATGAATGTGCTTGGAGCATTAGAAATGTCAAATGGCATTACAATCCATTTATAAAGACCATGAGTAGTCTTAAATGTTTTTTTACATTCATCTCCCTCCTTAATCTTGAGTTGGTTATATCCACTCTCCAAATCCAAATTAGTGAAGTATTCAACCCCTCCAAGACAATCCATAAGGTCTTCAATCCTGGGTATGGGAAACCTATACCTGATTGTGATCCTATTTATGGCCCTTGAGTCCATACATAACCTCCATTTTCCCCCTTTCTTAGATACCAACACAACAAGGACTACACATGGGCTTATGCTCTTTTGTATTAGACCTTGATCCATCAACTCTTGTACTTGCCTTGCCACTTCTAAGTTTTGATCTAGAGTGAACTTGTAAGTAGCTTTATTTGGTAAGGATGCACCTGGAACAAAGTCAATTTGATGACTTATAAACCTCTTAGGAGGTAGGGTAGCTAGAGTACCATCACTTGCTATGTCCTTCTATCCTTCAAAAAAAGTTTGAACCTCAACTAGTAAGGGTTCCTTGGCTTCATTTTCTTTTTCCTAAAACTTCAGCACTACTACATAATTATGATATTCCTCATCTCTGATATCTTTAACAAATTCTTTTCCACTACAAAACAATACACTAGGTACTTTGGCTTGTATTTCCTATCCTTCTAACAACAACTAAATTTTATAGGTCTTACCTCCCTTTTTGATGGTAATGGCATTAGCTCTTCCATTATACACAACCTCTCTATCAAATTTCCAAGGCCTACCTAGCAAAATATGGCAAGCATCCATAAGCAATACATAACACAAAAATTTGTCCTTGTATCCTGCTATGGAAAAACCCACCCAAGCTTGCTCATTCACTAAGATGCTCTACCCTTTTTTAAGCCAAGTAATCTTGTAGGGTTTTCCATGAGGAATCTTCTACAATTTTAATTTAGTAACTTCCTCCTCTGATATCACATTATTAGTGGACCCTAAATCCACCACCACTTTGCACACTTTTCTTTAAAAAAATTATTTTATCCTAAACAATGCCCTTCTATGTCTAGGTTCATCAAGAGTTGGTTGTTTGATCAACACTCTCCTAAACATGAGGTTATCACCCCTTTCAAATTCAATGTGGTCCACATCAAATTCCTTTCTATAGTCCTCTTGCACATATGTCATCCTTTTTTCTTGGTTTGAGGAAGAAGGCTTCTTTGGGCATCTGTAGGCTGGATGACTTGAGTGACCACAATTATAACATTTCATACTTGCAAAGTATGAATTTCATCTACCTAATCCTCTTCCTCTATGTGATCCTCCTTGGTTGTCACTTTCTCTATTATAACAACCTCTTGAGGAGTTGTCACTATTTTTCTCTATGAGATTACTTTCACCTTGATTCTTCTACTCACCATCTTTGCCCTGGTAGCCTCCTCTTTGTCCTCTCTAATTTCTTCCTTTGCCTCTATCCTCGAAGTTGGAATCCCCTTTCCTTTTGTTCTTTTCTTCCACCTTTAGAGCTAGTTGATGGAATCTTTGCAATGTAGTAGATGCCCAAAAACTAAGCTCCTCTTGTTTATTCCACTTCAAACCACCTAGATATCTAGCCACCTTGAATGGTTCTTCTTGTTGTTTTTTGGCTCATAGACATAGCCTCTAGAATTCCTTAGTATAAGAGGTTGCATCTAGGTCCTGTTGCTTTAGTCCTTGTCTTTTTTTATGGAGTTGGATCTCAAAGTCTTCAAGTAGGAAGTTATCGTTCACTTTAGTTACCATAGCCTTCCAATTAGCTATTTTTTCTAGTCCACACACCATACCAACTCACCATATACTTGGATTGAAGAATTAGAACTTTCAATCCTCTCCATAGCTCCATTTCTACTCTATGATCCCTAACCAAGTTGGTTTTACTTGCCTAGGGCATCACTTTAAGAGCCATAGTTTTTCTCCCCATGGGATCTCCATTGTTGTACATAGGGTACATGGTGTCTAGTTCCAAATCCCAAGAAATTGTGCAATTCCTATGGTGGGAAGTGTCCCTAGACCTTCATCTTTGCATACAGCTTGTCTTAGGACAATAAACTACTTAAAACCAAAAGATTTATTTACAAACCTCCAAACTAAATACAAAACCAAAATAGTGTTGTACAAAACTTCTAAAAAAATCAAATAATCCTCTTCAACACAAAAATATGTAGAGCTAATCCATTACCATGCCAAGTTCACAAAAAAACACTAAACTGTTATATCCAAATGTTGTTTTATAGTTTGTACACTGCAATAATTTAATTCTCCAACCCCTTGAAAAGGTTGAGATTGGCCTTATATAGGCTTGTCATGAATGATCCAAACTAAATTAAGTGGTTGAAGAGCTTTCACAAAGAAGTTTCTCAATTTGCAATAAAATTGCACAAAGTTGTCAATGACAACTTTTGTAAGAATTGAGCATTTTTTACGATTTTGCATAGCTAGTTCTCAAACTTGATCTAGTTGTTACGAAATGATAAAAAAGGCCTTAGATAGATAATAAAAAAATACCTAATAAGGACCTTAAAACACTCACTTTCCCTATTTAGCCTTGAAAACCCAAAATTGCTCTATTAAGCCAAACAAGCAATTTTTGAGCAATTTTAGCAACATTGCCATTTTGGGCTCTTCCAACCTATCTACCCACATCCTAGAACCAAGTTGGTCCTCTTATTTATCTACATATGTGGATAGAATCACTACAAGCCAAAAACAACAAAGAATCCCTAGATCTACCCTTAGCCAACATAGCTGGTGCTACACCACATGCATTGTCCCAACATAGATTTAGAGGGTTGTTAATGTTATCTCATCTTTGAGAGTTGATTATTAATTCATATCCCTTTTTAACAAAGTTTTTTTTTTTTTTTTGAGGCTCCCCATATTATTTTTTCCTTCCTTTCTTTATAATTTACTTGTCTTTGGATGATGAATTCTTTGAATAAATTCTTTTTTTTTTACGTTGATACCAAGGAATTTTCTACATCTTTCAAAACTATAGGTTTCACTTCATCTATTCGATAAATATAGTCATTGACATGTTTTCCCCAATAATTGGTTAAGGTGTTTTCAATATTAAGTGGGAGGTTGAAACTATCAAGTGGGGGCAGCCCATCCCATGAGTCCTCCTAGAATAGAATGTCTTCCCCTTTTCCTATATCCCAAGTTAAATTGCTAGAAACTAGTTTTTTGTATTGTCATATGAAATTCTAGGTTTTAAAACCTTTTTGGGGGTCCTTAGTCTAAAATAAGGATAGAGGTTCAGATCCATTTAGGTATTTATGGTATAATTTTTTTTCCCATTTACTTTTGTTATTGAGGAACATTCTCCATACTATCTTGGCTCTTATGGCTTCATTTTATGAGCTTGTGTTTTTAATACCATGTCCTCCTAATGCTTTGGGCCTGCAAATGTTGTCCTATTTAATCAAGGAAAGTTTCTTCTTATTTTTTGTACCAACCCAAAAGATGTTTCTTAGTTTTTTTTCTAATTTCTTTTTTATTTCATTAGGTAGCAAGAGACAATACATTTGATAGGTGGGAATAGAGGATAGAATAACTTTAATTTTAGTCATTTGGCCTACTTTTGTTAGTCATTTACCTTTCCAATTTTCTTTCTTCCTATCTATCTTTTCAAGTAGTGGGTTCCATAATTTGGATTCTTTCATATTTTTTTCAAAGTATATTCCTAAGTATTTGCATGGGAATGAACCATTTTTATAATTGAAATAGGTACAAATTTTTATTTCCAAATTTGGCTTGGTATTTAAAAAGAATATTTCTTATTTCTCGACATTTATTATTTCACCAAATGATTTTGTGCATGTTTTGATAATGTGGTTAAAATTGTGGGCTTCAACCATGAAGCTTTTCTCTAGGAAGTATAGTTTCACCCACAAATTGTTGATGTGTTACATTAGGTACTCCTTTGATCACTTTAATGCCTTTAATTTCTCCTTGCATTTGAGAATTTTTAATTGCTCTACCAAATTCTTCTTCCATTATTATGTAAAGGAATGGTAATATAGGGTCTCCTTGTCTTATACCACAATATATGTTACAAAATCCTTATGGGTTTCTATTGAGTAAAATTGAGATTTTTGGGGTAGCTATGCAAATGAAAATTAGGGTGATTCATTGATGTGAGAAGCCAAATATTTCTAATGTTTTACATAGGAATCTCAATTCAACTTGTTCATAGGCTTTTTGGATGTCTAGTTTCATGAGCATACATGTCTCTTTATTTACTTGTATTGAGTGTATGATTTCTTGGATAATTATTAGTCCATCTAAAATGGATCTTCCTAGATCGAATCATGTTTTCTCTTTTGATATTATTTTAAGTAGCACTTGTTTTTGTTGGAAGAATTTAGAATAACTGAGAGGGGGGTGAATCAATTATTCAAGATCCAAAATGTATAGATAAAACTCTTTAGTATTCAGCAAATACATGTGCATGCATTGATTGGATCATCAAATATCTCAAACCTTAGTATATTATTGTCTTTTTGTAAATATAAAAATGAAATACCAAAAATTCAATCACATAATTTGACACAAGGATTTAATGTGGAAACCCAATTTGGTAAAAAGCCACTAGTAACATGCTACCAATTTTCACTATTTTAAAGTGAGACCTGTAAGGAGCTAACCATTTTAAAGGTTACAATACACACTATTAAATGTGACCTTGATTTAAGGATTTCAATCACCATATTAAAAGTGAGCCTTGTTAAAGTACTTTAGAATATTCCATGAGAATGTCACCTGGTTAAAGGATTTACATATGACTTTTATGTCAACCTTAGTCCAAAGGATTTATCCAGACTAATACACTTGGTAGAAAGTAATAGTAAGACTTAATCTAATAACAAAACAACTCACTTGCAGATTAAAAATCTCTCATTCAACTCTATATTCTTCTTGGCATTCATTCCCCTTCATCTTTGATTGCTTGTTCACCCTTCAAATCTTCACATCCTTAAGCCTTCATGCTTAGTATGCCAACTACAAGTTCATTCCTTCAGTCACCATATGAAGCAATACCTCTAGACTCCTCTTTTTCATTCACACACTTCACACTTTTCTTCTAACCTTGTATCTCTTTATATAGAGATTTTTAATCTTTTGTCACTTCATCACAATCATCCATCTTAAGTTTAGGTTATATTCATTGAATCCTCCCTCTTTTAAGTTTTGTTCCTTCTAGAAAATTCCCTTACAATCATCTTCAAATGGTTTATCTTGAATTATGTGCCACTAGGTCATTATAATTATCTTTGACACAGTTCACACAATTCAAGAAATTAACTTTATTGACTTAGATTCATCAAATCTTTGTCAAACTCTTTATACTCTCACTCAACAATAACATGTTTACTCGACAATAACTATCTTTTGTTGCTTCGTCAACACTAGATTTCTTAGCATACACTAAGTCTTCACTTGGTTATTACTTCGATTCTTTAATGCTCAATAGATACTAAGTTTTATTGGTGCTCAACACATACTAAAATTCCTTTACTTGACACATATTGAATTTCTCTTTGCTTGTCCACAACTAACTTTCTGCTTGGCTTGAACTAATTTATCAGCTTCCATTGTTTGCTCGATCTAGCTTGGAAGACATATTCCTTTTGCTTAGTCTTCTTCTTATCTTTGCTCAAGTATCCTTTCATTATAGCCTTAAGTAGATAAATAATACACTATATCATCAAGGTCTTACCTAGTCTTAGTGCTCTTTTTATACACCATATAACTAAACCTTTCTCTAGGTACTCTTGTTATCCTTTCTTTTCAAATCCTCTTCATCAATCAATCAAATGATATCATTAAGACCAAAGTTAGCAATTGTCTTACCAACAAGGAGTAGATTTGACATCAGTGACAAAATAATGGTTATTCCATGATAGGTTTCTACAATCTCCTTCATTTCTATACTTCAACAATATTCTTCTTCTTCAAAAATCTCCCTCTTTGGCATTATTGGTACACTTATACCAACAACAATACCAAAAATAAACTTAATACCTTGTATTGAAATCTCTCTCTCTATCAGTATATGTCTTTCTTCTGTATAGGCTATAGTCTCTCTTCTTCTTTAGATATTCAGTTTAAACTCTTCTTCTTTCTCTTCACCTTGAAAACAATATTTCTCCTCTTTCTAATCTTCTCTCAATTTTGGTAATAATCTCCCTCTTTCTTGGAATTGTTATATTTCTCCCCCTTTGACAACAATGCCAAAAACTTTTCATCTATTCATGTAGATATCAACAATTCAAGTTCTCCCTTTGTCACCTTGCATGTGACTATAAGTCTTATGTTTCAGCTCCTTCCTTACTTTAGGCAATTCCTAAAGTAAGATCCACTGCATCAAGTTGTAAATTATGCCATTAACTCAATTGATGCAAGGCACTACTCTTGCTTCTTAAGTAGCTTTAGATAGGGGTATGACCCCTAGCTAACCTCTATGATATTCATGTGCATCCTTACGTAAAGCCTTTGTGAATATATCAACTATCTGTTCGTTTGTATTCACATATTCTATTCTCACTTCTTTGTCCTGAACCAATTCTCTCAAATAATAATATTTGATTGCAACGTGCTTTATCTTTGTATGCATCACAATATTCTTAGATATGTTTATAGAACCTGTATTGTCATAGTAGATTACCATAGGTTCAATCATTTCTTCCTTCATTCTTTTGAGTAACTATTTGATCCATACCACATTTGTACAATTTATTATAGCAACCACATATTCAGCTTGAATAGTAGATTGTGAAATACAGTTCTATTTCTTGCTAGTCCATGAAACCAATCTTTTGCCTAAGAAAACTGCTCCACTAGTTGTACTTTTCCTATCATTAATGTTTCCATCCTAATTAGCATCTGTATAGGCTCTCGATTCAAACTTATCATTCTTCTTGTGGTATAGACCATAGTTTTCTATACCTTTTAAGTATCTCATAATCCTCTTAATAGCCATTAAGTAATTCTCCTTAGGATTTGTAGAAAAGCTTGCAATAATCCCAATAGCTAGTGCAATATCAGGTTTTCTATGAACTACATATTGTAATGTTCTAATCATAGACCTATACAATGTTGATTTACTTTAGCTAAATCATCAGTTTTGGATAGTTTATATCATGTCAGCATGGGAGTACTAACTGGTCTTGAATCCTCCATACCAAATGTCTTCAAGATTTCCTTTACATACTTGGACTGAGTAATGTAAATACCATATTTAATCTGATATACTTGTAATCCCACAAATAACTTTATTTCTCCAAACATAGACATCACAAATTCTTTCATCATTTCATTTGCAAATGTCTTACACAATTCATTTTTTCCTCCAAATATGATATCATCAACAAATATTTCAGCTAGTAAAATTCCTTTACCTCCTTCTGTATTCAAGTATAGATTATTATTGTCATCAGTCTTCTCAAAACCAATCTTCAAAAGATAATTGTGCAATCTTTCATGCCATTCTTTAGGAGCTTGCTTTAAACCATATAAATCTTTGTGCAATGTACACACCATGTTTTTATTGTTTGGATCAAAAAATCCTTCATTTTGTTCAATTTAAACCTCCTCTTCTAGCATACCATTCAGAAATGTTGAATTAACATCCATTTGATAAACTTTGAATCTTTTATAAGCAGAAAAAGTAGGAAAAGTTCTTACTCCTTCCAATCTTGCAACTAGGGAAAATGTCTCTCCATAGTCAATTCCCTCTTCTTGTGCATATTCTTTGTAGACTAACCTTTCCTTATATCTTGTTACTTCACCATTCTCATCTAATTTGTTTTTGTATACCCACTTTCCTCCAATAACATTCTTGTCCTCTGGTCTTGGTACTAGTGTCCAAGTTTTGTTCTTCTCAATCCAATCTTCATTCTCTAATGCATCCTTCATTGATTTAGTTTCATGTATGTTAAAAAAATATGTTTCATTCCTTAATCTATTCCTTGTCATTGGTCCATCCTCTTTTTCTCCAATGATTTATTCGGCAGGATGATGTCTTTTGAAATATTTTGATAATCTTTTCTCTATTCTTCTTTCTTCAACAATAGGTTATTCATGAAGTTTAATCTTAGGTTCACTGTGTACTTCTCTATTAGGTAACTCAGAATTCCTTTCCTATAAACTAATCTCAGCATCATAATGTACCTCAACTTCTGATTATAACTTGACTCCTGAATGCAACTTGACATCCATTGTATGTGACTCATCAATCACTAATTTTTGTTGATTAGAAACTTGGTTCATAGTATCATTAACATTATTAGACATGCCTTCATTGTAGTACATAAAGGTTTTGTAAATCTTAGGTTCTTTTTTCATCTTCATGTATTTTTCTATTTTGATCAACTTTTACATTTCCACTTTTTGCAACTTTGTTAGTGTTAGTATTTAAACACTTATAAGCTTTACTTCTTGTGGAATATCCTAGGAATATACCTTATTTAATTTTTGACATCAGGTTTACCATTTCTATTTTCCTTAAGAATAGAACACTTTCTTCCAAATACTTTAACATATTTGACATTAGGTGAGTATTCATACCATAATTCAAAAGATGTGAAATTTGTACTTGTCTTGACTTGTACTCAGTTCAAGGTATAGATAGTTTTACTAACAAATTCTCTCTAGTATTTCAAAGAAACATTCTTCTCTATCATCAGTGTTCTAGCAGAATCCATCACATATATGTCCCTCCTTTTAGCTATCCCATTTTGTGGAGGGGTCCTCGGTGTAGAAGTTTGTCTTTTGACTCCTCTATCATTGTAGAAATTTTTGAATTCATTTGATGTAAACTCTCCACCTTTGTCAGATCTCATACATTTCAAGATTTTACTAGTTTCCTTTTCAAATCTTGCCAGATACTACTTAAACATTTGAAAAGCACCAGATTTTTCTCTCAAAAATATCACTGGCATCATTCTAGAGTAATCATCAATGAAAAGAATAAATTGTCACCTTTGTAGCTTTGCACATTAATTGGTCCACATAAAGTAGTATGAACTAGTTCTAAAATTTATTTTGAAGTATGAGTCTTACTCTTAAAACTAGACTTTTTCATCTTGCCTAATGGATATTGTTTGCAAATCACATTATCAGGTTTCTTTAGTTTTGGAAAACCTCTAACTCTTTTTATCTTACTGATACTAGCCAAGTTATCAAAATTTACATGACATAATCTTTTTTTCCATAGCCACACATCATCAAATTGTACAACAAGATAGGTTGCTTTAGTCATGTCAAGATAAAATAGATTACCTCTTGTCCGATCACCATTTCCAATCAGTTCTCCATCAGTATTATAGATCTTAGCCTTCTTGTGTTCAAATTCAATTTTCCATCCTAAACTATTCAATTGTGACACACTCAATAGATTATAGTTAAGTCCTTCCACATAGTAAGAATTGCCACATTTGATCTTGTTTGTCAATCTTACTAATTCTTTAACTTTCACTTGATATGGTGCATCATACCAAATCAAACACTATTTCCATTATAATGCTCAAGGGTAATGAACTTACTTTTGTCAGCAATCATGTGATGAGAACATCAATTGTCAATGATCCATTTGTCACTTTTGGTTACATAAGATAGTAATGCAATTGCCTCATATTCATTTGAATCATCTTTCATAGCAACATAGACAACTTCATTGTCATGATCATCTCATTCATCATTAGATTCTTCTTTAGCAATGTAACAATCTTTCTTTCCCTTTTCTTTATAGCCTTTGTTACTCTCATCTTTTCTACTTCTAGATTTGTCTTCATTTCTTTTGTTTGTCTTCTTAGGAAATCTTGCTGCAATATGACCAACTTCATTACAATTAAAATATATCATGGGTAACTTACATTTGTATTTACCTTTTCCTTTGTGAAATCTCCTAGCTAGCAATATTTCTAGTTATTCTAGATCTTCACCATTTGTTTCACTGCCACTAGAAACATGCTTGACCTTTTTCTTTCCTTTAGGTTCTTTGAGTGTTAGTTTAGCTTTGAAAGTAGAATCAATATTCTTAGATTTTAAATTATCAAAATTTGAAAGTTCAAAAGTAGTAAGTCTACCAACTAGTCCTTCAAGGGTCAAATCACTACCAAGAGTATACCTTAGTTCTTGTATAGCAGAGACCCTAATAAGATAGATAGGCAGTACGGTTCTTAAATCTTTTCTAATCATAGTCTCATCTTCAATAATTCCATTTTCTCCTATGACTTAATTTACAACATCTTTGATTCTTGTACAATACAGGACTATAGTTTCACCTTCTTGCATTCTCATTTCATCATATTTTCATCTTAGACTTTCTTCTTTGGCTCTCAACACATTCTTGTCTCCTCCATAGTTCTTTTGTATGGAATCCCACATTCATTTACAAGTAGTAGATGCTTTGATGTCTTCAAACTCTAAATAGCTTAGGGCAGATGCAATCTCCAACATTGTTTGATTGTGTTCTTTTCTTTTGTTTTAGTCATTTAGCTCATCATACGTATCTTCAACATTCTTCACATAATTAAAGAAATCAACTTTGTCAACTTATATTCATCAAATCATTGTCAAACTCTTTAAACTATCACTTGACAATAACATGTTTACTCGACAATAATTATCTTATGATGCTTGGTCAACACTAGATTGTTCATCATACACTAAGTCTTCACTTGGTCATTACTATCATTCTCTGACACTTGGCACATACTAAACTTCCTTTGTTCAACACATATTGAATTTTTCTTTGCTTAGTCACAACTAACTTTCTTCTTGGCCTAAACTAAATTTCTCAGCTTCCATTATTTGCATGGTTAGGCTTGGCAAACACATTCTTTTTGCTTAGTCTTCTTCTTGTCTCTACTCAAGTATCCTTTCATTGTAACTTTAAATAGATAAAAAATGCATTGTATCATCAAAGTCTTACTTGGTCTTAGTTCATCTTATATACACCATATAACTCAACTTTTCTCTTGGTACTCTTGTTATCCTTTCTTTTCAAATCCTCTTTATCAATCTATCAAATGATAGCATTCAAACCAAAGTTAGCAATTTTCTTACTAGCAAGTAGTAGGTTTGACATCAGTGACAAAATAATGATTGTTCCATGATAGGTTTCTACAATCTCCACCATTTCTATACTTCAACAATATTCATTTTCAATAGTTTTAACCTATTTTCTAATGCTTTATATAGAATTTTATAGATAGTGTTAGAGAGAGAAATATGTCTAAAGTCTCTAGGGCCTTCGAGAGTTGCATTTTTGGGGATTGGTGTTAGAAATGTGTTGTTAATTTTTGATAATATAGAGCTTGAGTTCCTAGTTTCTTTAATGGCATTTTGTAAATTAGTGCCCAATATGTGCCAATATTTTTGGAAAAAGAAGGCCTCGAAGCCATCTAGACTTGGTGATTTATCTGGGTTCATACTAAAAAGGGTCGATTTAATTTCTTCTATCGAGAAAGCCTTGATTGTTTTTTTTTGTTAATCTCATATTGATTTTGACATATGAGTGACTACACACTTAGTCATATTCATAAAGTGCATGTTGACCAAGTAGTGTATGTTGAGCATAAGTTTTTTAGATAATGCAAGCTAAGTAGAATATTCAATATGTGTCGAGCACCAGTATGTGCCGAGCAGAAAATTAGTGCTGAGTCACTTCAATGATGAGAAAGTTAGTAAATGTTGAGTGATTCATATGCTGAGTCATTCACAAGATAAGTTACAACATTGAAGATATAGTGGATGTCAAGCATCGAAGGCTTTAAGTGTTGAGTAAACAGTTTTGGACATAGTTGTCTCTAATGGAACACACTCCTATGTAAACCATTTTTGGGATGACTTAAGGATTTTTTTGTGATTCTAGATGATAAAAATGAATCTATATTAAGAATCCCTATGTAGTACACACAACCAATCAAAATGAGGGATGTTCTAACTAACCCTAAGTCACCTCGGTCTTCTTAAGAAAGATAAACCCTAAAGAGTTGAATGAGAGAAGAGAGAAGTTTGCATGTACAAACAAAACATTCATGGTGACAAAGGAGTTGTGAATTGAGATATCAATTGTAAAATCATTTAGAGAGAGCAGAGGAAAGAAGAGAGGATAGAATTGATACAACTAATCAGAGAGGATAAAGTATACACCAGTAAAGAGAAGATTTGATATCTAGAAGAGAGGTTCTAACTGAAGGATCAAGGCTAAGACATTCTATTAGTTGAATCAGTAAAAACTCTTAATAGAGTACCCTTAACAAGTTTCAAGTTCTAGCACACTTTTGTATAAATATTCTAACTGAGTGCTTACTTCATTGTAAGCTGAAGTCCTTTAACCAGGAACATTTCTAATAATGTGTTGAAATCCTTTAACAAGGTAAGATCTAACAATCTTTGCAAGCCTTTAACAGGACAGAGATTTCATAGGGTAGATCATAGTTTATGATCAAACATTGTAACCTTCATTGGATACACTTCACAACTACAGTAGTGAAGATTTGTGGGCCTCATCCTCATCCTAGTTTTACCTTCTCATTGGAGGTTTTCTGGGTAACCAAATATCTTGTGTCATAGATGTGTTGAATGTTTATTGTTTTCATGCTATGGATGAACATGCTTATTTTTGTATTTTAGTTTACATGCAGATTGTGAGATGGATGTGTAATGAATGTTTTAATGGCTAAAGTTTTGAAGGACTAATTCATCCCCCCCCCCCAACACTTAGAGTTTACTTTCCTTATTGTATTTCCAAAAATTGTTATAAGAGCTTTGTTCTCTAAAAAAGAAAGCTTTGAATCTTTGAGGAAATATCTTAAAGATGGAAGTCTACAAGTTGGGAAAAGTCATTGGGAACCAAAAGGTTGAAATCTAACTTTCCCTACATCGTTTGAATGAAGCAAGAGATGAGTTGAAGTACTCATTAAAGATATTGAAAGAGATAGCTATTGAGGAGAATGACACACATTACCAAGAGGAAGACTCTACTAAATTGTTTGCAAATGGAAACTCAAGTGAATTTAATGCAACAATTGCAGATCTGATGGAAAAGTATGGTGCCCTAACTGAGGAGGTTAGAAATCTTAAGATAAAACAAGAGTCTAATCAATATTTCTATGTGAGGTGACCAAGTAGAAAAAGAAAGTTGGGGAAGACAAAGTCATGATTAAAGATGACAAAGGGACACTAACCAACAGACTAAAACAAAAGAATTAGAGGTACATCGGATTGCTAGCATGTAATTGGAAATAATGAATCAAGTGATGATTTTCAATCATGAATTGAATGGTAAATACATTGAGATCACAAACCTAAAGTTATAGAATGAACAATTGAGAAAAGATCTAAGAAAAGAAAAGGAATTTGATGAAAGTTTCAATAGACCTAATGAAGCCATCAAGTACTTTGAGAAATTTATGAGATCTCCTAGATCTAACAATGGTACTATTGGATTAGGATACACCAGTACTAAGGAAAGAGAATCATCTAAAAGTGGTGAACAAATAAGCAAAAAAGGTAAGAACTAAAAACCCACTTGTCATAATTGTGGTAAGTTAGGTCATACAAAAAATGTTTGCTGAAGCAAAAATGCAAATCATAACCCTAAGCAGAAGTTCATGGGTTACTGTCATAAGTGGAACAAGCAAGGACATTAGGCACATGAATGCAAGATTAAGACTACAAGAACACAAAGATTTGAAGGATATTGCCACAATTGTCAAAATTATGGACATAAAGCATATGAATACAAATCCAATGCTAAGTGGACATCAAACAAGAAGACAAAGGGAAAACACAATGGAAAAACCCTACACTTGGGATTAAAATACAAGGTATATTTGTCACTATTCTCAACGGTATGGACATGTTGTTAAGAATTGCATTAGAACACATTTTAGAAGTAACTATAGTAGATGGTTGAGTCAAATACATGTTTTATCTTTTTGAAGACTGGTCACATCAGCAAGAATTGTCCAACAAGGTCAAAATCACCTAGTAGTGAATTCAACAAAGGTAAAGGGAAGATTGATGTTGAGAATGTCAAAGTGTAGATGAACAAGATATGAAAGAAGAAGGAATATTGAGGCACATCAAGTTTAGATGAGATCACTTCATCCAATAGATTAGGTGATAACATCACCCCCAACTAGGCAATCAAAAGGTATGTGGGACTAATATTGCATTGATATATTTTACATTAGTTCCAAGAATCTAAGTTTTGAAAAGAGTATATATGCATGAATTAAGATGTAATGTATTGGTTAGAAACTAGAAGAAATCTATAAGTTTTGTTAATTTTCATGCTATTGCCAAACATGAAAAGTTTCATGTTATTAATGAGTGAGAATAAAATTTTAGTTGGTGTCAAGCTATTAAAGGTAATAGTATTGGTCGAGCTTGTTGTAGTTTCCAAGTGTAAAATAAATCATGTGTAAGTCAAGTGAGTTGAAATTGTTATGATAGTCGAGCTTACAATTGTGTAAGCGCTAAGAATTTATTGTTGAGTTTTAAGGGCTATATCGTCAATTTTTTATTTGTTTGCATTCATTCAAGATCTAAGAGAGAATGAAGAGCATAAGGAAAGTTGAGGAAAAGGATTCAATATTTTATGAACTAGATTCAACTTCTACTTGTCACTAATCATTAGATTCATAAGTTATTATCGTGTGTTGAGTTACATTGTCTAAATTATCACAAACTCTAGTTCTTCTATTGTTGTTAAGAAGGAAGGAAAAGAGGTTTTAAATGTTCAATTAATAAGAAATAAGATTAAACAACCACTCTTCCTAGTTATTCCTGAGATTGCATACAAGGGAGATCCAACTAGTGCATTATTGATGATACCACCATAGGTTTTGGTGATACAAGATGTAAGATGTTGTTACACTTGTAAGGTTGGAAGTATTGAAGACACGGAAATTAGAGAATTTTATAGAAAACTATGTTGATGGAGTGTTGAAGGAGGAAAATAAGACTGTTGAGAGAAAAGGGTTAACCCATGTCCTAGATTTTCTAAATATATTCAAAACAGAATGCATTAAGATAGTTTCAAGAAGAATACATGATCAGTAAGTATGGTTAGAAAATAGTCCTACCAAGATCACTAAAATGATCACTCAATGAGTAACAAGGTATCCTACCCTAGATAGACAGAAGACCATATGAAGTGATGTGAAGGAAGTAATTGAGAAGAATACAGGGGCTATATGGAACAAAAGAGGGATGATAATTGATACAATTTTAGATCCCCTAATTGCATTTTCAATGAGAATAATTGCTCACAAGTTCTTTCAATCTAGCACATTGAATAGTATGTCTTGTATGGCTATGGATTTGGGCTACAAGATAGTGAAGAAGGATCACTCTTATGACCTTGCCAAGTTACAACTCCAATGGTTATCAAAAAACTTGGGAGCCATAAGAAATACAAAGAGTGGACAATGAAAAATTAGTTCATTACTAGTTTGTATATTCTTTTATGTGCAAAAAATATTTCCATCATTTAGAAAAGTTGCGTGGAAGACCAACAGGTCTATTGTAGTTCAAATTGGAGAATTTATAGAGAAACTTGAAGAAAATTTTGAGTTTTTCATGACAAGCTATTTTGAAGACTTTAAGAATTCTATGAAACAAAGACTAGGGATACTAGTGTCACTAGTAGAGAAATATTATGATGATGTTTGTTTTCTAGTTGATGTTGATCACACTTATGTATAAGCAATTTTTCTTAGAATTAGATGGCTTAGTCCATTGCCCTATGAATTCAATGTGGATGAGACATCAGTAGCCATCACAACACTATTAGCAAAGGAAGTGGACAAGAGCGCAACCTCATTTGGCAATTATGAGGAAGCCAAATCTAAAATCATAATAGATTTGAAGCTAGCTTATGTGGTGAAAAAGAAGAACAAAATTGTGAAGAAGCTTAAAGAAATATTTGGTGAAGGGGGATAAGAGGAAGAAGAAGAAGATGATGATGAGAAACCATCTCAAGGCTCACTTGCACTAACACAAGGTCAAGGAGAGGACCAAGAAGAAGAGGAAGTGGAAGCTAATGAAGGTGACAAGGAAGGGGAAGCCAATAAAGAACCCAAACTTGTAGAAAAGAAGAAAATAAAAGCCAAGGAGCCAGTAGCAAAGAAGCCAAAGAATTTTGTGAAGCCAACACAACAAAAACAAGCAATACCTATCACTAGGGCTAGTACAAGGGCTACTACAAAGAAAATAGAGGAAGATGACAAACCCTAAGGAAAAAGAACAACTGCTACTACAAAGTAGAGTCAAAAAGACCAATCAAAGAGGAGGAAGTATATAGCTCCAAATGAGTTAGATGAGGAGAAGACCAAATCAGATGACAATAGTCAATTCCAAGTCCTAAGCCACAGTCCCTCTTCTGATTTAGACAACTTGTGTGATAACATTAAGAATAATGTAGATTTATCAAGTTTAATACATGATGAGTTTGAAAAACTAGGAAAGGTAGAAATTAATAAGGTTGATAAATTTTTATACAAGATGATGGCCATATTTAAGACCACTCTTATGTACATTTCCAACTCTTTACCCAAAAGTCTATATGATAGAGTTGAGAAAAGGTAGCAATATAATTTAACTATTGAAAGGAATATAAGGGAGACTTCTCTAGCCAAAGTAATGCTAGAATTGGATAAGTCATCTATGACTAGGGCCATTAAAAAATACAAGGGGAAATTTTCTCCCAAATATAGAGCTTTTAACATTTTATAGAATAACATTGAAGAGGTTGTCAAATAGAGCACCCAAATATGGAAAGTTATCTATGGCTTGCAAACATAAAAGGAAATTGAGGAAGCACTTGAGGAGGTAAGTGAGGAAAAAGATGACCAAGAGGAAGTGGAGATTATAAAGGATGGATCTATCAAATTTTGACATGAGGGAGGCATTGAAAAGGAAATAGATTTAAAGGCTACAGCTAAAGAAGAGTAGTAACAAAGATTAGAATGTACCTAAGGTACATATGCTGAGTACCAGTGCCACTCATGTGGAATAGAAATTCAACAAGATGATATCAAGATAAAGGATGTTTATGATAACATAATTTAGAACATCAATCCTTTGATAGAGGATGATTTGAAGAGGATTCTAAAGGATTCAAATTTAGCTGTGAAACTATGCACTAATCTTGTATTAATCAATACAGATGAAATTGACAAGGTATTAGCAGGGGAGAAATAGAACACTAAGACATCTAGTATGCCCCTTTCATCTACAAAGATAAGAGGCCCAAAAGCACAATAGGGTGTCACCTCTAAAACTCATGTTTCAATGCCCATTGTGGTATACCAAAGAAAGGACATAGTGACATCAAATGTCAATGCTTTTGTGCTAAATTATTTAGTGCAAGCTTTTTTAACAATTGAGAAGGATGGGACACAAGTCCATATAGGTCAAGAAGGAAGTCCTACACCTAATTCAAAGATTCAAGGAGAAGAAGACAAAACAAAGAAGGAGAAGGATAGGACTAAAGAGTTGATTTTGACTATGAAACCAAAGGAATAGATAAAAATTTAGACATTGGTTACCCTACCAAGCTTTGCATCTCCTATTCCTAGTCAAACTCTTCAAAGGCCGATTGTAGATGCTACACCATTGCAGCCATCAAGGCCTAGTCCTGATACATCTAAGGTTCCTGATACATCTAAGGTTGGAGTAGGAACATCTTACAGAGATGTTAGCTTAGATAAGGTGATTGAACTTCCAAAGTTTGATCCAACAAAAATCACCATAGAACAGATGAGAATATTACAAGAATCTCTCACAAGGGAGAAGAATCAAGAGTTACTCAAAAGGGAGTACCAGCAAAGACAAGTGTTATATGACATCAAAGACATATTTCTTGATATATTTAGCCCCCTAGAACCTAATGCAAATAAACCTATTGTTTGACAACTGGTGAATTTAGTGGATAAAATTAGTGATGTAGACCTAGTCACAAAAACCAAACTTTTAGAATGGTCTAAGAAGATATTTCTAACAAAGGTTGATGAGAAGATTTCTAGTACCATTGCACTCAGACATGTTGACTTAGAAATCAAGATGGAAGATGTGAAAAATGTGTAAGAGAATATATTTTCTCTACACACAAATCTCTGTGATGTAAATTTGTTCACACAAGAAGCACAGAGGGCTATTGACTAGCTGTAGGGAGACTTAAAGACAACTGGTAATATTTTTAAGTTGTCTCCTAGTCATAGTCAAACTCATTTTCAAAGGTGATTATCTACTCAAGGTTAGCTAGCTACATTACATACACAAGATGTAAATACTAGGGTTACCTTGATAAATATTCAAGCCATGTTGATCCCACACATGGAGGTGTTGCACAAGGAACTAACCTTTGTAGAAACATTGATGAAGAGAGATTCTCATCTTTCTACTCATGAAGGCTTAGTGAACCTTGTTGTTGAGCTAGATGTACAAATTCAATCTCTAGAGGTAGCATGCAAAAATTGGCATGTAACACTTAAAATTACAATGGAGGTCCATGAAACATTTTTGGACAAACACACTATTCATGTACCACCCATGACATAAGTGTCAAAAAAAGGGGGATAGTGAAGATCAAGGAGATATTAAAGAAAAGAAGAAATTACACAAAGGGGGAGTACAGTTAGAAAATAGAGTAAGCCTAAAATTGAAGAAAATTTACTCTATAGGAGTATGAGATTTACATACAACATAGAACAATCAACTTAGGGGGAGTTATAAAGTTTTGAAGTATGACTGATAAGTCATTAGTTTTGCAAAATTTTGAAATTTTGAAATTTTATATGTGAACTAAGTAAAGATTATAGATTATCTAAGTTATGCTCAATTAAGGATATATATATGCATGAAAAAGTGTTTTTGAGACTCATTTCAAAGGGGGAGATTGTTAATCTCATATTGGTTTTGACATATAAGTGACTACACACTTAGTCATATTCATAAAGTGCATGTTGAGAAAGTAGTTTATGTCAAGCATAATTTGTCAAATAATGCATGCCGAGCAGAATATCGATTATGTGTCGAGCACTAGTATGTGCCAAGTAGACAGTTAGTGTCGAATCACTCCAGTGACAAGCAAGTTAGTATATGTCAAGTGATTTAGATACTAAGTGAACAATGGATGCCAAGTCATTCACAAGATGAGTTACAATATTGAAGATATACTGGATGCCAAGCATCAAAGGCTTTAAGTGCAGAGTAAACAATTTTTGACATAGTTGTTTGTAATGGCGCAAACTCCTATGTAAACCATTTTTGGGCTAACTTAAGGATTTTTTTGTGACTCTAGATGATAAGAACAAATCTATGTTGAGAATCCCAATGCAGTACATGCAACCAATAAGATTGAGGGATGTACTAAGTGGCAAAATTGGTGAATCACAATTTATGATTCTTACCTAACTCTAAGTCACCTAGGTCTTCTTAAGGAAGACAAACCTTAAAGACTTGAATAAGTGAAGAGAGTAGTTTGCATACACAAAAAGAGAATTCATGGTGACTAAAGAACTATGAATTGAGATATGAATTGTAGAATTAGTTAGAGAGATTAAAGGAAACCAGAGAGGAAAGAAGTGATACAACTAATCATAAAGGATCAAGTATATGCTAGTAAAGAGAAGATCTGATATCTAGCAGAGAGGTGCTAACTGAAGGATCAAGGCTCAAACATTCTATTAGGTGAATCAGTAAAATCTCTTAACAAAGTAGCCTTAATAGGTTTCAAGTTCTAGTAGAATTTTGTATACATCTTTTAACCGAGTGCTTACTTCATTGTAAGTTGAAGTCCTTTAACTAGGCACACTTCTAATAAGGTGTTGAAATCCTTTAACAATGTAAGATCTAACAATCTTTGTAAGCCTTTATTGGGGCAGACCTTTCATAGAGTAGATCATATTTTATGATCAAACATTGTAACCTTCATTGGATACACTTTACAACTACAGTAGTGAAGATTTGTGGGTGTCATCCCCACCCCAATTTTACCTTCTCATTGGAGGGTTTCTGGTTAACAAAATATATTGTGTCCTATATGTGTTGAATGTTTATCATTTTCATGCTATGGATTAACATGTTTAGTTTGGTATTTCAATTTACATGAAAATTGTGAGATGGATGTGTGGTGAATGTTTTAATGGCTGAAGTTTTTAATGACTGATTCCCCCCCATCCCACTCCCTAGGCTCTCAAAGTTTACTTTCCCTTTTGTATTCCCAACAATTTTTTGTCTTCACTAATTAATTTTGGAATTGTACTTCCCATGATTCTTTGAACCAAAAGGTTAGAGCTTTCTACATCATTATAAATATATGTGAAAAAGTTAACAAAGGTATCTATTATCTGTTTCAGTTCTTCTAACATGTTGCCTAATATTATTGTTAATTTTTGATATTATGTTTATATTTCTATTATTTAAGGTCCTATTGTGGAAAATTTTTGTGTTGTGATCTCTTTTTGATAGGCAATTCTCTTGGGATTTCTATTTCTTATATATATATATATATATATATAGATATATAGATATATTCTTAAAATAGTTATTGTTCCATCTTTAAAAAATTCTGATAAGTATTTTAGTTTGAAAACAAAATAAAACATCTTAGGTCCCTCATAGCTACCTTTGTTCACCAATTTTTTGAGATTTCCTATAAATATGTCATCCAAGAATGGCATTTTCTCACACATGAATGGATTTATTGAAATTTTTCTTAGCTCTATTAATTATAATCTTACTAGGAAGTGGTCTTAGTTAACATATGGTACAATTGAGGAAAGAATGATGTAGTTAAAGCTGCTTAGATCTCCCTTAAAGATAAATTTTCTAGTCTATTTTTTATATGAAAAAATCTTCTATTGTTCCATGTGTATAATCCATTGATGAGAGGTATATCTATTAGACTATTTTTTTAGAACGATTCTCTAAAATTTGTCAATTTTTAGGATACTATATGTATTCCTCCTTTTTTTTCTTTAAATTTTAATATGGCATTAAAGTCCCCTCCTATGCATATTTTTCTTGATTAGTTATTTTCCATAAATATAGTGATTTCATTCCATAATTATTTCTTGTCCTTTTTGGGTATTGGTCCATACACATTAATAATAATGAATTGTATATTGTTTCTAAAGCTTTTGATTTGTCCTCCCATCTAGTTTTTTGTTGTTATCATCAGACTATAATCTATTTTCCTTGGGTCCCAAATTATTCTGATACCTCTTGAAGTGTCTATTGATTCAATCATATGTGATTTCCATATTATTATTTTATTTAACTTTTCACCTTTTGTTTATTTTGGTCTCTTGTATTAAGATTAGTTCTTAATTGGAAAGGGCTAAGTTGTGCTTGAACAAGTGTTTCTTGTTAGGGGAATTCAAGCCCTTATAATTCAGTGTACTTAAATTTATTGTGATGTGGGAAGGAACTTCCCCTTTCCTACATTCAAGATATCCTTAATTTTTCTTTGGTTCTCGTCTTTACCAATTTTAGCTCTTAGCTTGTTAGAGACTTCTTGCATCTATTTTTTGTTTTCCACATCTAGATAAAACTAACCCTTCATGAGTTTTAGCTATCCCTAATTTGTCCATATGCTTATTTGCATTCTTAATGCTACATTCAATTGAATCCTCTATGTTTTATTTCTCTTCTTCTTTGAGTTTTTTTATCAGCTAAGTCTTTTTTTAAATTCTACAACATTGTTTTGATTTCTCAGTTCCATGTTGCTAGCTAACTCTTTTTTTTTTTTCTTGATTAAGTTTATTGTCTCTAGATATCTGAATTCTTCTTAGTATTGACTGATGTTTTTTTGTTGTTGATTCCTTTTTGTCTCTCTCTTTGCATTCCTCTAATTTTCCCTAGCTTTCCTTAGTTTATCTAAAAAGGTCTCCACCTCTATCGGCATGAGGTCTTCACTATTATATGATGTGTTTTCATCCTCCTTGTTTCTTGTTGTTGTAGGCATTAGCTCAAAAGGATCCTTCCCATTGTTAAGAGTTTGCTAGAGTTTATGTTTGTTCCTTTTGTTTTTGTTTCTAATAGTAATGTTCTTCCATTGGATTGATGTTGTAGGAGGTATTTTACTTCTTTATATTGATAACAACTATTCAATTGTATATTGTCATTGATGTTACAAAAATTGTATACTCTAACCAAGCACTTCTAGTTAGAACCGAGTTTAGAAGTCTCTAGTATACGGTGAGCAAAAGATTAGAAGAATCCAACAGATCAAATGAAGATCAAGCTAGGTTGGTTACCAAAAATATTCCTATGTAGACCAAGTCAGGTCAGTTACCAAAGGAGTTCAATGTAAACTAAGCCAGGTCGGTTACCAAGGAACTTAGTGGTAACCAAGTGACCAAGTCTTTAGTGTCAGTTGACATTCAACAAATAAGTTTTGTTTATTAGTTGGTTTATGATAGACAACTCAATGGATGTTATTTATTTATTTGAAAGGGTATTCAAGCTGATTATACATTGGGTTTCATATATATGAAAGCTCAAGATATGGATTGATATATGAGAAAGTATGGAAGAACAAAAGATGTAAATAAAGAAGGATATTTGATTAAGGGTAGAACATCCAAGGAGTTGTAAAGAATATTTTGATCAGAGAGCATCTAAAGGATAAGACAAAATAGTGATATGAATTCATAATCTAGTTGCTTCATAAATTAGGTCAATCATTGTTACTCTCTACCAATTGTAGCAATAAAGAAATCTCTTAACAAAGTTGACTTAACAATCATTTTGTAAATCCTCCAACTAGGTGGCACTTCTAGATTGAATTATCTTTGAGACCTCTAATAAGGCCACTCCTAATAGGGTGATCCAAACCCTATAATAGAGTCACACCTAATAGTGTGTTTTGTAACCTTTAACAGGGTTGGCTTCAAATAGGGCTCACTCGAGAAGAGTGAAAATGTGTAACTAGTTACATTGGTGGTTTTCTTAAATTGGATTTCCATGTTAAATCTTGGTGTCTCTTGTGTTCATGTTATTTTCTTATTGCTTTATCTTTCTACAACTAATTCACTAAAGGTTAATGCACATTAATTTATTAGATTGCTTTGTTAACTAAGTTACAATCAATATCTAGTTCTAACCAAGTTGTGAGTTAAAAGGAAGTTTGTATTGACATCTAAGAGATCTTGAATTATTTTAGTGGTAACTGATTCACCCCACCCCTCTTAGTTACTCCTCTTATATTTACAACAATTAGTATAAAAAAAATTTGTGCTTGCATAAAATGTTTCAAGGACTTAAGCTAAAATATCAAGATGTCATATAGAAGAGAGGTTCCCAAGTTGAATTGAGAGAACTTCAAAGCATGCAAAGAACTAATGAAGCTACATTTGGCAACTATTGGAGACATAGGCCTAAAGTTCCTAGAAATAAAGTATGTGGCACCTCCTAATCATTTGACTATGGATCAAATGGTACAAAATAGCAATCACAATAAAATGATGATTGACATTACTTCTTCTCTCAATTATGTTGAATTTGATGAAGTCAAAGATTTTCCTACTGCTCATGAAATGTGGAAAAAAATTCAAAATATCTATGGAGGATATGACAATGTGAGGAGAGCCAAAGTAGAAAGTTTAAGAGGTTAATTTGATTAGATGAAGATGAGAGAAGATCAAAATATTCCAAAATACAGTGAGATAATCAAAGCAAGTGTAATTGCAATCAGAGATTCAGGTGAAAAAATAGATGATACAACTATGGTCAAAAAGGCATTAAAAACTCTTCATTCTATTTATGTAATTATACTTCCATTTATTCAAGAGATGAGATGAGATCCCAAAATGACATAACTTTGGATGCACTAGTGGGAAGGTTGATATCTTTTGAGTTCGATAGCTTTGATAACTATGTTCCTAGATCTTGTAACATAGAATCAACATTCAAAACCAGACTAACTCTTGGTAGAAAGGAAGGAAAAAAATTTGATAGTGAAGAGGAAGAAGAATCTAATGATGATCTTGAAGCCATTGAATCCCTACTTGCAAGAAGTTTACCGAAAGGAGAAGGTAAATATAAAGGTGAAATTCCATTGATTTGTTTCTGTTGTGAAGTTGGTCACATTGTTGCAAGATGTCCAAAAAAGGAAAGAAAAGATGATAGAAAATTCACCAAGTTCAAAGACAAGAAATATTTCAAGAGCTACAAGGACTACAAAGACAAAGGTAAGAAATCTTATTATATTTCCAAAGATTTTGACGATGGTGATAAAGATAAAATGGTGTATATAGCTATTAAAGATGAATGAGATGATGAGGAAAATGAAAATATTTCACTTATTTCTCATGTTACAAAGAATGACACTTGGATAATAGATAGTGGTTTCTCTCATCACATGACTAATGATAAAACTAAGTTTTAACACTTGGAGTACTATGATGGTGGAAGTGTCAAATTTGGAAATAGCAAACCATGTTATGTGAAGAGGAAAAGTTAAATCAAATTAACTAATAGAATCAAATGTGATAATGCTTATTGGTTTGAAGGGCTAAGAAACAATCTTCCAAGTGTGGTACAGCTAAACAAAATTGGATTTCAAGTAGAATTCATGAATGGGAAGGCCAGGCTTCTAGATGGTAAACAAAATCTAGTTGGAACTAGCAAGCATACTAAAGGTAATCTATTTTATCTTGATCTAATTGAAGGTTCATGATTTTTGGCACAAATATAGGAAAGTTGGTTATGGCATAAAAGGATGTATCATGTAAACATTGATAATATGGTTACTATAAGTAGGAAAAGAAGAGAAAGAAGTATTCTAAATCTGAAGAAACCTAAAATGGCCATATGCAAACAATGTGAAATTGGAAAGATGGGTAAAATTAGCTTGAAAAGTAAGAATTTCAATACTGAAGAAATCCTAGAACTAGTTCATACAAATCTTTTTGGAACCATAGATACTAAAAACTATAGTGGAGAAAAATATTTCATTTTGTTTATAGATGATTATTCTAGAATGATGATAGTAATGTACTTGAAGGATAAATCTAAAGCTTTCTAAAAATTCAAGTGGTATTTTGTTAGAATTGAGAAAGAAAAAGGTGAGAAGCTAAAATGCCTAAGATCAGGTAGAGGAGAATGTTAACATGAATGGTAATGGTACTACATTGGGGGAGTACTCGAAGCATTGGAGAGTATTGACATGTTGCATTCATGACTATATGTTTCATTGATGTCAACATAGCAATAAGTCTATGAAGACTAGCAAAGTAACAAACAAAGATCATAGTTGTATAGACAAGGTTTTTCTTATCTAGTGATGCATGGTCAAGGACATGTTCCACACTATGTCCTGATAACAAGTTTTAGTGTATGTAAAGTAAGTTGAAGTTGTACAGAAGATATGTCTAATTTATAGAGAGCGTTACAAAGATAGTGTTGAGTTGTCATTATGCACGATGCTAAATGGTAGGAATCCTTACGAATTCATCTCTTGAAAAGCTGACTTTATGAATCAACTCTAAGGTTTTGTGTTGTCTTGCAACATACCAAAATCTAATTAGTTGAAGATAAATGTGATTATTTACAAGGAGGCCTTTGCTGGTTTGTTTTGATTTCAGGACAAGATGAAGAATCTACATGTTGCTTCAAAATAACACTAAAAGAACTATGTTTTTGTATTTTTATGTTTTCAAATGAATGCAAGCTAACAATGCAACTAGTATGAATTCCTACCCTAACAAAGGGGTTAGCAAAGCAAATAATGAAACTTGAAATCGAATAACATGAAATTAAAATTCCTAACAGACATAAATTATGGAAAATGACACACCTACAAATTAAGCTTTGAAAGAAATCAGTAAATAACCACTGAAAGAAGGAGCAGCTCTTCCCTAATTCCACTGATGCAATCATCAATGAGAAACTTAATAGGAATATGATGTTTCACCCTTCATTAGATCATAAGGCAATGGAAAGTGTACTCATGCGAGATGAAAAGTTGTGTAAGAAAAATTCTATGATTTCTTCATAAGCTAGCTATGCAATAGAATTCATTGATATCATAATAAACACTAGAACTAAAGAAATACACAACTAGAAACAAAGAAATAAAACTTTGACTCAATCACAATTTCATGAAAATAAATCCACAAAACAATGACACATTCAAGAAAGAATTACTACACTCCAAATGTGAGCATCAAAAGCATAATTTTATTGCAAAATAAAAGTGGACCTCATTACATATTACAATGGCATATGTATAAAAAATCATCTCCTCAACTTTTGCTAAGAGTGAGAGATATCTTCATGCAATAAAATTCTTTTAATTAACAAACTACAAACTAATTCATGAAAAGTAAGACTCCATCCATAGTTTAATTCAATAATTGGATGCATGAGCCTTTTACATGTTTAAACACAAAGAAATATGAAAGGGAAAGCTCCAAATCAAATTGGAAGTGTCTGGGAGTACCAAAAAAAGAAACTAATCCTTCATAGGACATATGTAGGAGTTAAACTACCATCAGAATACATTTCTATGAATGGGAAGTTCTATTTTTGGAACTGGCAGTTGATTATCAATAGAATTTTTCTAAAAATGTGCACCTACAGAGCTGTAGACCTATGTACTTGTAGACTTGCATAGCTATGCACCTCAAAATGGTCCAAAATCTCAAAATTTTACTAAGTGTCAAAATTGAAATTGTATCATCTAGGTTTTGTTCTTCTTCATCCTAAAGCTATGTTTGGATGTTTGCCCATGATTTTCTTTATCATCTTAGTAATTTTAGTCACATCTAGTAGATCTAAAGACTTATATCTATCTTTGACCTTTTGTTGGTAATTTTTTACCTCAATTCAAGTATCAACAAAATCCTTGAGTTTTGTATCCAATTCTAACAATGCTTCTTCAGTTATGAAGGCTTGTCAAATATCTTCATCATCAACAGCTTCCACAAAAAAATTTGTTGAAATTATCCACTACTACTTCAACAGGAAACAATTTATCCCATCCCTCATCTTCAAAAATATCCAAGCATGCATTGCAATAATATTTCTCTACTTCCAAAATTTTCTCTAGGGCTTCATCCTTGAGTTGATGAATCTCCCCATGTAATATTTCTATTGCTTTATTACTATCTACTATTTTCTCTATCCAATCATCAATCATATTTAATTCTTCTCTTATATATACACTGATCAAAATTTTGTACCTTTTCCCTTTCATAGCTTGTAGAGTTTACAAATCATTACTCCAAGCCCTCACTTCATCCATGATACTAAAGTCCTAATTTAGAATTGCTACCATTTTATTCACATTTTATTGTGTAGCATGCAACAACTTTAGATTTCCCATAATAATCTAGATACCTTTCTCCTTAAAACCTACCTACCAGTGTTGAGAAGCTTTCAAAAATAGATCCAACTATACACCTTCCCCCTCTCTAAGTATTGTGTTCAAAGTTTTCTCAGGGTGCTCAAGATCTAGAGGACCAACTACGTTAGCTAGGTATCGCTTTAGGATCTTGACTTGCCTTCAAAATGTTTGGAGTTCAGCCTCATCTTGTTCCATGTTCTTGAGGACCTCTTTGACTCCTAGGGTCATCATTAATCGAGTTGTATCCCATGTAGGTCTCCCCAACATAACATCCTTCAATTCATAATCCTTGAGACCAAGGCTTTCCACATCTGTATCTTTAGGAGGGATAGCCACTTGTGCAAACAAGTCCTAATTACATGTACTAGTGAAAAATGTCAATGGCATTGTCTCGTGGGATGGAGACTCAAGTTTATTCAGAATCTCTACAATATCACAAATGTATTCCTTTGAAGCATGAAATTGAGGCTTAGTACTCCTCATTATTTCCTTCTAGATCCATCTAGGGATGCGTCCTACTAAGGACCTAGCTCTTGATGATGAAGGGGTAAGTTCTACAACTTCCTTCCCTTTTTCACTCTTGCTTCGAGTTATCTCTTATTGGGAGGGCTCTTCTTCTGAAGCCTTAGTCTTAGTACACCCTTTAGCCTGAACCTTAGTGTCTTGGGAAGGTGGTTGAAAATATTCCATTACTTGTCCTTCCTTTGACACCTCATCAGTTGTCATTCATTCTAGTCCCTCCTCTTGTGATGGTTCCTTATGAGCCTACTCTTCTTTTGAACTTGGAGGTGGAGGAGTAACTGAGCCCTTATCTACCACCATAATTTGTAGTAGAGATGGGGAGTAAGATTAGAACCTTATATATCTAGTGGCATTTGCATCCAGTCTTTCTCTTGAGGTTCACCTATAGGGGTGTCCTAGATCTTATCGCCAATTAGCTCTATACCAACGGGCATAAAATTGAAATCTAACATTCTAAAAATGTCATCTCCCTCATCACTCTACTCATCCACCATCTCTTGTACTTCATCTTCTAAAGAAGAGAGTTCTAAGTGTTTTGTTTAGGTAGATGGTGAGGTACCCATGGAACTCTTTCTCCTTTTTAGCTTAGTGGCCCTCACTAACCAAGTTATTCCTTGCAAGGGCACTTGTTCCTCTTCCTCTTCTAATTCTTCTTCTTCCTCCTCTTTGTCTCCCTCTAGAATAGTTTTGGGAATAGATGGGGAAGGCACCAATCTCCTACTAATCCTTTGCCTCTTTTTCATCCAGATCTTAATCCTCTTATTTTGTTTATTAGAGGTAGGAGGAGAAGCTAGCTCTTCTTACATAGGAGGAATGGAGACTTGTGAAATCTCTCCATCTTTTGGTTGGCTGGACACAATGAGAGGCAATTGAGGTTCATCCTAGACTTGAGAAGCTATAGTATCTTAAGACCAGGACCCTTGTGCACTCTCTTCCTTCTACTGTGGAAGCGCCTATTCTTCAACCTATTATGTTTGAATTCTCTGGGGGGAGATCTTCTTCCTTTTATTATTTCATTTCCTCTCTAGAGGGTGATAGTATCCAATTGCACAATCAAACTAGTATACTATCTTTGGCCTGATAGGAGACTGAGCCACAAAGGTAAGAATTCTGACTTTCTTCCCTCTACCTCTTTTTGGTTAAGTATGCACATGAAAGATGCCTGTATCAGGTATTGGATCAAGTGGAAAAGGTTTCTTGATCCAATCGTTCATCATTTTGATGACATGCCTTTCCTAATGATTAATATCATCGGCCTCCTCCCTATCTATCTTAGCATTCATAATAAGCCTTTCTATTATTTTGTCTGAGTTGAATAGGGGGTGCAACAACTCCTTTGAATCCTGTTGCCTTATCTCCTTCGAGATATCCAACTAGAGAGCCTTCTCTGCTAGATACAAAGTCATCCTACAATAATCCCTTATGCAAACATCATAGTCATTTGTGGCATTCATCCAGTGATCTTCAATAACATCCTCATGGTGAAATTCCTTTCTTGCCAGACTCTCCACTCTCCCAATATTGTCAAAGTATAGCTAGGGAGAGTTTTATTCTTCAAGAGGATAATTCTCCCATTCCCACTCAAAGGATGGAATATCTTGCTTTTGTTTCACCTCATATAGTCCAATGACCAAAGGCCACGCCTAGCAAAGTCTTTTTTGTCTCTTTATCTTCTCATATGCTAACTCAATTTGTTGGTCAATCTCCAATAGCACTAGTTTTTCACTTGGATATCTTGGGAGCTTCTTAGGATTGATGGAGGAACCAACTATCCAAAGATATGTGAATGTTTTGAACTAAATAAAGTAGGCTCCAAGAGCTATAATTTGTGCTTTGGCTTTATTAGATAACCTCTTTCCATAATGTCCCTCAATGAACTAAATGATTGTGAAAATGAACACATCATTCACAATTCTATAATCCTTGCTCTATGTGAAGAGCTTCTTCTTTACTAGCTAAGGGTAGACTTTGTATGGCCAAGCATTAGGATCCTGCATACTGCCTCTCCTGTACAAACTAGGATAGTTTGTCACCCAAATTAGGATCCTTTACTGTCCTCAATTGCTCACACAAGTTTTCACTTAGTGTGGTCGCTTAGTCCAACGGTATCTTTTCTACTTTGATGGTTTCAATGAAGTTGAACATGAAAGTGTTGAGGTGGCCTGCTACAGGTAAATCCATGACTCTACTCAAAAAGAATAATAGAATATCCAGTTTCCTCCTTCATATATCCTCGAGGTCATATCCACTTTTCTTTTTATCCTTCCCCAAGGAGACTTCTCAATGAGGTAAGAGGATTGCATGATGTCCATCACCTCCTGTTGGTGCTCCCTGTACCATCTGTCTACTACTTCATATGAGAGTCTAATGAATTGATCTAATCTTGAGAGATGGAAGACACTCTCAATGTTATCGGGCCGTAGGTCCAATACAAGTTCTTATGTGACACTCTTTACCACTCTCTCATCAGCAACAAAATGTTGTGCTAGTGTCATGATTAGTTTTGCTGACTGCACTGATATTGGATGTGAAGCTGCACTCACCAACCTAGAATAAATCAGTCAAGATACTAGAGCTGATCTCTTGGTTGGTTTGTTATAGATTTTGTGGAATTCTCCTAGATCTATGTGCCCTAAATTAGTATCCCTAATTTCTTTGTGGTAATCATGAAATCTTGATTTTGAAGGAATGCCTTGGAATCTGAAAATGATAGATTTGGGTGCCATTCTAGATGTGGATGCCATTTCAATCTTTGATCTCCACAACATGGAAAAAATGTTTATTAGATCAATGATAAAATTTAGAAATAAAATGCAAAAGCTTTAAATTTAATGTGAAATAAACATAAAGAAAAATGAAACGTCCAAATTGGGCATTTTCATTTATTTTTTAAAGTTTTTTTTTACTTTTTTTCTATTTTTTAATTTATGTTAATTTATATTTTATTTTATTTTTATTTTATTTATTTATTTATTATTATTATTATTTTGGGTTTATTAAATTTCCAATCAAGACTTATGTGTGGCGCAGCTTGGTAGTGTGATGCAGGAGCATCCAGAGGTATAAGGGCAATCCTGTGTCACCCAAAAAAAATGCACTTAGACTTAGTTTCTGTTTCATGTCTTTACATTTTTGGATACCCATTTGGCACAAATAAAGGTTCCAACTCTCATAGTTCAACTATCAGTGTGTTTGAAAATCCTGAAAAAATAGGAGCATGTATTTGGGCCATCATTTCGGTAAACTAGAAGGTGTGAATTGGCTAGATGAATTTAATCATGATTTAGAGCATTCTAGAAAAATAATCAGGTCAATAGGCCCCACGGTATGAAAGTTATTATAGTTTTTTAGGTTTTGGAGACCTCCTAAGAATGCTTCAAAGTTAGGTTTGGGGCATTAAATGACCTCAAAAAGGGTCAAAAAATGGGGGACGAGCAAAGCTTGTCCATAGGGCTATAGAGCACTTCGAGAAATTTCCAAAAATGTAAACAGTTCGTCAATCGGAGCTACGGTTCAAAAGTTATGCCTCCCGAAAGTTCGGTTACCATTTTTGGATTCTTCTAGATTTGCACCGACTTCTAACGCAACTTTCAGAACCTTCTATTTCCTCGGTGGATGCCTACTAGCACTTTCTAGAATGTACTCCTAGTCCTTAACCCTTCGGGGTCTATTTAAGGAGATTTCTGGCATTGTAAAAGGCAGTTCGGGGTGGAGTTTGAGAGGAGGTGCTAAAAGGAGAAATATTCTCCAGATTTATGCTATTGTAAGCCCTTAGGGCATGTTCTGAAGTTTATTTTCTATGTACTATTTGTACTAGCTTATTTTCTCACTTAATATAATTTCCCTTTTTTGTTGTGTCCATTCTGTTCTTGGGTTGTGTCCCCATCATAGTGCACGCAGTAGAGGGAAAAAGTGAGTAGTGTGGGGGGTGAAGGGAGTGCTCGCCATCGGTGTGAAGCCCATATGGTGTTGCACGGCATGAGCATGGAAGCATGACATAGTGTGCACAAGTGTGGAAGTAGCGCCGTAGGCATGACCGCTTGAGCAAGGTAAGCACGTGGGTGCAAGGTAGAGTTTGTGGAGGCACACAAGTGGGAGGCACCATGCATGAATGTGCCACATGATGGAATGTACACACACAGAGTTAGGGTCTTGATAGATGGGTGCAGTGTGTGGAAGTGCATGTAGTGCATGCAAATGCATGACATAGTAGGCACGAGCACAGAAGTGCTACGCAGTGTTGTGAGCATGGCCAAAGGAGTGTGTGTTGTGTAGCATGTGGCACATGGGAGGTAGTGTGTCATGGGTGTGTGGCACCATATTAACATGGGTGCGTAGTGCCATTTGTTCCAAAGGCACTTGATGCCATTTGTCATGAGCGCGCGACAATGTTTGGGTGCACCTTTGTATAATTCATGAGGCATGCCAAGCTCCTTAATCATAATGAAAAATACAATAATGAAGTGTCATGGAGGAAAGGTGAGGTTTTATAGTCCTAGCAGACACATGAGGTGTGTGTCATGCCCTTGTGCATATGTGCAAGTGTGTGGCATGCACCTCATGGTTCACATGTGCATGAATATGCTGCACTCTTTGATTTTTTTTGTTTTTTTGTTTTTTGATTTTTTTTCCTTTTATAATTTTTATACTTTTTTTCAATTTTTCAATTTTTTTAGTCTTTTTTCGAGTTTTTCAATTTTTTTGTGTTTTTATGATTTTAACTCTAACATCTTTTCTCAAATCTTGAACTATGAGTTTGAGAGTCACCCCATTCCTAGTGAGGAATGGGGCCTACATTGTGGGACCACAACAAATACCCCTAAAAAAAGAAGAAATCACCAAGGCATTTCTTCATCAGCAAACATTCTTCCAACATGTATCAAACACCGACCAAAATTCAAACATCTTAAGTTGATTTTGGATGACTCTGTAATAAAAACTCCAGAATTCAAAACCTTCAAGCTTAGTGTGTGATTTGACATCTCAAGATGTAGTCTATCAAAGTTTTATGACAACTCAAAAACAATCTTCCACTCCTCTAGGCTCATTCATTTAGGATCCCTATGTAGGTTATTCATCGATTAGTTGCTTGACCAAATGAGAGCATTAGTTCAAGGGATCTTGGTGGGGTGTCATGTTCTTTTAATTTTCTTTCAATTTTGAATAATTGCTCCTTGCAGTTTTGATGAAGCAATGGTTTTGGATACAAGATACTTTTCTTTTGAAAACATACCCTTTTTTCATTTCAGATCTTCAGAATCCTTCAGTCTTAACACTGTATTTTTTTTTATAAAAAACTTATGTATCCTAACTATGCTTAGACTGTGTAGTCAAGACATCGATGTCATTTCTTGGATTCAATCTCTTGTGAACATCTGTTGCGTTCCTCTTTTAGGAAATTTTTTTTTTAGAAACTCTCACGCCAAACAATGATCTTAGCAACCTTTCGAAAAGAGCCCTCATGTTCAAACCATTTGGAGCTTGGATCACCCTTCATCATCTTCAAATTCAATTTAACAGCACTTAAAATAATCAAATTTTAAATTTGCAAAGTGTTGAGAACTTGTTGTTTTAGACTTCTGATTTCTAGACTAAGAATCCCCTTATTTCAACAAGAAATGTTCGTTGCTTGGTTGGTATAAGACACACAATCATCAAAATGTCTTGACAAAGAAATACCTCTTCCTAAAATTGGAACCAAAGAGTGGTTAGTAAAATCTTGAGTGGAAATCTCAAGTACAACTTACCCCCCAGGACTAAAACAACTTTGAAAAGTAACACATGACTAAAAGCATAGAAAACACTTGCAGAAAAATAACACACTTGCAAAAAATAAAAACCTAACTACTTGTAGAAATAAAATCTAGCTAAATGTATAAATAAAATCTAACTAAATTTTTGTGTTTTAGGTTTCAAAATAGTGCTTTAGAAAATATCCATTTACAAGCAAGGGAAGAAATTCCCCATATAAGGAATCGAGCCTAAAAGTGTTTTCTCTAAGGATTTTCGCAATTTGATAAGGACCCATCCACAAGCATTGAAACTTGGTATGACTACCTAGTTTTTGTTTCACCTTATCCCATAGTAGAACAAGGTTGAAAATCCTGAATGACTTTATTGTGTCCCTCTTGTCAAACCATCTCTTTATGATAGCTTGATGTTTAGCCATGTGCTCCAGTGCAACTATGTATTTTTCATCCATCTCAAAAATATTTATCAATCTGATTTTAACTCTATCAGCATCTTCAGCATATCCACTCATGAACTTCAAAACATGAATTCTAAGGTTAAGTGGAAATACTGGCTCTCGTCTGTAGACAAGAAAATATGGGGAAGTCCCCAAAGCATTCTTGACCCTTACTTGATCCATCCACAAGGCATATTTCAATTGCATATGCCAATCTCTAGGGGTCTCCTTAAATAATCGCTTTATTACTATGATTAGATTCTTGTTCATAGATTCTACTACTCCATTTACTTGTGGGTAGTAATTTGAAGAGAATTTAATGATAACTTTATTCTTGAATGCCCATTGAGTCAGAAATATGGAAACAAAAGAAAACCCATTGTCGTACACAAGAGCAAATGACATCCCAAATCTAGTGCTAATGTGCTCCTCCAAGAAATCTATTACCACTTTGGTAGTGCAATTCCTATAATTTGTGGCCATAAAAATGTAAGTGTGTCTAGTTGATAATGGTGGGTTAACTGAACCAATGAAATCTAGCCCTCACTTTGCAAAGGGGCATATCTCATACATAGGCTATAAGGGCATTTTTGGATTCCTTTCTCTATTGGCACTAGTCTGATAGATATGGCAAGAGCATACATGCTTGAAAGTGTCTCTGAATATCGAGGGCCAAAAATAACCCAATCTTAGAATCATGTGATTTGTTGCCTCTACGAAAACATGTATTGTACCATACTTTTCGTGAAAGTGTTCCAAGACTTCCTTTGATTCCTCACAGCATAAATACTTCAAATAAACCCCTTCATAGTTTCTCTTGTACAACTTGTTCTCTTGTAGCATGTTAGGATTCACACTTCATTTTAAGTTCTCTATGTTGTGAGCTATTCATCCAACTTGGGTATCGATTCTGTAGAGGTATTGTCCCGGTACTAGAGATCTATCAGTACACCTTGGCAAATATCAACTTGGGAAACTATCATTGTCTTTTGGTCATCCTCATTTGTTTCATTATCAAACTTGAACTCCCTTTCCTTCTTGTCCTAGTTATCAGCTATCATCCTAGGCAATCCTTGACCTCTAACTAATTTCATTGGTTGGATCTCTAGGCCAAAATCTTGAAGTATCACCATCCATTTACCCTGTCTTTCACCAAGTTCATTTTGTATCAACAATGTCTTTACTACTAGGTCAGGCACAATAGCATACACCTTACTTCTCAATATGTAATGGAAAAATTTATTCACTGCCTTAACCAAAGAAAAAGACTATTTATCAAGGTTACAATAATTCAACTTGGCATTCCTTAGTGGGCAACTCATAAAAGAAATAGGTCTTTCATCTTCCTTTTCCTTCTTTTGAGTTAAAACCCCTATGCACGAATGTCTGAAACAAAGGAATATATCTTGAAGGGAAGGTTGTAGTTGGGACTAACCAATTCCAAAGCCATGGAAATGGCTAACTTGATATCCTCAAATGATCTCTCAACTTTAGGGGCCCATTCTGTCTTAGCTTGTTTCTTGAGCAGGTTATTAAGTGGGTGCACAATCTTTGCAAATCCACTTATGAATTTTCAAACAAAATATATCTTCCCAAAGAAAGACTTGAGTTCCTTTTGACTATTCAGGGGTGACAACTTTAAAATAGCCTCAATTCTATCAAGATCAATGGAAATGCTAGCTTCTGAAATGATATGACCTAGGATTTTTCCTTTAGTGACCCCAAAAGTACATTTTTTGGGATTGAGAGATATGTTGTATTTACAACACCTATTGAAAACTTGTCTCAAGTCAGAAATGTGTGTAGTTCGATCTTTTGAAAAGATAGTCAAATCATCCATGTAGATAACTATAGATCTATTGATCAATCCCTTGAATGCTTCATCCATGGCATGTTGAAATGTAGATCTTGCATTAATCAACCCAAATGGCATCCTCCTGTAGGTGAAGGTTCCCCATTTGGTTGTAAAGGTAGTCTTCAATCTATCTTCCTCTTCAACCATGACCTGATTATAACCAGAATATCCATCCAAGAAAGACATCATTTTTGAACCATTCACAATCTGTAAAACCTCATCTAAGAGGAGAAATGGATAATTTTCCTTCTGGGAGGCCAAGTTCAAATTATGAAAGTCCACGCAAAGTCAAATCTCTCTGGTCTTTTTTCATACAAGAACTAGATTAGCCACCTATTTAGACTAATGTACAGGGAAGATAATTTTTGCATCGAATAATTTCTTGACTTCTTTCAGTATCAGAGGTTTGACGATGGGATCAATCACTCTTTATCTTTGCTAGAAAGGTTTGGTGTTCAGTTTGAGGGGAATATCATGTGTAATGATGCGAGGATCATATATCTTCAAATATTCATATCTCTAAGAAATGATATCCTTATATTCAGTGAGTAATTTGAGCATGTCTTCCCTCTCTTGCAAACTACATGCTTTCCCAATCTTTACCATCTTGAGATCATCTTCAGTTCCCAAATTGTATTCATCACATTTTTTAGTCCACTTTTCTTCTGGAACTCTTTTTTTGATCAAAGATTCATCATGATCAAACATACATTCTAATTCAACCATACCTTTAGGAATAGTATTGGTCTTCAGGTTTAAGATTCCACCTTCATCCTGATTTTCAAGATCCTTTGATTCATCATCAAGTGTGTCATCTATTTCTTGTCCCTTCAAGTGACCACTACAAGTGATAAACTCTAGTATGTATTGATCATCCTAAAGAAATTGAAAGTTTGTGATATTATTTGGAATGGATGGAGTAGCAACGAATTTGACTAAAAATTTTTTTAACTTTTTTCCTTTAATGGGTTGCAACATGTTTGCTGAGATAGCGAGGGCATCGGCTACCATGTTCTTTCTTCTTTGGATAGACTATATGTTCAAAGCTTGAAAGTCATCTAACAAGTCCCATACCCTTTTTCTATAGGCAATAAATATCTTATCATTGCAAGAGTATATTTATTTTACCTATTCTATGACCAATTGAGAATCTCCTTCAATGATGATAGTTGTGACTCCTTTCTCAAGTGCAAAGAGAAGACCTTGAATCAGAGCTTTGTATTCTGCAACATTATTGGTGCATCTAAATTGCAATCGGTATGTTGTGTAGAAAGATTTACCCTTTGGGGGGACTAGCTTGATACCTGCACCAACTCCTAATTTACACTTGGAACTATTAAAGTGAAGTATCCAAATTGAGTTTTCCTTGGGTTTTCTAACCTTGTGCTTATTCGTTCTCAATTTCTCTTTTATTTGAGCTTTAAAGGATTGTTTCTTGGGAACCCATTGTAACTTTCGAGTAGGTGGACTCGGTGATTCATCATTGTGAATACCTAATAAAGAGGGCATGTGTTTTTCTTGCTTATCCTAAATTTCCCCTATTAATTCTAGAATTTCCTCAACTATTGGTAGAGGACACATGACCACTAAAGTCCATCCCTGGCCTTTAAATTGCCTTCTTCTTCTTTGTACTTTGATCATTATGGGCAAAAGAGAGGATAAACCTCTACTATTAGAAGAGGTATCAATGTATGATGCATTTAAATCTTCAACTTCCCCTTCCATGTATTCAATGGTATTAGATGAATTTGTAGGAGTTTGATCTATAGTAGGTTCCCTTTGTGGATCATCAACTTTCTTTACTTCAACCAATTGGGTTAGCACTCTAGCAACTACTTCTTGACATGATGAAAATTCAAACTTAGAATGACTAACTTTATGCAATCAAAAAAATCCTAGAATGAGGAGAATATTGGGATCAGCTTCCTCCCCAAAACATTGTAGGTTAGCCATCATCCAGTCTATGAATTGTGTTATGAACTCATCTTTTGGGGCTAAAATTGTGAAGTCCATTTCTTGGTCATTTGGTTTCCTGATTGAAATAGTATCAAAAACCATGACCTTATAGGAGCCTAAATCTGTTTGCAAGAAGGCTACCTCATTAGGGGCATTATAATTAGTGATCATCTTTTTCAACTCGGGTTCTGCATCTATTTTAATTTTATTGTTCAAACCTTTCCATGGCAACCAAAGCTGGGTGAAATTTGTGGAAAACCACCCCCTTAGACACTTTTTCCATTCTCTACTAAGGAGCAACTCATATGTTTCTAGAATATCAACCACATGTATATCAATGATGTTTTGAATTTGAGGGTCGATTGTAAACTATATTTGCACATCTTTCAATACACCTATGACTTTGACCTCTATTTTGTCCAACTATATCACTACCCAGTTAGTAGGTTAAGCGGTAACCCCCAGCTTTTGTGCTATGGATAACAACATAACATTGCATCAATCTCCTCAACCAATAAGGCAATTATGAAGATTTTTCCCTTATATCCTTATACTAAGCAAAAATGGGGGCACCTCCACCTTGTCTTTGAACATAGTGGGCAATGCCTCCACAGTGTTAACTTGTTGCAACACCACCTTTTGAGGGGTGGCATTCACATTGTGGGAAGTCTTTGTATGGTCCAGGGTCTTCATGAGAACCTCTCTTTGTTGTGGATAGTGTTGCAACAAGTAAAACATAGACATATTGGCTTTTGTTCATTTTAGGTCTTCCACTACACTATACCTCTCAGTAGACCAAGTAGGATTTTTCAATATTGTTGGTACATTGGCTTTGTTCTGATTTTGTTGCCCTGTAGTTGGTGATTTAACCACTGCTAGGTTGTTACTTGCCCTTGGATTGGGAGGAGTTATTTTTTGTGCTAGAGGAATCCCATCCATTAAAGGTTCCTTTTTGCTTCTCAAGTTGTATTTATTTTGGTTATCACTATGAAAGGAAAAAATTTCTTCATGCTGAAAATTAGGTTCTTGGCTGAATGGAAATGAGAATTCATCACTAACTTATTGTTCTACCTACAAATTTTGTGTGGGGTCATATGATTCCAACAACATGGTATTAAATTATAGAGGACTAGAATTATCACTTTCTTGAGAGCTTTGAGCCCTTTCTGGATTCCCATTATAGTGTGAAATTTCATAGCTAGGTGTATTGTGGCCATCCTCATACTAGTTGACATCTGCATATTGAATGTTGTTGTTGTTGTTATCAAAAGGAATACTTCCATTATTCAAAAAAATTTTCCACTATTGATTTTGTCTCTAGAAGCTATTTTTATGATCGGGAGGATTGAAATTGTTTCCCCCGTTATTATTTCTTGCATTGTTGTTGTTTCCATTGAAGTTTCTTCTATACCTTTGGCCATAATTGTTGTTATGGGGACTGCCATTATTTCTTTAAAAACTATTGTTCAATCCTTGTGGCAACCTAAGACATGTCAATTCATTGTTCATTTGTGACATAGTCTTTTTCATTTGATCAAATTCTAAAATGAAGTTATTGTCTATTTCTTTAGTAACCGTTGCCTTATTTTCAAAGAAAGCGGTCTTAAGAGGCTTATACCCCAAATAAGTCAATATAAGGTTCTGTGGAGTGGGTACCTATTATAGTGGAACTAGATTTACTAGTATCAATGGACTAGGCATGGTAGGCACTCTAACTAGGTATGTTGGCATTGCCATGATGGCTTGAGGTGGGAGCATCAATCCTCCTCCATTAGGATTGGCTTGCTTGGTGAAAATTATTGCTTTTGCAAAAACCTTCTCTAAAGTATCAATATTTTATGTAGGAAGCCTTCTTAGAAAGATAGCTATAAGAGGATCCATGGCATTCAGATAAATCTGAATAGTTGCTTCAACTGCTATAGTGTATGGTGCCTCCAGCTTGCGATATGCCATATGGAAGCGATGGTTGAAATGGGAAACCATCTTATCTGGGTCCCTTTTGATTGATATGAATTGTTGATGCATCACAGTTGGGTTGATGAAAGTTTTGAATTGCTCCAGGAATAATTTTTCAAAAGTATTCTAATCTCTGATACATCTCGATGGCATTTTGACATACCAATTATAACCAAATTTCCCCAAAGAGTAGGGGAATAAATGAAGGACCACATCCTCATTGGCAATCTGATTTTGGTTGCAAATTTCTTTGAAAACTTTAATGTTGTCTTCAGCAGTTTGAGTTTCTCCATAGATGAAACTTGGACAAAACTTCTTAGGGTTCTTAGGGAGGTCATGGCGTGCACCTCTCAAGTTTATTGGTGAGTCTACTACATTTGTGAAGAAGGACATTGGAGGATTTGGCAAGCCTAAACGTAGTTATTGTGGAGGTGGAACTATGGGAGTATGTGGTGGTCGACTAGGTGGTTGTGGTGGAGGTGGGGTTGAAGAAGATGATGAAAGTATGAATGAAAGTGATTGGATTTGGGGTACTCCCTTATCACTACTTGGTTTTTGAAATTCGGTAAGCTCAAGAAACTCATGTGCCCTTGGTGAAGACCTTAATGCTCACTGAAAAGGGGATTCTGGATCAAAACCCTCCAGTTTGCATCAATTCTAGAAAAAGTGCACCTCTACAGAAGCACACTTTCTCACCTCACTAAATTTTGTGCACCATAGATTTTTGCACACATACGCACCTGCGTAGTTGAAGATATATGTACCTATAGACCTAAAAAGTTGTGCAACTGCATACCTACACACCTAAATTTCTAAAAAAAGTTAGAAAATTTTCTAGACTTGTGCAAAGCGTATATTTTGTAGAAAGTTGCAAAATTTTGAAACTTTGGCAAATTTTCCTTCCTTTTCCAAGAATGAAAAGTGCAGCCTTCCTTTTAGTGCCACTTCTATTGAGTTGTCATCATGCATGATGCTAAATGGTAGGAATCCTTACAAATTCCTCTCTTGAAAAGTTAACTTTATGAATCAACTCCAAGGTTCTGGGTTGTCTTGTGACATACTGAAATCCACTCAGTTGAAGATAAATATGATTGTTCACAAGGAGGCCTTTGCTGGTTCATTTCAATTTTGGAACAAGATGAAGAATCTACACGCTACTTCAAAATAACACTAAAAGAACTATGTTTTGTATTTTTATGTTTTCTAATGAATACAAGCTAAGAATGAAAGTAGTATGAATTCCTACCCTAAAAAAGGGGTTAGCAAAGAAAATAATGAAACTTGAAAGTGAATAACATCAAATTGAAATTCCTAATGGACATAAATTATGGAAAATGACACACTTACAAATTAAGCTTTCAAAGAAATCAGTAAATAACCAATGAAAGGAGCATCGCTTCCCTTATTCGACTAATGCAATCATCAATGAGAAATTTAATAGGAATATGATGTTTCACCCTTCATTAGATCACAAGGCCAAGGAAAGTGCACTGATGCGAGATGAAAAGTTTTTTAAGCACAATTCTATGATTTCTTCATAAGCTAGTTACGTAGTGAAAGTCATTGATACCATAATACACACTGGAACTAAAGAAATGCACAACCAAAAACAAAGCAATAAACCTTTGGCTCAATCACAATTTCATGAAAATAAATCCACAAAATAATGTCACATTTAGGCAAGAATTACTACACTCCAAATGCAAGCACCAAAAGTATAATTTTATTGCAAAATAATGGTGGCCCTCATTACATATTGCAATCGGTTATTTATAAGAAATCATCTCCTCAATTTGTGTTGAGAGTGAGAGATATCTTCATGCAATAAAATGCTTTTAATTAACAAAATAAACTAATTATATACAAACTACAATCTAATTGGTGCAAAGTAAGACTCCATCCATAGTTTAATTCATTAATTGGATGCATGAGCCTTTTACATGTTTAAAAACAAAGAAATATGAAAGGGAAAGCTCCAAGTTGAAGTGGAAGTCTCTGGAGCACTAGAAAAAGAAATTGATCCTTCGCAGGATGTTTGTAGGAGTTAAACTATCATTAGAATGCATTCTCGATTCATGGGAAGTTCTATTTTTGGAATTGGTTGTTGATTTTTGACAGAACTTTTTCAAAAATGCATGCCTATGGAGCTGCGAATGTGTGGGCCTGCATAGCTATGCACCTCAAAATGGTCCAAAATCTCAAAATTTTACTAAGTTTCAAAATTGAAATTTTGGCATCTGGGTTTTGTTCTTCTTCATCCTAAACCTATGTTTGGATGTTTGTCATTGAATTTCTCTATCACTTGAGAAATTTTAGCCACATTTGGTAGATCTAAAGCTTCATATTTGTCTTTGACCTTCTGTTGATAAATTTCTACCTCAATTTGGTTATCAGCCAAGTCCCCGAGTTTGGTATCCAATTCTAACAATGCTTCTTTAGTTCTAAAGGCTTGTTGAATATATTCATCATTAGCAGCTTCCACAAAATATTTCCTAAAATTATCCACTACTACCTCAATAGGCAACAATTTCTCTCATCCCTCATCTTCAAAAATATCCAAGCATGCATTGCTATAATGTTTCTTTGCTTCCAAAATTCACTCTTAGGCTTGGTCCTTGAGCCGATGAATCTTCTCATGTAATGTTTCCATTACTTTAATTATATCTTCTATTTTTTGTATCCAATCATCAATCATATCTGATTCTTCTCCTATATATACACCAATCAAAATTTAGTAACTTTTCCCTTTGATAGCTTGTAGGGTTTGCAAATCCTTACTACAAGCCCTCACTTCATCCATGATACTAAAGTCCTAATTCAAAATTGCTACTATTTTATTCACACTTTCTTGTGTAGCATGTAGCAACTTTAGATTTCCCATAATAATCGGGATACCTTTCTCCTAAAAAATTTTGCACCACTGCTGACAAGCTTTCAAAAATGGATCCAGTTGTACACCTCCCCCCTCTCTAAGTATTGTGTTCAAAGTTTTCTTGGGGTGCTCAAGATCTAGAGGACCAACTACTTCGGCTAGGTATCCCTTTAGTATCTTGACTTCCCTTCAAAATGTTTAGAGTTTAGCCTCATCCTATTCCATGTTCTTGAGGACCTCTTTGACTCCTAGAGTCATCATTAATTGGGTTGTATCTTGTGTACGCCTCCCCAACATAACATCCTTCAATTCATAATTCTCAAGACCAAGGCTTTTTGCATCTATATCTTTAGGAGGGATAGCCACTTGTGCAAACAAGTCCCAATTTTGTGTACTAGTGACAAATTGCAATCACATTGCCTTGTGGGATGGAGACTCGGGTTTACATAGAATCTTTGCAATATCATTAATGTCTTCCTCTGAAGTACAGAATTGAGGCTTAGTACTCCTCATTATTTCCTTCTAACCATCTAGGGATGTGTCCTACTAAGGACCTAGCTCTTGATTATGAAGAGATAAGTTCTACAACTTCCTTCCCTTTGTCACTCTTTCTTGGGGTTATCTCCTATTAGGAGGGCTCTTCTTCTAAAGCCTTAGCCTCAATACACCCTATAGCTTGAACCTTAGTGTCTTGGGAAGGTGGTTGAAAATATTTCATTACTTGTCCTTCCTTTGACACCTCATCGGTCACCATTCATTCTAGTCCCTCCTCCTATGATGCTTCCTTTTGAACTTGTTGTTCTTCTAAACTTGGAGGTGGAGGAGTAACTGAACCCTTATCTACCACTATAATTTGCAGTGGAGATGGGGGAGTAAGATTAGAACCCTATGTATCTAGTAGCATCTGCATCTAGTCTTCCTCTTGAGGTTCGCCTGTAGGGGTGTCCCTAATCTTATCCCCAATCAACTCTATACCCATAGACATAAAATAAAAATTTGACATTCTAAAAACATCATCTCCCTCATCACTCTACTTATCCACCTACTACTATACTTCATCTTCTGAAGAAGAGAGTTCTAATGGTTCGACTTGGATGGATGGTGAGGTACTCATGGCACTCTTTCTCCTTTGTAGCTTAGTGGACCTCACTAACTAAGTTCTTCCTTATAGGGGCACTTGTTCCTCTTCCTCTTCTAATTCTTCTTCTTCCTCCTCTTCATTTGCCTCTAGAATAGTTTTGGGAATAGATGGGGAAGGCACCAATCTCCTACTAATCCTTTGCCTCTATTTCATCTAGATCTTAATCCTCTTCTTTTCTTTGTTGGAGGTAGGAGGAGAAGCTAGCTCTTCTTGCATAGAAGGAATGGGGACTTGTGAAATATCTCCCTCTTCTAGTTGGTTGGGCATAACAATAGGCAATTAAGGTTCATCCTAGACTTGAGTTGCTCCAGTATCTTGAGACTAGGACCCTTTTGCACTCTCTTCCCATTGTTGTGGAAGGGCATGTTCTTCAACCTATCCTATTTGAATTCTCTGAGGGGAGATCCTATTCCTTTTTTTCTTTCCTTTCCTGTCTAGAGGGTGATAGTATCCAACTGGGTGATCAAGCTAGTATATTGTCTCTAGCTAGATAGGAGAGTAGGCCACAAAGGTAAGAATTTTGACTTTCTTCCCTCTACCTCTTTTTGGGCGAGCATGCACATGAAAGATGACTGTATCAGGTATTGGATCAAGTGGAAAAGGTTTCCTAATCCAATCCTTCATCATTCTGATGACATACCTTGCCTAATGATTAATATCATCGGCCTCTTCCTTGTCTACCTCAACATTCATAATGGGTCTTTCTCCTATTTTCTTTAAGTTGAATAGGGGGTCTAGAAATGCTATTTCCTTATCTCCTCCAAGATATCCAATTAGAGATCCTTCTCTACTAGATACAAAGTCATCCTACAATAATCCCTTATGTGGACATCATAGTCATTTGTGGCATTCATCTAGTGATCTTCAATAACATCCTCATGGTGAAATTCGTTTCTTGCTAGACTCTCCACTCTCCCAATATTGTCAAAGTATAGCCAAGGAGAGTTATATTCTTTGAGAGGATAATTCTCCCATTCCCACTCAAAGGATGGAATATCTTGCTTCTATTTCACTTAATATGGTCCAATGACCAAAGGCCATGCCTAGCAAGGTCTCTGTTGTCTCTTTATCTTCTCATATGTTAATTCAATTTTTTTGAAAATGTCCAATAGCACCAGTTTGTCACTTGGATATCTTGGGAGCTTCTTAGGATTGATGGAGGGACCAACTAACTAAAGATATGTGAACATTTTGAACTAAATAAAGTAGGCTCTAAGAGTTGTAATCTATGATCTGGCTTCATCAAATAACCTCTTTGCATAATCTCCCTCAATGAATCAAATGATTGAAAAAATGAACTCGTCATTCAAAATTCTATACTCCTTGCATTGTGCCAAGAGCTTCTTCTTTACCAGCTGAGGGTAGACTATGTATGGCCAGGCATTAGAATCCTACATACTACCTCTCCTATATGAACTAGGATAGTTTTTGGCCCTTACTGCAAGAAAATATACCATATAAGAAGTCATATAAAACTTCTTCTTGTCCTTTACTATCCTCAATTTCTCACACAAGCTCTCACTTAGTGTGGTGGTACAGTCCAATGGTATCTTTGTTGCTCTAATGGTTTCAATGAAGTTGACCATGAAAGCACTGAGGTGGCCTGCTACAAGTAAACCCATGACTCTACTCAAAAGAATAATAGACTATCCAATGTCCTCCTTCATATATCCTTGGGTCATATCAACTTTTCTTGTTATCCTTCCCTAAGGGGGCTTCTCAAAGAGGTAAGAGGATTGTATGATGTCCATCACCTCCTGCTGGTGCTCCCTATACCATCTCTCTGCTACTGCATATGAGAGTCTAATGAACTAATTTTCTCTTGAGAGATGGAAGACCCTCTCAATGTTCTCAGGTTGTAGGTCCAATATGACTTCTCTTGTGACACTCTTGACCACTCTCTCATCAGCAACAAAATTTTGTGCCAATTTCATGACTAGTTCTACTGAGTACACCAATATTGGAATTGAAGCTGCACTCACCAACCTAGAATGAACCAGTGAAGATACCAGAGCTAATCTCTCAGTGGGTTTTTTATAAATTCTGAGAAATTTTCCTAGATCTATTTGCCCTAAATTAGTATCCCTAATTTTTTCGTGGTCATCATGAAATCTTGATTTTAAAGGAATGCTTTGGAATCTGAAAAATGATGGGTTTGGGTGCCATTTTGGATGTGGATACCATTTCAATATTTGATCTACATGATGTGGAAAAACCATTTATTAGATACATGATAAAATTTAGAAATTAAATGCAAAAGCTTTAAATTTAACAAGAAATAAACATAAAGAAAAATGAAACATCCAAATTGGGTGTTTTTATTTATTTTTAAAGTTTTTTTAAAGTTTTTTTTCTTTTTTTTTTCTTTTCTTTTTTCCTTTTTTTCTTTTCTTTTTCTTTTTATTATTATTATTATTTATTTATTTATTGGGTTTATTAAATTCCTAATCAAGACTTATGTGTGACACAACTTCTTAGTGCACATGTGATGGAGGGAAAAAGTGAGTGGCATGGGGGGTGAAGGGAGTGCACGGTACAAGCGCGAAGCATATGCGGTGTCATGTGGCATGCACACAAAAGCGTGACACAACATGCACAAGTGTAGAAGCAGCATCACAAGTGTGGTTGCTTGAGCAAGGTAAGTTCGTGGGTGTGAGGTGAAGGTTGTGGAGGCATGTAGGCAGGAGCTGCCATCTGTGGATGCACCACATGGTGGAATGTTAGGGTTTTGATAGATGGGTGTAGTGCATGAAAGAGCACACAATGCATGCACGAACATGAGGTGCAATAGCTGTGAGCATGGAAGTGCTATGCAGTACCGTGAGTGGGGTCGGAGGAGTGTGTGTTGCACAATGTGTGGAGGGCATGATGTCATGTAGCATGCGAGATGTCGTGTGTCATGGGGGCATTGCCATATTAATGTGGGCATGCAATACCATTTGCACCGAAGGTGCATGACACCATTTATAATGAGTGCATAGTGAAGTTTGGGCACACCTTTGTATAATGTACGAGGCATGCCAAGCTCCTCAATCACAATGAAAAACAAAATAATGAAGTGTTGTGGGAGAAAGGGGGGTTTTTATAACCCTAGCAGACGCACGGGGTGCATGTCGCACCTTTGTACATATGTGCAAATGCATGGCGCGGGCCTTGCAGGTTGCACATGCATGAATATGGTGTACTCTTTTTTCTTTTTTTTTTGAATTTTATAATTTTTATGCTTTTTAAATTTTTTTGATATTTTCAATTTTTTTGTGTTTTTATGATTTTGACTCTAACATCTTTTCTTGAATCTTGAACTGTGACTTTCGAAGTCCAAAAAAAGTAGTGGGTCCCCATTCATAGTGAGGAATGGGGCGTGCATTGTGGGACCACAACAAATAAATTACCTTAGAAGTTGTTTCTGTTGATTGCATTATATCTTCTAACAGAGATATAATCAGGTCATGTGCAGTCAGTCAATGATCAAGGATAGTATTATTGTGACATTGGAAAGTGTGCAAGCCGTAGTATTTCATATGTGAGAAGTTGCATAGAATGTGAGTTGACAATGCTATTGTATTGCAAATTAATTCTTTCTCTCATTATAATTAATTAGGAAAGCCTTAAGGCCGACTCAAGGAATTATTTTGAAGATATGGTATAAAGGAAATATGTTTCTCTTGTTTGTAATATGTGTATCAAGAGTTGAACAAGTATTAAGTGTGAAAAAGAGTAGAGTATTTGAAGAATGCGAGTAAGCAATTCAAGGGATTATTGGATGCAACATTTGTGATCTACTTACAAGATCAGAAGGAGAAGAGGTCTGGTTGATAGGAAAGAGGAAGAGGAAAGAAGTACAATTAATTTATATTATTTTTCAAGGAATAATATGGAGATCATTTGGATAGTAGGTTCATTGATCTTACCCTTGAAGCTATTTGGACAGTGGGTCCATCTGCCTTCTACAATTCCTAACAAGGTTGGCACAACTCCTAACATGGTTGGAATCTCCTAATAGGGATTCAAAGTCTCCTAACATGGACTAATGTGTATTGAACTTATTTCATGGACTCCTAATAGGGTCCATCCTCTGACAAGGAATATTTATATTAGTACATCATCTTGTGGGCACCATCCCCACTAGGGTTTCCCTAGTTAAAATATCTGGTATTGTTGTGCATGAGTACCTTGTTATAGTTTTAATTATAGTTCTCATATGGTTAAGATTTATTAAGGTTGATAATTGTGATAATATTTGGATAACTTATTGAACAACCCCCCCCTCCCCACTCCTCTTAGTTATATTGGTGGATTATATAGTCTAACAATTGGTATGAGAGCATCAAGTCATTGAAGAGAAAGCTTAACAACTTTGGGAGATATATGGTGAACCTTTTCAGAAAGGATAGTCCTATATTTGATGGGGTCAACTATGATAGTTAGAAGGAGAATATGAAGACTCATCTACTATGTATGGGTCTAGGTTATTGGCCTTTTAAAAATGGTAAAAAATAGATTGTAGGAGAAGATAAACTTGAAGGTTGTGGTGAAGTGGAGAGAGACTTGTTCATGTGTAAAATGAGAGCCAAAGAAACTTTACTATCAGCTCTTCCAAAGAATGAAATTAGTCAGGTAAAATCACTTTTGACATCTCATGAGATTGGGAAGACATTAGAGTCTACTTTTGAAGGTGATAAGCATACAAAAAGAATAAGATTGCAGAGTTGGAGATTATGTTCATTTCAAGATGCTAAAATAATGGAAGATGAATGTATAAGAAGCTATGTGGGTATGATATCTAAGATTGTTTCAATTATCAAATCATATGGTGGAACCAAGGAAGAAGATGATTTTGTGTGGAAGATCTTGGAAAATTTGACACCACCATTCAAGTAAGTAGCACAGATGGTACAAATTTTGATACCATGTATAGAGAAATTCACCAGGGAAAAATTGCTTGGAAGATTGGAATTAGAAAAAGTAGGTATGAGATAATTTGGAGAATTGACAAAGATGGGCATTTTTTTAGTGCTTTAAATGTTTGGCAAATTTTTTGTAGAAGTGCAAGCACTCATGGAGATTTTGCTAGCAATAGTAGAACCAAATCTGATGAAGATATGAGGATTGAAAAAAGATATAGACCTTCTTGTAAGAAGAGAACTAGATGGTAAAAAAATCTTTAAATGTTAGACTTGTAATGAGTTTGGTCATTATGCATCTAAATTTCCTAAGGGAGAGAGAGAAAATGTATAAGGAAAAAATTTAAGCCTAGGAGACCTAGAAATTGTTTGTATGTTAATGAAGAAGAGGAATCAAATGAAAGAGCTCAAAGTGAAAGTGATGATGAGCTAGGATTCATAGTCATTAAAGAAGATGTTCTTGATAGATAAATTAGAGAAGAAAAATTTCTAGCTTCCCAAGTATAAAATAAATTTGATAGGATAATCGATAGTGGATGTTCACATCATATGACTAGTGATATGAATAAGTTTGTCAAATTCAAGAATCATGATGAAGGGACTATTAGAGTTGGTAAAAATTTATCCTATCATATAACATGGTTTGGATCTATTAGGCTTGATGGTAAGACTAACATTGATGATATTTATTTTTTTTATGGACTAAAGCATAATTTGTTGACTGTTGGATAGTTGGTGGATAAAGGTTATCAACTGCAGACCACATAAAAGATTTGGACTATCAAGGATAAATATGGAAAGTTGATTGGAATGGGTACAAGATCCAAAGGTAATTTATTTTAGTTGAATCCTACTCAAATGACATGTTTAGTTGCAAAAGTGGATAATAGTTGGCTATGGTATAGAAGGTTTTGTCATATAAAAATTATTTAGATTGTGAAGGTTAGTAGTACATTTACAGTTAGAGACTTACCTAAGATAACAAATCCTACTAATTTTTTTTGAAAAGAATTTATTATGGCTAAATGGAAGAAGCTATCATTTCCCAGCAAGAAGTTCACAACTGTAGAGAATCTAGAGATTATTCACATAGATCTAAGTGGCCCTACCAGGACAAGAGGATTCTATGGAGAAAGGTATTTTATGATTTTTGTTGATGATTTCACTAGAATGATGTGGGTAACATTTCTTAAAGAGAAGTATGAATAATTCGAGAAGTTTAATATATTTAAGAATAGATTTGAAAATGAATCAAGTGTTTAGATAAAATATTTGAGATCAGATAGAGGAGGAGAATTCATCTCTAGAGAGTTTAACATGTTTTGCGAAGAGAATGGAATTAAGAGATAGTTATCTACACCTAAGACTCCTTAATAGAATGAGATTGCTAAAATAAGAAAGAAATCAGTATTAGAGGAAACAAGAGAAATGATGTTTGAGAATGATGTATCCAAGAGTTTTTTGAGAGTAGTCAATACAATAGTATATACCATGAACAAAGTACATATCAGACAAGGTATGAACAAGACACCTTATGAATTATGGTTTGGTCATTCACTATTAGTTAATTACTTCATAATATTTGGAAGAAAGTGCTACTTTAGGAGAGATAATGAAGGTATGTTTCTTGGTTATTCATTAAAAGGAAAAGCTTATAGATGTTTTAATCATAGAACCAAGATAATAGTTGAATGTGCAAATGTAAAGATTGATGAAAAGTTTAGAATCAAGGAAAAGATGATGAATTACAATTCTGATGAAGAAGAAGATAATACTAGAATTGTTAGAAAAAATGTTGAAGTTTTCTTTGAAATTAACAATGATCTAAAGAATGGTGTTCAAATAATTGAGCAAAGAGGAGAACAAAAATATGAACCAAGAGAAGAGATAAGAGTTGAGATAGAAACTCCTACCTCTATCAAGAACATGACAAAGAATCACCCACTAAAGTAGATAATTGGAAGCAAGGATAAAGGAGTGACAACAAGAAATAAATTTAATGAGGAATTATGTCTAATTTCTCAAGTTGAACCTAAGAGTGTAGATGAAGCATGTAAAGATGTTTATTTGATTCAAGAAATGAAGGAAGAACTAGATCAAATTATGAATAATGATGCATGGGAGCTAATTCCTAAACCCAAGGACAAGAAGGTCATTGGAAATAAATGGGTATTCAGGAAAAAGATGAATGAGCAAGGTGGAGTTTGAAGAAACAAAGCTAGACTTGTGTGTAAAGGATATTCATAGCAAGAAGCAATAGACTATGAGGAGACATACACCCTTTTAGCTAGAATGGAAGTAGTAAGAATGTTCTTGGCTTATGTAAACAATAAAAATTTCAAAGTGTATTAGATGGATGTTAAATTAGACTTCTTCAATAAAGAACTTGAAGAAGAAGTATAAATTGATCAACCTGAAGGAGTCCCTCTAATAGAAGAAAAGGATATGGTATGCAAACTGAAGAAAGCCCTATATGGTCTGAAGCAAGCACCTAGAACCTGGTATTGGATAAGCATTTAACAAAACTTGGATTTTCTAAAGGTATGAAAGACAGTAACTTATATTTGAAAGAAATTGAGAATGGTTTACTAATAATAGTAATATTTGTTGATGATATCACATTTGGAGAAAATGATGTTGCAAGTGATAAGTTTGCTGAAGAAATGAAGAATGAGTTTGAGATGAGTATGATAGGAGAAATAAAGTTCTTTCTAAGACTATAGATTGTGTGAAAAAGTGAAGGTATTTTCATTTCACAAGCTAAGTACTTGATTGATTTATTGAAGAGATCTAGGTTAGAAAGTTGTAATCCTATTGGTACACCTACAGTAACTAGTCACAAGTTATCTAGAAAAGATGAGACACCTACAATTGAGTAGAAGTACAAATCCATGATTAGAGGATTACAATAGCTAACTCGCACCAGATCAAATATAGAAAATGTAGTTGGGATTGTAGCTTGATATCAAACTTATGCTAAGGAGTAACATTATGTAGAGGTAAAAAGGATATTCATATATTTGAAAGGAACATCTAACTATGGAATATGGTATGATAGATCAAGTGATTTCACTTGATCTACTTATACTGATGTGGATTGGGTAGGTAGCATGTATTGTTGGCTCCTGAATTAACATCTTTTCAATAACATAATGATATGAAAGAATACATCTATGGGTTCCCATGTCCAACATACCTATTTAGACATCAAGGCCAACTATAAGACTATACTCCTTCTTCTTCTTTGGGTTTTGCAAGACTTAGGCAAGTGAACCTTAGATTGATTCATATGGTACCAGTTTCCAAAACATATATCTGAATCTGGATAAAGCATATTGAAACCCCAATTATTCTATGGTTATGAAAATAATGATAGACATGAAATAGCTATTAACATGACTTATGAATCTGATAAACTAACCAATGGAAAATCCTTTCAGATCTTGGTTATGCTGAAATCAACATATTAATCAAAGTCCTTTCCCTTTTTATGTTAAAGAGTTGAAAGGATTTTCCCTCACTTAGTTTGTCAAATTTTTGAGGTGTATATGATAATGGTTCAAATATCAATACACATGATTATTTGTATTATGTGGAGAATACTATTAGGGAGAAATTTGTTACTATTTTAGATTCTTTTCATGCTAATGATACTGAAATTGGTTTTGATTGTTCATATCATGAGGAGGAAAGGGATGGAGATTGTAAATCAGATTTTGAGTTTCCCTTTTATGTTGATGAATCTTGTGATGATAAGTTTGATGAGTTTAAAGTTCACTCTAGCAAGTCATTTGATGAAGAATATGATTATGATCATCATATTATATGTGAGCACTTTCATGATAGTTTTTTTAACTTGGTGAATAATTAGTTGTTTGAGTGTGAAGAAATTTTTGTGTGTGACAAATCTGATTGGATGAGTAACAAGATTGCAAAGGATGAGAAATCAGATTTTATGTATCCTTCACACCTGCTTACACAAGGTGAGTTGCAAGCTCTTGACACATGAAACTTTTTGAATGAAGTAGAATATGAAACCTTTGTGTTTCTCATTGATATCATGTATCAGTCATATGTTCATGAAGATTTTCAGTTTGAGTCTAGTTTCTATGAGCATTTTAATTCACCCTTTCATAGTGAGCATGGTTTTGAAGTCAATTTTGATTGGTATATGCACTATGAACATGAATCATGAGAGATGAATTCGTGTTGAATCACTACTCATGAAATATGGGTCAATGAGTTGACTCAAAAATCACACAGTTAAATCGTGATAGCAATATCACAATTTGACTTGTTGTGGAAATTATCTCCTACTTATCGATGTAGATTTTGTTTTACCAAATGAGTTGATTAAAGTTGTTAATCTGATTGGTGAAACTGATGGAAGTGATATTCTCATCTTACCTCATGAAAATTAAAATGACAACCAAATATATTACAGAGGTAAAAAAATTGTGAAGTTCAGTGGCTCAGTGCCATCATTTGTATAGCTTAGGAGTAGTTTTTCTTTCTTTCAACAAAATTGTTCAAGAGAAAGTTTTTGAGTGGTCTACTTCTTCCCCAGATAGAGCCACTATTGGGACTCAAAATTAAAGCCCTGATTTTGAGTGCCATTCTAAAAAATTGAGCCCCTATAAGAACTTTTTGTGCATATGTACCTGACCATCATTTTGAGGCCTTATGAAGTGTTTCATGTTTTCCACAACTTTAATTCAACATATGCTTGCATCCCATGATGATAAGTTTCTTTTGGCCATTTTTCCCCCCTTTCAATCCATTACCGATTACTAATCTGAGAGACCTTCAATGGGTTGTATTCTTTATTGTGGGTTAACATGTGTCTTTGGTAGTGGTTAACATGTGTGTTATCCCATTTTCACTATTTTAGAAAGGCATTTTCATGCCCATTTCAAAATAGAAAAATTCCCTATTCAAAAGCTCTCTTTTCTTGCCTTTGAAAATTAGTGAAATCAGTTTGTGATAGTTGGGTTTGTGCTAGGTGGCAGTGGGAAAATTTTCATGTTATCCCATTTTTCCATTTCTGAAAGGCACTTTTTGGCAGTGCACAAAAATAGAAAAATTTGTATATTTTTCTTCCACTATGCATTCAAAATTATTCCAAACATCAAATTTTAGTGATTTCTTCATCAATGGTTGTGTTTTAACCATTCATTGGGAGATTTTTTTGCAGCATCTAAGTTTTCCATTTCAAATGGATGATTTATATTGATGGTTCATTTTTGGGGGCAATTCAGATTTTTCTCATTTAGGTCAATTGTACATGTGTACATGGGTGGGTTAATGTGTGCATTATCCCACCCTACATTTTTTAGTAGGGATCTTTTTTTATCCCACATGAAGATGAGGTGTCAAATCCAAAACAATCATAGTTTTCCATGTGGTGTCCAGATGGAGTCAACTGGAGGTGTGACCAAGGTAGAGTTGAAGGTAAATGTAAAGTTTGAAATATTAAAACATTTAAAATAATATCTTAAACATGAACATGCATTCTAAGATTTGAATTTTTTTAAATAAATTTGGGATATATTGTATAGTTCAGACTATGTGAAAAAATTTAAATATTTTGAACATTTAAATGGTTTGTACATGGCAAAGGGCAGAATTTTCAAATGCACATCAGGGGACTTATTTTTTGTCAAAATATGAAAAATCATATATCAAAAAAAAGGAGAGAAGATGAATTTTCTGATTTTGTAGTCAAAATATTTTTAGGTTCAATTGGGTAGAAGTTATAGGTAGTTTTGTGAAAACATGCTTTCTCAATAGAACAGGTGTTTTTCATGATGGCATTTTAGAATCAGTTAAGAAGCATATAGAGAAGTTTGTTGGCTCTAGATTTGGGGAAATATTCCTAAGAATATCATTTTTCTTCTAAAGTCATTGAGAACTGATTGTTTCATGTGTTTTAATAGAAAATCTAGCATCTTTTTTAGTTAGTTCTTTTTCCATCATTTGGGTAGTTCCTAAAGCATATTTTTAAAACAAAATGAGTAGATTTGATTTTCAGTTGAAGAATGAGATAAGAGAGAGGATTTGCATCATTATGGGATAAATATTCAAGTGGACATGTGTCACTTCTAGATCAAATCCAAATTCTTCTTCTTTCTCTATATCTTTCTCTTTTTCTGTGATTATAAGGGTTGGTCCCAGTTTATTGGAATGTTTTCCACTACTATGATAACACCTAGGTTGCTTCCCAAATTTTTTGAGCAAGTTCTTGGTTGAGTTTCCACCATTCTTCAACATTTCTCTCTTGTATGAACAACAATTAATGAATTACAGAGATAGTTCTAGTCTATTTAGTTGTTTCATGAGTTAATTTCATGCATCCTAGTGTATTTGTTTCAAAGAAATGAATAAAATGCAACAATGAGTTTATATTATCAATTTGATTCTTGTCTCATGTTTATGTTGTTTGTAATATTCTATGATTTGTGAAGAAAGAGCACATATCTAGTTGCAATCTGTATTAGGTTGTATGTTTTGGTATATTTTTCTTATGATTCAAGGAGTCATGGAAATGCTTGATTTACCACAATGGGGTTACAAATTTTATGAAGGGATAGATCGAGTATGAGATTCAATTTTCATGTAGATGTCTGATTCACAAAGTGATAGGAGAGATCTGGAGTCTTGATATATGAGATGTATCACTAATATCCAACAATGTAGATTTGTGGTTTATGGAATTGCCCAATAGATAAGGCACTAATCAGTTACAAGATCTATATGTTTTGTTTTCCATATCTTGGTCATGTTGAAATCAACATATTAATCAAAATCTTTTCCCTTTTATGTTGAAGAGCTAAAAGGATTTTCCCTCACTTAGTTTATCATATTCATAAGTCATGTTCTTTTTTTGTTATTGGTAAATGGCCAAAGCCTAGATTTATTAATATTATTTATTATAATTAATTATTATTTTTATTTGTTAAGTGAATTCAAACCCAAAACCTCCCATATGATAGACTCACAAGTTACCATTGTGTTGTAGGCTCTTGCCTGTATTCATAAGTCATGTTATTAGCTATTTCATGTCTATGATTATTTGCATAAGCATATAAGAATTGAGGTTTCAATCTTCTTTATCCAAATTCAGATATATGTTTTGGCAATTGGTTCCATATGAATGAACTTGAGGTTCACCCACCTAGATCTTGCAAAGATCGAAGAAGAAGAAGTATAGCTTTATAGTTGGCCCCAATGTTTGAATAGGTTATTGAAACCTTTTTTAATTCATTGGGCTATTGAAAAATTGTTAATTCAGGAGCCAACATGGATGATATAAAGAATACCAATGGTGGAGCATTCTTTCTTGGAGAAAGATTTGTTTCTTGGCTAACCAAGAAGCAAGATTATATTTCTCAAAGTATAACTGAGGCAGAGTGTGTAGTAGCAACAAATAATTGTAATCAAGTTATGTGGATGAAGTAGATGCTAAAGGATATTGGGATAGAATTTTTATAACTTGTTGTCATATATTGTGATAACACAAGCACAATGTGTATGTATAAGAATCTTGTATTGCATTCTAAGACTAAAAATATATCTATTAAGTATCATGTTTTGAGAGAGAAAGCAACATAAAAAGAGATTAGATTGGAGTTTGTTAGTACTACAGATCATATTACAAATATCTTTACAAAGCCTTTGCCTAAAGATACATTTGAGTACTTAAGAGGTATGCTTAGGGTTATGCCCTTGTTTGAATCTAAGTAGATGATGTAGAGATTTCATTAGTCTTGTGGCATAGAGCACTATTGTTAGACTAGACTAAATGTTGATGCTTCTTGTATGGGGGAGTATTTGTGATAAGTTGAGTCATTGAGGACTCTTGGTATTTGGTCTTGAATAGTGTCTTTGGACACTTGAACTTTTTGAAGACTTGGAGTAGTAAATGGACATAATGAGGCCTTTGTCATTGATTTCAATGAGGGAGAAGTATACATGAAAAATATCTCCTAAGCATTTATGGAGGAGAAGAGTGCATAAAGAAGAAAGAAGAATATCTCTATGGGGGAGATATGCAACATGAAGAATCCTAATGTATTGCAAGTTGTTTAGTGTGAACAACTATTGTTGATCCTAAAGAAAAAGAAGAACTAAACAATGTTCTAGAGGATTTTAGATTTGATTGATGAAGAGTATTTGAGAAGATGAGAACAACAATAGCAACAACAACAGCAGTAGCAACAAGTACTATTTGGTATTCTTGGAATTTAGATATTTTTCATCTATGTTGCCATCAATGCCAAAGGGGGAGATTGTTAGAATGAATTCTAATGATAGTACATAGGGGGAGTACTCTAAGAATTGGAGAGTATTGACATGTTTCATTCATCACTATATTTTTTAGTGATGTCAACATAGTAATAAGTCTATGAAGGCTGGTAGAGTAGCAGACAAAGATCAGAGATGTATGAACAAAGTTTTTCTTATTTGGTGATGCACAATCAACTGCATGTTCCATACTGTGTCCTGATGAAAATGTTTAGTATCCATAAAGTAAGTCAAAGATGTATGAAAGATATGCCTAATATATAGAGAGTAGTACAAAGACAAAGTACCTAAGAAGTAGTTTCTGGTGTTTGCATTATATCTTCTAGTAGAGATATAATTAGGTGATGTGTGGTTAGTTAGTGATTGATGAAAGTCTAATGATAAAATCAGTAAGTGTGCCAACCCTAGTATCCCATGTGTGAGAAGTTACATAGACTATGAGCTGATAGTGCGATTATAATTGTGAATTAGTTAATTATCTCATTATAATTAATTGGGAAAGTCTCAAGGCCAACTCAAGGAATTATTTTGAAGATATGGTATAAAGAAAATATGTTTTCCTTGTTTGTAATGTGTGTATCAATTGTTGAACAAGTATTAAGTGTGAAAAGGGGTAGATTTTTTGAAGAATGTGAATAAGTGATCCAAGGGATTATTGGATGTGAGATTTATGATATGGTTACAAGATTAGGAGTAGAGGCTGCGTTGAAAGGATAGAGGAAGAGAAAGGAAGTATAACTCATTTCTATTATTCTATAAGGAATAATAGGAAGATCATTTGGATAGTGGATTCATTGGTCTTATGCATGAAACTATTTGGATAGTAGGTCCATTTGCCTTCTACAATTCCTAATAGGGTTGGCACAACTCCTAATAGGGTTTGAATCTCCTAACATGGATTCAAAGTCTCCTAATAGGGACATATATGTACTGAATGTAATTCATAGACTCCTATGTTCAGGGTCCATCCTCTAACAAGGAATATTTATATTAGTACATCATCATGTGGGTACCATCCCCACTAGGGTTTTCCCTCTAATCAAGGTTTTTCCTAGTTAACATATCTAGTGTAATTGTGCATGAGTATCTTGTTATGGTTTCTAATTATATTTCTCATATGGTTAAGATTTATTAAGGTTGATAATTGTGGTAATAGTTGAATAACTAATTCACACCCCCCCTAGTTATATTGGTGGATTATATATTCTAATAGAGAATTCATCTCTAATGAATTCAATGAATTCTATGATGAAAGAGGAATCAAAAGATAGGTATCTGCACCTAGCACACCTTAGTAGAATGGCATAGAAAAAATAAGAAATAGACCCATCATAGAATGTGCAAGGACACTAATGATAGAGAAAAATGTTGCAACCAAATACTAGAAGGAAGCAATCAATACAATAGTTCATACCTTGAACAAAGTTCATCTAAAGAAAGGTTCAAATAAAACACCTTATAAATTATGGTATGGCTATAAACCTAATGTATGTTACTTCAAAATATTTGGAAGAAAATGCTATATCTTGAAAGAGACAAGGAGAGGAGAGTTTGATGTGAAAAGTGATGAAGGTATTTTTCTTGGATATTCCAACAAAATAAAAGCATATAAATGCTTGAATCTTGCTACTCATAAGATTATCAAGAGTGTACATGTAAAAATTGATGAGCTTGCAGAAAAGAATAAAGAAAAAAGTAGCAAGGAATCCCAAGACTACATAAAAAAATTCTATTTCAAGCTTGATACTTTACCTATCATTCTATAGATTTCTCCACTTGAGTCACCCAAGTGTGGAGTGTCAACTGATTCACAACTAGTACAACCCAAGTTAAATCCAAAATAAAATGAGTTGTAGCTAGTGCAACCCAAGATGAAGATAGATCAAACCGAGTCCCATACAGAGGAACCTAAGTCATAGTCAGTGGGAACTGAGTCTCAATCTGCAGAAACATAGTAGAGTTTGGAAACTTATATAGCCTTTGAGCATGGAGATGTTAGCATGAATGATGATGCTACTAGATTGGGGGATTATCCCAAGCATTGGAGAGTACTAACATGTTGCATTCATAATTGTGTTTTTCATTGATATCAACATAGCATGGTTTTTGTAAAGATTGGTTGAGTACAAAACGTAGATCTTAATAGTATGGACAATAGTTTGATTGTATAGTAATGAGTAGTTATAGATATTCTCAACATAATGTCCTGATGATGTGATTAAGTGCACAGAGTTTGAGTCAAAAATGTATAGAAGTTGTACCTAATTTATAGAAAACAATTTAGAGACAGAGTATTGGGAAGGAATTTCCTGATGTTTTTTTTCTATCTTGGGTGAACCCACAATAGTGGGTTACACTTTTTTGCCTAAACTGACACTGAACTCTGAATTTTCAAGAAAACATTCACTTTCAAATGCAAATTCCCATTTAACGGTTAGGAATTTGAAGATGAATTAAACTAGAGACTTTTAGGATTTTGTGTCTAGATTCTAAATATATTTTATAAATTTTTTTTTAAATTGAATTTATTGAATTATTTTTTCTCCTACGAAAATTGGTATGATATCAAAAACCTGATTTTTAAGGAGTGACACAGTTTTATATACACAAATTTTTTTCTACAATAGATATCAATGTGATTCTTTTGAATTTAGCTTGTTAACATCCATACCTAAATCGTAGAGTTGGACTTATATCTTTATCATTAGTATTTCATATTTTAGTGTAGTTTAAAGTTGACATAACACTAATTTAGACATATGTGACTTTTGACACATGTAACTTATTATATATTTACCCAAATTTTGAAAAGAAAAATTTGATTGAAAGGTGACTCAAATACGGAGATTGTACTTATTTTTCAAAAAAATTATTTTTATATTTACTATTTTTCCATGAGCCTCAAATATCTCAGTTTATTTATTTTTATCATAAACCTATATTTAATTCATGTTGAAAAATATATACCTAAAAATTTTGAAAAGCACCAAATTCATAGTCATTAGAAAGCTAGTTCAGAGTACTTCAATCATGTAAAATTTCATGTCTTCAATGCTCCATTTGAACCTAGTAATTCAGCTCCGAAGAAAGAAAATCATTGAAAAAACTTCAAACTATTCATGTGGGCTTCTATCCACCTAGTTTCGATAGAAACTAAGTTTCTATCAAAAAATTTTAGCAAACTTTCGATAGAAACTAAATGCCTTAGTTTCTATCAAAACTATTTGTGGTTTACACGAGCGGTTTGGAAACCACTTTCATAGTTTCGATCAAAACTATTAAACAGTTTCTATCGAAATGATCACGGTAGTTTCAATCGAAACTGTGTAAGTAGGAACATGCCAACACTGCCCATAGTAGTGTTTCTCTAGTCTCCTTCTTAGGATTTTCACTTAGTTGGCTAATAAGGATTTTTGTTTTTGTTTTTTAAAAATGTGTATATAAATATGAATTTCATTTTTTTACAATTTGCATTTATGTGAAATCAAATTATTGGCTTTTGAATTGGGAAGAAAGAAATATTTGACAAAATTCAACCTATTTTCGAATTTTGGAGGAATAATTTACAACATGGGCCTTAAAGATAAAAGAGCAAGTAAATATGCACAAAGAAGAACTAAGGAACAAGAAGATGAAAATCATCAAAAAATGCTGGCAAGATACTATCTTAGATTAGCTACACATGCATAATTTTTTTCCAATGTATTTAATTAGTTTATTTAGTTAGGATTAGGGTTTAAATCCAATTAAGAATATGATATTTATATTAAGTCAGCATTACTAGATTAACTTAATATTAAGAGTTTATTTGAAATTATGTTCATATTTAGGCCATTAGGGTTTATTCAATTATGTCCATATTTAGTCCTTAGGGTAAATATTACATTATGAATAAATTTAAATTATGAATTTATTTAGCATGGGAATTACCTTGTTTATTCAATTATGTTAATAAGTTATAGTCCATTAAGGTTAATTAGATTATGATTAAATTTAAATAAATGAATTTATTTAGGACATAGTCAACTAGGACAACCTACCGACATTGGAGAAGGTTCATCCCAAGTTCAAACAGGTACATGTACATTCTTGCAAGTATATAATATAGATCTCTCTAGATTTCTAGGTCTCTATCAAACTGTTTATATCTTTAATTTTTAAATTTAGTGAGCGATATTTCCCCTTATAAACTTACTTGATTTAATTTGTTATATTGTGCATGAGCAAATCTAGTAGATGATGAAAATGTTTGAAATGAGGAAATTGAAGATGAAGCAATGGATATTGAAGAAGGACCATCTGAAGGTTAGATAATTTAAGCAAGTACATAATATTTCACTCAAGTTAAACATGTATATATGTATACATATATTTCCCCTAAAGAGATTGTATTTTAAGACTTTGTTTCATTTTTTCTTATGCAGCCCGAGATCAAACAAAAAATGAGAATGTTAATTTAGCTCAAAGATTGAAGAGAAAAATTAATCATAGAAACATAGATCATTTAATTGAAATGGATGTGGAAAAATTGAGAGAATATGCTAATCAACCTACAGATAATACAAAGAGGAAATTGAATAAAAAGTCTAAAGACATAATTGCACAATTTGAGAATCTATCAACAGTGGAGAAAACTCAACTATTATCAATTTCGCTTCTTAAAGATGAATTAAAAGAGCCACTGATACTATTGGGTATAGATACAAGTATAAAAAAGAAGAGGACTTCTAAACTAGAAAAAGATATTGTTGAAAATGTTAAGGAAGGGTTACATTCCATTGGGAAAAAAACTAGATCTGCAGATAAATCCATTGCACGAAGAGTGATATTGATATCTATTTTAAATAAGAAAACATCCCAAAATAGACAGATCTCTTCATTATCATCTCATTTCGGATATATCAAAAGATAGTACTACATTACTTGAAAAGGAGAAACAATTTGAATGATAGTACATTAGAAGGCAATTGGGCACTAATGTGTAGAGCTCCTCGATCTGACATGATTAGGGAAACAGTTAAGAACTTAGTTATTCAATTTTGGATTGATGATACTCGTCCTTCATCAAATAGAAGAGATATCATCAAGCAGAGGATTGGGCCTAAGGAATATATTCAACACGCAAAACATTGGTTGGATGTCACTCAACATGAATTGTATCTCTCATTTTGTAATTTAAATCCTAACATAAAGATTGGACAAACATTGTTTGAAAGATTGAAGCCCTATTTTGTGAAGATAAATAAATCTTTTGAAACATGTTGTTGTCGATATCATGTTGAATTTGATCTGTACTATGAAGGGTTTCGAAAGATGATAGAAGAAAGTGGTGGAACTTCTCAAAATACTTTTCGTAAACGACCGAGTCAATTCATAACATCAATCTTATGTGACAAACCAAATGATTGTGGAATAGGTGAAATAGATTGCATAAGAGGAACTTGTGAAACATGTGGTAACTTGACTAAATTTCCTTTGAGAGAAGAAGATACTAATATGACAAGGAAGGTAAAATGTAAGAGATATAAGTATATAAAGTCAGAAACAAAAGCTGGAAAAGAATCAACAAGATTAGAATATGTAGAGGATAAGATATCGACTAGAAAATTTATGTCAAATTTTTGTAAATTGATTCAACCATATATACACCATGCATTTTTTGCTAAGTGGCAACCAGAACAATTTCAAACACTAAGAGAAACTTTCCCACTTGGAACAATTCTATTCGTTGTTGACTTTGCAGAGAATTACTCTTTCGTATCTCAAAAACAACTTCAAGCAAAATACTACTATATAGAGTAGGTTACTAGTATGGTTCAAGTGTCTTATCGACATGCACAATTTGATCTGGATGGTGTGGAAAGTATAGATCAAGCATGAGTCATCAAAAAAGAATATCACTTTTATATTAGTGATGACAAAGAACATGACACACATTTTGTGGAACATTGTTTTAAGACATTTTTTGAATATTTGAAAAACAAAAACATTAAAATAGAAAAACATTTTGTATGGTCAGATGGATGTGCAGCACAATTTAAATCAGCTAGACCATTTTATGCATTATATAGATATCATTGATACCTTAATATACCACACATTTGGAGTTTTTTTAGAGTGGACATGGAAAGGGTGAGCATGATGGTGCAGGAGCTTGTATCAAATGTGCTTTAAGAAAGTATCAAATGGACTATAAAGGATATCACATTAATAATGCTCATAATGTGGTTGAGTGGTGCAAAACATATTTTTCAGTGCCAACAAATATAGATAACACATCATCACAAGAAAATTGAGTCATACCATTTAGAGTGTTTTGGGAGGTATCAGGTATATATAAATTAATTTGTTCATATTTTTATATTGAATCTTAAATTTATATTTAATATGTTACCTTAGATGATCTCTAACTAAATTATGGACCTTGTGTACATTCAGGTGTTGATAGAAGATCAATGCATGCATGCAAGAGGGTAGAGAAGACACGATCTTTGCATTCAGTTATGAGTACAAATAGTAATGTGTGGTCATTGTACATAAGAGAATACTCATGTTTTTTTCCTAATTTTATTGATGAAGACTATGGTGGGTGCATTAATCAAGAATGTGGATATGTGGGTGAATGGACTTTGGTGCCACTAGATGTTATTAATACGATTGAGTTTGACGACGAAAACTATGATGATATTCCATTGATTTCTAGTGACTATAACCATATTTCAAGATTGATCAGAGTTGGTATGTATGAACTATATATATACAGGTGGATCATGTACATGTATACATTTTTCATAATTTTGGTTAATTTATATATATATATAGATATATACTTATGTAAATGACATGTATCTAGAATTTTGACATATACAAGTTTGTGTAGAAAATGTTTTTGCAGTCATGGCAGAATCAAAAAATGTAGAAGGTGCTAGCTATTACTTATTATGTTGCACCATGGAAAGAGAGAAGCTAACAAATATTGAAATAAGTGATGAAATTATTTTTCCCATAGGTTTATATATAGTTGAATTATGTACATATGTATGTCAAGTATATATGTTTTTAATGAATTCAAATTCTTTGACTTAAATTCAAGATTGATGTTTTTTTTTAAATGTGTACATGTGCAGGTTCTATTGTTGTACAAGGAACATATTTCAAGCAAATAAAATTACTTAAAAATGGGATTCATTTCATCGATTATCAACCTAACAATAAGGTATATCAATATAGTAACCATGTTATTGCCATTGGTCTAACTCGTCATCCAGTCAAAGGACCTAAAATACGTAAGTATTGATGATCATGAGAAAATATTAAATGTTATCCAAGAACGAGCTGATCCACTTGATATGAGATAGAAAAAACTCCTAATTTGAATTGTAACTAAAGAACAATTTGAAATTTGGTTCAAACTATTCAAAATTTGGTTGAACAATCATTTGATCAATTTGAAATTTGAAAGGACGTGTACTTTCAATTTCAGGACATGTGAGCTTTCAATTTAACTAATTACCTAACATGTGAGCTTTCAATTTTAGGACATGTGAACTTTCAAGTTCAAATTGTAGTTTGTTTAACTAAATTTTGAACATGTACATGTTTTAAGTTGGACTTGAATTAGAACATTGGGCTTAAGGGGATAAAATTCTAGGATACATGTGTACAAATTAAAATTTCACTATGATTAAAATTTGAAATGTAACTCAAGAAAAATTTGAAATTTGGTTCAAACTATTTGAAATTTGGTTGAACAACCATTTGATCAATTTGAAATTTGGTGGAATAACTAATTTTTTAAATTGAACTTTTACTCTTTCACTTTTAACTCGATGTCTTGAATTTAAATTGTCATAAAGTAACTAACTATAGAAATTATGAACTTATATGTATCTATACACTAATTACCTGACACATATGCACCTTGAGGGAAAGAAATTCGAACACCACTTGTCTTAAGGGGATGAAATTAGGAGTCTGTAAAATTAATTATATTGAACTTTCTATTTCACTTAACTTGTCAATTTTAGGACACATGTACGCTTTCAATTTAACTAACTAGGACATGTGAGCTTTCAATTTAAGTAATTACTTGACATGTGAGCTTTCAATTTTAGGACATGTGAGCTTTCAAGTTCAAATTGCGATTTGTTTAACTAAATTTTGAACATGTACATGTTTTAAGTTGGACTTGAATTAGAAAATTGGGCTTAAGGGTCCGATAAAATTCTAGAATATGTGTACAAATTAAAATTTCACTATGATTAAAATTTGAAATGCAACTCAAGAACAATTTGAAATTTGGTTCAAACTATTTCAAATTTGGTTGAACAATTATTTGATCAATTTGAAATTTGATGTCCAATAACTAATTTTCTAAATTGAACTTTTACTCTTTCATTTTTAACTCAATGTCTTGAATTCATTTAACTTTCTATTATATTGAACTTTCTATTCCATTTAACTTGTCAATTTTAGAACACATGTACACTTTCAATTCTAATTACTAGGACATGTGCTTTCAATTTTAGGACATGTGAGCTTTCAATTTAACTAATTACTTGACATGTGAGCTTTCAAGTTCAAATTGCAGTTTGTTTAAACTAAATTTTGAACATGTACATGTTTTAAGTTGGACTTGAATTTTAGAACATTGGGCTTAAGGGGATAAAATTCTAGGATATGTGTACAAATAAAAGGGATGAGTTCTATAGATTTACTCAAGTTAGAAATTATGTACAACTAATTACCTGATACTTGAACATTTAATACATGATATATTACCAGACATTTAAATTACATGAACTATATATATATATATATATATATATATATATATATATATATATATATATATATATATATATATATATATATATATATATATATAAATTTAATCAATATAATATCTAAATAAATTACTTACATATCTTAGATAGAAAAATTTTATAATATACTATATCTAGATCTATAATGTACATTAGATTCCACAACATAATGTAACATGTATCAATCATCTCGAGAACAAATAACATTTAAAACATGTATCTATCTAGAGATCTATTAGAAGATAATATCAAATATAAATAGCATGCACACATGTAGACATGTAGATCTAGGTACATCTATATCAAATCAAATATAAATATAACATGCATCATGTGTGTATATAAAGTGTCTATCTAATGTATGAATGTCTCTCTGGGTGAAAGTCTAAAACAAATCATCTAGATAAAAAAAACTATAGATCATTAGGTGCAAGGCTGTCATCGCCATGCCTCCTCACAACATAGTCTGAAGACTGACTAGTATCAAGGTGCTCACTAGGATGTGTTAACCCCTATATATAAATTCAAGAGAAAGTGATATCAATACATACATACATTTAATCAAGAGAAAGTGATATTGAAATATATGTACACATAATCAAAACATAAATAAACATTACCTATCCACTACTAACATCATCCAATGAGTCTCGATGACGTACATGATCTGGCATCAAAGCTAGAGTAAAAAGAGGCATGTTGTTGGGCCCACTTGCCGTTGCACCAAAAGCCATGACTGTTAGTGAACATGGAACACCACATAATTAACCACCTGTGGGCAGGGGAGCGCATCGCCGTTGCACCAAAAGCCATGACTATTAATGAACATGGAACACCACATAATTAACCACCTGTGGGCAGGGGAGCGCGTCGCATCACCCAACAATCTCCCCCTCAACATACATACCAGGTGCTTACACGGGTCGGGAAGGCACCGGGGAGATTTGAACCCATGACCAAGCCAAAACCTGTAATCACAATCTCTAACCAATCTCAAATCCAATGTAAGCAAAACTGAACATCCAAGAAGATAACCAAGACCGGAGAAACCATGCAAATCACAACCTGTATCATGTCCTTCTACACACACCTCTAGATGTAAACTGTGCAAGTATGATCTCCTCCATAAAACCCCAACAAGAAGCCTCAACAACATCCAAACCATACCATATAGCTAATCATGGATGTAAGCCTCTCACAAGAAGATCAAACTCAATAAACCATTCCTAAACCAAGGAATAACCATTCCTAATCCAAGGAAAAATGCCCAATATAAAGCCATCTCCAAAACTCAACCAGCATAACAACATATGCACATGGAGATAACCAATGCTAAACCATCTCTCAAATGAACCCTCCAAAACTAACTCATGTACCATAGCTCAAGATCCATATCCATGAAAGACAAGCATAAATATAATGCAACTGAGAGAAACAATGGGCTATACCTCTCAAGTAGCAAACCGCCGAGTAGACCAAGAGTGGGGAATGAGAATTCTCATCAAGATACCCAAGTCTCCAACCAAGACTCATCTAAGAATAATCTCCTCTCAAGTCCATATCAAGTGACTGCCCCTCAGACTTCCTGTTGAAACCATCAACTGTCCCAACAAATACTTCTCTAATCCAAGAGAAATCAGCGTCACCACCGTCTCTAAGTATCCATGAGCACCTATAACCAATCAATCCATGCCAACTCCAAATGCAACATAGAAATATCATGAAGTATCCAGCTTATGATCAGTGTACTCAATACCAAGAAACTAAACCAAGATCAATATCAAAGTTCCAACCATGGCCTCAGGAACATAAACATGACAACATGATCTTACCATCTCAACTAAAGAGATAACATGCTCCATATGAACATACTATAACATGTCACAACTCTAAACGCGTATCAAGAGTATACCATGACATAATAATGAAACCATCCTCATACCAAGGATAACATGCCAAATAAAAAATATAAACCACACCTTTACCAAGAACCCTATGAGTCCTCAAGATGCAACCATCTCCATATACCATGAAGAAAACCATCTCCACATACCAGGAAGAACCATCTCCACATACCATGAAGATAACCAAGAACTCCATGAGTCCTCAAGATCTAACCATCTTCAAACACCATGAAGATAACAAGTGCACCATGCAAATGTCAAAGACGCTTCTACAGCAACAGGATCTAAGACAAACCTCCAACATCTGCAAACACTCAATAAATATATCAATGCCAAAAAACTCCCACTCAACTATGGTACCAAGTCACCAATGGGATCATAAAATCCATCTCCTACTTGAAGATCCAAACTAAACCAGGAACTAATCCTGCACTGTCACCCCATCACTGTCACAAGCTCCCACTAAACCATGTATCCAAGCTATCCATGACATAATGATGAAAAAAACCATCTTCTAACCATGAGAATCAACCAAGACATCAAACCATCAAAGAACTCAAAGTGCACATCATGAGCTCCTCAAAAGAAACTAAATAACTATAATCCTCAACCAAGAAGATATACCACCATAACCAAATTAGAAAATCTAAGCCAATGAACATCAAGGATGTACCTGTATAACCAATCATGTCATGCCAAAATCTATGACACAATGATCACATCCATGAATCGAGCATCTGGCTCTCAATATGTCCAACTCGTCAGCATAGTCAACCACAATCCTCCACCATGACTGTACCTGGTAACAACATCTCATCCCTTCTATATGAAGATAAAATCATGTGACTTAGGGCATAGACAACCCAAATCCAAGCCACCAATCTGAATATGCATCAATAATGAAAGATCAATGGGCAAAGACAACCCATAACCAAGCTATAAATGCAACTTGTAAGTATAGACCGCTTACAACACTGCACAACTTGTAGACCCAACAAATCATCATGCATATCCAAAACCAAACACTGATAACCATATCATCATGAGACCAATATGAACTGAGTATACAATGACATCAAATCATAAATCTTCCAATGCCATAAACTCACAATGTTACCATAGTCAAAATATATCTATAAACTGTTCAGATCAATATATCAACAAATAAATCATGCCAAACCTACACCAAATCTGAACCAATGTGTAGAGCTCTCCAAGAGCTTTCTGTTGACTACTTGAAGTCCAAAATCTGACTCTGTATGCCCAAGTTATGCCCTAATCCGTGCTCAAAATAAACAACATCTAACTTTAGGGCTCTTAAAACTTGAAAAAATTTCAAAATCACAAAACCAAACCTACACCATGTTGTAGTGCTCTGAATTAGCTTTCCAACGCCTATAAGAACTCTGAAATCTGATATTCTGAGAGAAAGTTATGGTCATTTTACTAAGACAGTCTTTTTACCATTTTCAGTACGATTTTTTATTTTTTTATTTTTTTAGTGACGAAAATTTCGACGGGATTAAATTTGACGGCCATCATGAGCTGAAACTAAAAAACTCTTTCATTTCCTTTGAACATGGCCAAACTAGGGCATATTATATATCAAAATTTATGGAAATGTCGACCTAGATCCAATGGTGAGGTCTGTTTTTACCTAGGAGGTCATTTCTGCAAGCTACCCCCCAAAACCCTCATTTTAAATGAAATATCCGAAAAATATTTTTGTCCAACAATTTCACATGTCCAAATATTTTAACATCCCATAACAAAAAACTCAAAGCCCTCAGATTTGCAATAAATCATTCATATATCTTGCCCTTTCTTTTATCCTCTCATGCATTCCCATGGATTCAATCTAGGGTTACAATAATAAAACCATAGCTCTGATACCACTTGTTGGGCCCACTTGCCGTTGCACCAAAAGCCATGACTGTTAGTGAACATGGAACACCACATAATTAACCACCTGTGGGCAGGGGAGCGCGTCACATCACCCAACACATGTCCCCCTACATTATACATGTGCATGTGCAACACATCAAATTAAAATTTCTCTACATGATTACATTTGAATCTACACGTGCATGATATACATACATGTTCATACATGCACATGTCTAAATTAAATTAGTTTCAAATTATTGAAATTTTAACATGGACAAAAAAAATTTACCTGTGTAGATGTGTGGTATCTGATAATACTTAGACTGCCTAGCATCAATCTTGTCCACTAATGCATCCATATTTTGCTATGTCGCATCAAGGTCAATCTCTGCACCTATGCGAGCCCCATGACTGGTGACTGGCACATGTCCTAATAATGACAAGCCAAGTGGACTATGTAGATCATATGGCATAGAAGTAAAATCATCACATGTCAACAAGCTCAAATCAACATCATCAAAGCCTGCATATGAACTCTGAGCCTACACTGTAACACTGGTTGAAGGGTCTATGGTATGTATATGTCTCTTTGGAGCAAAAGAGTGGTCGGTAGGTGGATCATCATGTGCACTACCACCATGACCACTACCTAATCGATGAGAGGAATATGGCTGAGGATGTGTCCTAGTACTACCATGGACACGACCTCAAACATCTAATATGGGTATGCCAAGATGCTTTGATACAAATCTATATGTACCTAATAGATCTTCAGCAAGATCAATCATAGTATCTTGTGCCAACACTCCAGTGAGACCCTCTAAGCTAGCCACTGAAGGGATGCCTACTGCACTATACAAGTCTCCTAAAGATGAAGCATAGGATGATGATCTGGAACGTCGATGAGACATCAAATACTGACCAACCTCATCACTCGAAATAGATCTGACAACTACTGCAATCTCTCCAACTCCCTGAATGACCCCACGTAACTTAGTACTATGCATGGCCTCATTAGCTAATGGACCTAACACAAGGGAAATAGAAGGTGCACTCTCTCCAACAATCGATCTATGTGCCAGTGGGGGATGACCTGGCTACCTATTAGCTAGTCTACCATGCCCCTGTCTAAAATGTCCTGGTAAATCTGTGTAGTTCACCACCCTATGTAAGCGAACCTCTACATAAAGTTGTCAAGAAAAATAGAGTAGAATTTGGTCGTTATCTGGATAATGACCATGGGCAGCAAAGAAGCATGGGTATATCAATGCAACCATCTATGGATCTATACACTTCAGGGGAGAATACCCCTTCACATGCTTTTGTGAAAGATAATGAGGGAAACATTCCCTCTTTAGGATATCTTTGGGCACCAAGCCCTACACCTCCTAGAGTGAAAGACTAGAGGAGACTTCTCATCTCTTACTATCAAGGACAGTTTGTATAGTTTGTGCAGAATATGGGGCAGCACCATGAATCTCATCTCGAATAAATGTCAAGCTGTGTAAGATACTCTGGCATGTACCACTATAAACACTAGAGCATGGGCCACTAGTTAGGGATTCCTAAAGTCTATGAATCTCCTGGTTAGTGCGATCATAGAGCTCCTAAGGTGGGATAGGTAGCTGATCACGAGGTACATGATGATGCTTAGGGGGAATAGGTTGTTGCTCAGGGCCCAGGATAGGCTACTCGGGCCTGAGTATAGGCTGCTGCTCAAGGCCTAGGATAGGCTACTCGGGCCCAGGTATAGGTTGCTCAAGGGGGATAGGCTGCTCGGAGGTGATAGAAGGGTGTTGATCAACCATGTCAATGTATGTAGGTGTATGTATAATGTGTAAACCTGAAAATTAAAATTAAAATGTATGAAATTTAATAAAATTGAAATTTATATTAACATATGTATGTACAATTTGACAAAATTAAAAAACTTGTATCTAAATTGTTTTAATAAAATTAAACATGTGTACATATATATAGAAGTCCTAAAACATAAATGAAATGTATATGTACCTTAAAAAAACTAAATTTTAAAATACACATGTTGTTATATATAATGTTTGTAACTCAAAGACCTTTTAAGAACTACATGTGTGTGCACAAATTATATTTCTATCTAAGTTAGATCAAGAATGTTCAAAAGTTTTAGACATATGTGTGCACATAAACTTGTCAAGTGTAATTTAGGTCCACGAAGTAAATATGTGCATATATATGTATATATAGATATATGCGTATATGTACATGATATGTATATTTGCACATATATCTATCATGTGTGTGTATATATGTGCATATGTGTGCATATATATACACACACATGCACATGATATGTGCAAATATACATATAATGACACATACATGTATATATATATATATATACACACTCTCTCTCTCTCTCTCTCTCTCTCTCTCTCTCTCTAGGATAAAGTTTAGGTTTAGGGTTTTGCATTGAGGTTAAATGGTGTAGTCTTTTAAATCATTGTTAGCATATTAGAGTTAAAAGTTGGAATAAAAATATAGTTAGGTTTGGGGATGGCTAGTGAAATGTCCCTTTCTGAATTTACATGATATTTCAAGCCTCTAATCAGATTTTCAAAATCAAACAACCAATATCATAAAGATCCACCAAATTTCTCAATAAACCCCAAATTGGGTATGCCGAAAATAGTGCCAAAAACTTCACAGCTTCACATATTATTAATAAATCTGAAAGTGGACATTTTTTAATAGAAATTTTAGTAGGATAACAGCCTAAAAAATGACATTTCTAGATCTGTATAAAATTTACACCACAGCTCCCAAATGGAGGATAAAAACAATGCTCATCGGGCTCCCGAAAACAACACAGAATACCCTGGAAACACCACAAAAACACTAATAATCTATCAAAAAAGTATAATCATGACCAAATACATATATTCAGCTCTATTTTAACATCTTAAAGTCTGAAATATAGGAGCAACCAAAACTGATATCAAATATTCAACCGGAAACACCAAACTCTTACAAAAAATACACCCGAAAACTCACAAATTTGCACTATTCAGCACATAGGCAAAATGTGCATGAGCATGCACATGGAATGGCTTCAAACTCCCATCCTTAGCCTTCCCAAAAACTTGTAAACTCCCTTTCTTGGGTCCCCTTCTCCATAAGTTTGGCAGCCTCTGAAGAATAACAAAGAAATGAGCAAAAATCAAGTTCTAGAATGAGCCCAAAATGCCTCCAAACCCCTTAAAAGAGGGCATAACCCTAACTCAAATCCAAGAGGGGTTAATAAAACATATTTTAATATTAATTTTCATTTATTAGTCCATTAGCTTCCAAAGATTATCCCCTTTTTTTAGAACTTCACCTTTTTCGGCCTGCCTGCCTTAGAAAAGATTATTATTTTTAATTATTTGAAAAGGGGACATGAAAAGTCCTCCCCTTCCAAATATTGCTTGTCCTCAAGCAATGGTTGAACAATAAACCAATCAATCCACCTGGATCCCAAATGTAGTCATGAAGTATACTATTTTCAATTAACATAGGCTCCTGCAATATCCTCTGCAATATAACCAAGAGGAATCCATAATCTAACTGACAATTAATACTCAACTAAACTCCAAAGTCAAAACTTTCATAGTCAAAAACCCACAAGACACAAACTCTTAGAACATCAAAACTCAAGTAAAGTGGAAAAATCAAACTACTAACACAGTAAATACCATCAACGCATCCTACTGACCTATATGAAATGTACAAACCAACTCTGCAACAATGGTGAATGCTCCCGAATGAAACTGTACCAAGTATGGAGAATCCACACATTGTACAACTCCTACAGTCAACACAACTCTGTAGATCACCGGCCACTATCTCATAACCATAACTCCCATGCACCCATGATGGTGAAAAGCCATTACAAGATAAACAAGAAGAAATGGAACCCAAACCAAATTTTCCTGACATCAACTCCTCAACACAAGGATCAAATGCTAACTGATGTACATACCCTACAATATAATCTTGATAAAAAAAACCAACCTCAATCAACAGCTCACCATGAACAAGTGATACAACCCACTATGACTGATCACCAGCTAAGTCAGGAGATGTCATAGCCAAAGGAGTATAATCAATAACAACACCTGTTGAAGCATCACTCCAAAACTCCTACTCTAAGTCATGTATTATCAAGCTGTCAACTACAGAACCTATCGCCATGTTGTGCCCATCACAACTCTCATCCCGTGGCATCAAACTATCCCATAATTGATGATAAGCACTAGGAACCAAAGTACATCTCTATATCATCATCTCATCAACATGGTCATCAAAGGTGAATTGATGAGCATACCTCACAATGTAATGTCGATAGAATGCATCAATCTCAGTCAGTGGCTCAGACTGCAATCCAGATGTAACTAACTGGAATCGATCACTAACCAAGTTGGAATTGACTACTACCTTTGAAGACATCACCAAGGGAGTAGTATTACTAGCAGGAACCATGCCAACTGTTAGCTCACCAACATCACACATGGTCTTTGATACAACATCTCTAGTCTTTGTGCCATTAGTACTAGAGGTCACCACCATGTCAGGCATACCACAACAATCTTCTGCAGCACCTAACTCAACTAAACCTAACTTTAGTGGGGATGAACCTGATATGCCAATGTTAGTATCAAGGATGGATGCATCCCCATATCTACTGTCTTTGACAATCTCAACCATGGACATCCTCAGATCACTAGACACCACAGCTTGTGACTATACAGAATCTGGTAAAGACTGTAGTTGCTCTAACTCCATGGTCACCTTAGCCAAATGAAACTATGACTCCTTGAAAGCCAACTATGTACTCTTAAGAATATCAGGAGTCACCTCAAACTGCTGAGTAAGCTCACTCACCTCATCTTCCTTGGCCAACAATGCATCATATGTTGTACTGCCCCACTCCATAAGATAATCTCTATCGGCTACCAACTGCATATAATTTTGTCTCAAAATTCGAATAGCCTCCCATAAAGAGTGGAAATCTATCAAGGAAAGATAACTACCTCCCTGCTCATCACTAGTAGGAGAATCCCATCCATAAACTGCTAACAATTGATGAATAGCATCAGAATGTTGGCAAGCAATACCAATGTCTCGCTCACTAACTCTCAACTGACTAGACACATGATGGCACTGGCTAGACTGTATCCTACAAACCTCCTCTAATGCACTATCTAAAGGAGTATCCTCAAGGTTATCGATCTTTAGAGTATTACCATCCATATCATGCGAATCAACTCCAAAGCTCATATCAACATACGGAGTATCAAAAATTGTAGCACTATTATCCAACTCCTCTGTACCAAAAGAAACCACCAAGGAAACTAAGTCTTCAAAGCTACCCACTGCATCCTCCTAGATGTCATCAATGCCAATATGATCCTAAGAATCATCTATACACACTGCCAAATATGAAAGATCATCAATAGATTCTAGCAAAAATAGTCGACTGGATATATGAACAAAGACCAACATCTGTGTATAAAAACTAATACCAACATCGGATAAGCTCCTGGCACAAGAAAAGACAACACTGTGCAATCTGCTAATCAAATCCATGATAGCACCCAAACAATCACTGCTACCAAAAAGTGTTACAGATTTCCAATCAACTAAATCCTAAATGCCAATATAACAATCTCGAGTCCATATCCATAAACTATAATCAGCTGGTAACTCAAGAAAACTCCTCACCTAAGTAATATGACCAATACCAACTAACTCCACATACCTATCTGACATTGTCCTTGTATCCTGGATGTGAATGCAAGATGAACTTGCAACATTATCAACAACCACATATTATCTACCACTTGCAAAAAGTTGAGTATTAGGAGTGTAAGATGAAACTAAACTCAACTCCATGCCATGCTTATCCCCATGTCTCTCCCAGTCTTGTAATGCCAATGGAGTATTCACCAAAGAAGCTCGAGTGTGCTCAAGCTCATGAGAAAGCCTGTCAACTTCCTCCTCCTTCCTCCTCAAGGCATCTGAATAGTCTCCGACAAGGCTAAGAAGATGGTCACAATTTGATAGAAGGTGTAAATAACTCAACTTTATTGTTCCCATTCCTTCCCTAATCACTTGTAAGTCAACACAAGAAGACTTTTCCTGAACTCCCTTATGTCTACCCTGTAACTGAATCATCTAAATGTGATCCTCTATCATATCTTGCATCCTGTCATGATGTGATAATGAAGTCACAATACTATCTTTGTTCACCTTCAGCTGGCTAGACAAATCATGTGAAGTACTACCTGCCTCAACCTCATGTGATGAAGCATCTAACTGTGTCTGGTACTCTTTCTTAGCAAAGTCATGAATGCTCAATGTCTGCTTATCTCTACCAGGTATCTCACCATCATGCAAAACAAAATCCTCATAATCATCATCTAAATCCACTACCTCCTATGGCAAAGTAGAATCTGAGACCTCTTCCTGGCTATAAGCTAGTTTCTCAAACTCCTCATGCAAGTTCTTGGTAATTGTATCATCTGCCCTGTGAGAAAATCTACCAAATAGAAATCTAGTTAGCTTATCCACCTTAGATGGGTTGGAAAACATGGAATTCATCATATGGTGGTGCTTAACCAACTATTCAGACATGTCATGGCTTATTTTCCTAAGTTTATCTCAAATGTCCAAATAACCATCCTTTCTACTGTTCTGACTCTGGATATCAATTGTCCAAGATTGTGTCCTCTGAGACTCTGTACTATACCTATCCATTCTAGATAAAGTAGAGTGTAACCCCAATAGGTTATAACTTCTTCAAACACCAAGAACTATCATGCAATTGATTAGAAGTAGCATGCAACCATAGATTTTGACATGCAGCTGATTAGAAGCAACATGCAACCACCAAATTCACCAAGAACTAACATGCAAATGATTAGAAGTAGAATGCAACCATAAATTTTGACATGTGGCTGATTAGAAGCAACATGCAAGATTTGGGTAGTTCTCAAAACTGACATGCAAACTTCTACAAACCCTCAGGCTGGCAAGATCATAGCTCCGGTACCACTGAAAAGTCCCTTTCTAAATTTACATGATATTTCAAGCCTCTAATCAGATTTTCAAAATCAAATAACCAATATCACAAAGATCCACCAAATTTCTCAATAAACCCCAAATCGGGTATGCCGGAAATAGTGCCAAAAATTTCAAAGCTTCACATATTATTAATAAATCTAAAAGTGGAAATTTTTTAATAGAAATTTCAGCAGCATAAAATCCTAAAAAATTACATTTTCAGATCTATGTAACATTTACACCACAGCTCCCAAATGGAGGATAAAAATAATGCTCATCGGGCTCCCGAAAATAACACAGAATAGCCCGGAAACACCACAAAAACACTAATAATCTATGACAGAAGTATAATCATGACCAAATAAATATATTCAGCTCTATTTTAACATTTTAAATTCTGAAATATGGCAGCAACCCAAACTGATATGAAATATTCAACCGGAAACACCAAACTCTTACAAAAAACACACCCGAAAACTCACAAATCTGCACTGTTCAGCACAAAGGCAAACTCTGCATGAGCATGCATATGGAATGGCTTCAAAATCCCATCCTTATCCTTCCTAAAAACCTGAAAAATCTCATTCTTGGGTCCCCTTCTCCACAGGTTTGGCAGCCTCTGAAGAATAACAAAAAAATAAGCAAAAATCAAGTTCTAGAATGAGCCCAAAATGCCTCCAAACGCCTTAAAAGAGGGCATAACCCTAACTCAAGTACAAGAGGGGTTAATAAAACATATTTTAATAATAATTTTCATTTATTAGTCCATTAGGTTCCAAAGATTATCCCCTTTTTTCGAAACTTCACCTTTTTCGTCCTGCCTGCCTTAGAAAAGATTATTATTTATAATTATTTGAAAAGGGGACATGACAGCTGGTGTAAGTGAACTATTAATAATATTAAGCTTTAGGGTCAAGGTTAGGTTTAACATCATGATTAAGGTTTGGGTTAGGTTAAATTGTATTAGTGATATAGTTAGCTTTAGAATTATTCTTAGGTTAGAGAAATACTTTTCTTAGGATTATTGTTAGCATAACTTTGGCTATGATTAAGATTGTAGTTAAGGTCATAATTCATGGTTAAGGCTATAATAAAGGCCAGTGTTAGGATTCATATTTAATGCACCATGTAGGGTTAGAGTTATAGCTTTGATTAGGGATAGGGTTACGATTAGTGTTTATATTATCTATTAGTTAGGGCTCGAGAATTAGAATTTGGTTGGGTTGAGGTTTAGATATAGTTTGAAAATATTATTTGAGGTTAAGGTTAGGGTTTACATCATGGTTGGTCATGAATATTGTTTGGGTTAAAATGACATACCTAGGTTTTATGTTTGGGTTATGGCTAGAGTCAACATTAGGCTTTATAGTTGAGGTTTTACATCACATGGTAAGGGTTTGGATTAGTGATATATGGTTAATTTTAGCATCATCTTAGGTTAGAGAAATAATTATATTGGGGTTTTAAAAAATTAGGGTTAGCATTTCAGTTATGATTAAAATTGGAGTAAAGCTTACTATTGAAGTTAGAATTAATGTTAGAGAATTTTTTAAAGGTCATGGAACTATGGCTAGTTTTAGAGTTTAGGTTAGGTAAAATAGTTAGAGTGTACTTAAATAAAATTTAAATTAAAAGATAATATTATATATTTAGATCTAATGGATGAAAAATTATCTTTAAAAAATATTTTATTTGTGTACTAAGAGATCCAAAATGACATTAGAAGCTTAAGCATGAATAGTAAAGTAAAATATACAAAGAAACATATATAAAAAATAATAAAATATACAAAAAAACAATAAAATACACAAAGAAACATATATTTAAATACTAAAAACACAAAATTTTAACTAAAACAACATAACAAGGGAAAAAACAAGTGTTCCATACCTTTTTCAGATGGTTGATGATGCGGATGCCGATCTCCCTCTAACTTTCGATTGAACTAATGAGGAGACAACTGGCTGCACCTCTTTTTATATAAGTGAATTAGGGTTTCAATCGAAACTATAGTCAATTTTTGATAGAAACTCAAAAGTTGCACAAGAAACCGTGCCTTCAAGTTTTGATCGAAACTTGACCAAAGTTTCGATTGAAAATGTGCAATTACATCAGTTTCGATCGAAATTGACTTTTGATCAAAAGTTAAAAGTTTCGATTAAAAGTTTTCAAATAAGTTTCTATCGAAATTTTTCTGACAAATTTTGGCTTCTGTGCTTTTTTGGAGGAATTTCTTCCTCCAAAAAAGTGTAACCCACTATTGTGGGTTCATACTCTTACATTTGAGATGTAATGAGAAGATGTGCAATCAGGTAGTAACAAAGGAAAATTAAGTGGTGATGTTAATGAGTGTGCAAGCCCTAGTATTACACATGTGAATTTTTTCTAGACTATAAATCGATAGTGCTATTGTAATTGTAATTAATTAACTATCTTATTTTAATCAATTGGGAAAGCCTCAAGGCCAACTCAAGGAATTATTATGAAGATATGGTATAAAGGAAAGATGTTTTCCTTGTTTGTAATATGATTAAGATATGTTGTGATCATTGTATAAAGTGTGAAGAGAAAAAAGGAGAAGAGTTCTTACTGAATGCATGTAAGCAATCCAAGGGATTATTGGATGCAAGGTTTGCGATCTAGTTACAAGATTAGAAGGAGTAGAAGTCTAGTTGATAAGATAGAGAAAGAGGAAGGAATAGTATAGTACAATTCTATTATGCTGCAAGGAATAATAGAAAGATCATTTGGACAGTGGGTTCATTGGTCTTGCCCTTAAAGTTGTTTCGTAAGTGGGTCCAGCTATCTTCCACAACTTCTAACAAGGTTGAAATCTCCTAATAGGAATTCAAAGTCTCCTATCAGGGACTCATATGTACTGAATATATTCATAGATGCCAAACAGGTTCCATCCTCTAAAGAGGAAAACTTATATTAGTACATCATATTGTGGGTACCATCCCCACTAGGGTCTTCCCTCTAATCAAGGGTTTCCCTAGTTAACATATATGGTTTTATTGTGTATGAGTATCTTGTTGTGGTTTCTATTTATATTATTCATATGGTTAAGTTTGTTTAAGGTTGATAATTATGATAATATTTGTATAACTAATTCCCCCCCCCCCATTCTAAATTATATCAGTGGACTATATATTCTAATAGGAGAACCAAGTCAATCTAGTCCGAAATCTAGAAGAAAGATACCTATACTTGCTAGATATGTTAGAAGGCATCATGCACCTAAGAAATGAATAGGAGATTAGATAGAAGGCACAATGAAAAGGAAAAAACTAAAAGGTACATGTTTTCTTACTAAATTTTAACCTAGAACTATTAAAGATGTATTAAATAATTAAAGTTAGATAGAGGCAATGAATAAAGAGATTGAGAAAATTGAAAGGAACAATACTTGGACTCTTGTTCCTAGACCCAAGGAAAACAATATAGTTGGTACAAAGTGGGTATTCATAAAAAAATTGAATGAAAATGGTGAAGTATCAAGAAATAAGGCATACTAGTGTGCAAAGGATGTGCTCAAGAAAAAGGCATAGACTATGGAGAAACATTTTCTCCTATTACTAGAATTGAAGGAGTCAAAACACTACTTGCATATGTTGAATTTAAAGGATTCAAAATGTACTAAATGGATGTAAAATCAGCTTTCTTGAATAGAATTCTAGAAGATGAAGTTTACATTAATCAGCCTGAAGGTTTCATTGATCCAAACAAAAGAGATATAGTTTGTAAGTTACATAAAGTTTTATACGGTTTGAAGCAAGCTCCTAGAGCATGGTATAAGAGACTTCATTGATATCTAGTAAAGATTGGTTTCCCAAGAGCCAATGATAAAAATAGTCTATATATCAAAGAAGGACCTCAAAATAAGATATTGTTAGCATAAATATTTTTGGATGATATATTATTTATAGGTCATGCCAACTTATGTAAGTCATTCTCTAAAGAAATAAGGAAAGAATTTGAAATATCACAGTTTGGAGAGAAAAAATTCTTTGTTGGATTACAAGTTCATCAAATGAAGGATGGAATTTACATTACTTGGTCAAAATATATCAAGGAGATATTGAGGACCTTTAGAAACAAATATTTCAAACTAGTTGGGACACCTATGTCTACTAGACATAAACTATCCAAGGATGATGATTGAAAAGAGGTAAATCAGACTACCTATAGATCTATGATTGGGAAACTTCAATATGTTTTTCATGCAAGGCCTGATATTGCATTAGTAGTTGGTATAGTTGAAAGATTCTATACAAATCCCAAAGAAATCATATGATGGCAATCAAAAGAATTATGAGATATCTTAAAGATAATCAAGACTATGGTTTATGGTACAAAAAAGGAGAAAACTTTGAGCTAAAATCCTTTATTGATGCTGATTAGGCTGGAAGCATTAATGATAGGAAGAGAACTAGTAGAGCAACATTCTTTCTTGGAAAAAGGTTAGTATCTTAGACAAGCAAAAAGTAGAATTGCATCTCTCATTCTACAATAGTTAATTTTTCTAGCATTATGTGGATCAAGCAACTGTTATTAGGAATGAAGGAATAAATCAAGGATCCATTGGTTAACTATTGTGATAAAAATAAGTTAAATCAATATATCCAAGAATCTAGTGATGCACATCAATAAAAAACACATTGTAATCAAGTAACATTTTCTAAGAGAAATAGTTTGAGACACAGAGGTTAGATTGGAATATGTTAACACAAAGGATCAAGTCGTTGAAATATTTACAAAACCATTACCTAAGGATGTTTTTTTGTATCTTAGAGGAAATATAGGGGTCATTCCCCTATCTAATGCTTACTATAGTATAGATTAGTGATGCATCAACCAAACTACATTGAAGATCTATCAAGTTGATGCAAAGGAGACATAGCTCATTGCATATAAATCAGTACATTAGGTACATTCAAAACTCATTGTATGAAATCTTTGGCATTTGATGTTAAAGAGGGACAAAATCATGTCATATATTCATTAATTGAGAATTTGATATAATTAGATAAGAATCAGAGACAATAATCTACAAGAGAGAGAACTTGATCTGATAGGTCTAAAGACAAGATAGTAGAGGGAGAATCTCAAAGAGAGTTCTCAAGGATGGAGAATCAGAATGAAACTAAGGATATTTGCTAATATTTTCTCCAAAGTTTTTCTTTTTTGAATGACATGTGTTGCCATAAATGCTAATGAGGGAGATTATTAATAAAAATTATTCAATTGTATATTTTCATTGATGTTACATAAATGTTATACTCTAACCAAGCATTTCCAATTGGAACCAAGTTCAGAAGATTCTAGTATACGATGAGAAAAAGATTAGAAGAAGACAAGTGATCAACTAGAGACCAAGCTAGGTTAGTTACCAAAGGGATTCCTATGTAGATCAAGTTAGTTTGGTTACCAAAGGAGTTCAGTGTATATTGAGTCAGGTCAATTACCAAGGAACTCAGTGGTAACCAAGTAACACAGTCTTTAGTGTTAGTCGACCTTCAGCAGATTAGTTTTGTTTATTAGTTGGTTTATACTAGCCAACTTAGTGAATGTTATTTTTTTATTTGAAAGGGTATTCAAGCCAACTTGACATTGGGTTCAATATCTATGAAAGGTCAAGATGTGATTGATATATGAGAAAGTATGGAAGAAGAAAGATTTGAATAAAGAAGGATATATGATTAAAGGTAGAACATCCATGGAGCTGCAAAGAATATTTTGATCAAGGAGGATCCAAAGGATAAGCCATAATATTGATCTGAATTTACAATCCATTTTCTTCATAAATTAGATCAATCATTGTTACTCTCTAACAATTGTAGTAGTGAAAAAATATCTTAACAAAGTTGACTTAACAATCATTTTGTAAATCCTCTAACTAGGTGGCATTTCTAGATTGAAGTGTCTTGAAGACCTCTAACAAGGACACTCATAATAGGGTGATTCAAATCCTTTAATAGGGTCATACCTAAAAATGGTTTTTGTAACCTTTAACAGGGTTGGATCCTAATAGGGCTCACTTCAGAAGAGTGAAAATTTTTAACTAGTTGCATTGGTAGCTTTCCAAAATTAAGGTTCCATCTTAAATCCTGGTGTCTCTTGTGCTCATTTTATTTTATTATTGCTTTATCCTTTTGCAACTAAGTCACTAAGGTTAATGCACATTAATTTATCAGATTTCTTTGTTAATCGAGTTACAGTGAATATCAAGTTCTAACCTAGTTGTGAGTTAAAAGGAAGTTATTATTGACATTTAAGGGATCTAGAATTATTTTAGTAGTAATTGATTCACCCCTCCTCTCTTAGTTACTCCTAATATATTTCCAACACTTTCTTCCTGTCTTTCATAATTTATTGAAATTGGCATGATTCCCAAGTTATCTTCATCTATCTCAATTTGATTAGTTATCCTATTTTCTTCATTTGTTATGTTATTTTTGTTGCTTTTCATAATTTGGATTAGCACCAATTGAGTCCTAAAAAAAATTTAGCCATCCTCTAGTTTCTCTTTAATATTATTTTCTTTTTCCATTTCATCAACTTAGTATTTTACCCCCACTAACCATTTGATATGTGTTTCCATTAAATTATGAGTGTTCTTTTTGTTAGAATCTGATAAGATTAATAACCCAGAAAACTAGTGCAATGAGTAAATATCTAAACTATGAATGCAAATGATACAAAATCAAAATAGCATCATAGAGTTAGTCTCCAAGAGAGTAATGCAAATGCTGGAAGCAAAATAGCATTAAGAGGATGTAAAAATAAGAGATGCAAATACAAGTTAGGTAGCATGCTTATATAGGCTAGGAAGAGGGAGGAGGTGGCAACACCAACCAATGAGGAGCAACCATCTATCGGAATAAAGATAGCAAAGTATCTTCCCAAGATAGCTAATGGATGCTCACATGTAGGAAGGTGACACCTCACAACCATTCACCTAATAAGACATGCTTTATTAACCTAAGCGAGATTATTAAAAGTGTAGGAAAAAATTAGCAAAATAGGAAAAATAAAAAACTACACTAACACCCCCCCATAAGCGAAGCTTAGGTGGATGTAGAAATGGGTCCCGCCAAGTCAAGCCTGATGAGGTACCCATGTACATAAAATTCCCCCAAAAGAGAGAGAAAAGAGACTCCCCAAAGAAAATTAGGACTCCAAGTGAGAGAAAGCGGCCCCCCCAAAAGATGAAGCATCCCATACCCCTAGAAAAGCTTGCAAATTTTGTCCTGAAGATCCACTTACATCGAACAATTTTTCTTCTCTTAGAAAAAGGGACAAGATCCCAAGTGTGGTTCCTCATAAAGGAACTATAATCTTCCTGCATAGTTGTATCCCACTCAAAAATACCAAAAGCCTCATGAAAGGAATGTGGATTTGAGGCAGTAGCAATGAAGATATGTAGACCATCTTGGAATTGTGAACAAGTCTGCTTGGTGTCTGATGGATCTCCAACCCAATCACCTGCAAACTACAAGGTCTGTCTAGCCCAAACTAGACCAAAAGATGGAGAATCTAGAGGAGAATCATCAACCTGCAAATGATGACTAGGAGAGGAAGGAGGTGAGTCCTCTGAATCACTCTCTGCATCAAAAGTGGAGGTAGAAGACTGCTCAAGTGAATCTGATCCATTAGAAGATCTATCATGTATTCCAAGTGACTTCAATGTCAAAGTAGAAGGCAACCCTATGACCATGCTCTGCTGGTTAAGCTGATGCAAGTAGTGGAAGTTAAGATGGCCAAACAACTCGTGCCATAATCTTCTCACATCATTAGAGTGAGTGAGTGAAATAGTCAAAGGAGGATCAGGAACAAAGTAGGAAAACATATAGAGTCATGACTGATGATCTGCTCTCCCAACTGCAACTGTAGAATCATTGTGCAACTCACGTATCTCCACTGAATTAGGAGTGAACTCAACCCGCTTGCCTAAACCTGTGTGAGTGATCTGGTGTACCAATAGGAGATTAGTTGACAATGAGGGTACACAAGGAACATCATAGAATGTGCCATCCCCCACATCAACAGACCCTCTCTCACACACCTCAACAGGAGTGTTATCACCCATCAAAATAGAAGGCATAGTACATGGCTCCAAGGATCAAAAAATGACCCCAGCAACCAAAATATGACATGCAAATGATGGATCAGCTTCTTAAGTCCATCAATGGCATGCTGGAACCTGTAAAACTGATTGAATACTCAAAATATGCAAGTTGGTTGTCAAATTTGAGATTGAAACCCTAGAGAAAAACTGTTTTTGTCAAAACTTTTTTGATTCTCAGGATCATCCAAAGATGCAAGAGAAGAGCATTCTTCATTTTTCAAAAAACTAGAATAAAGTTTATTTGCCCCCCCCCCGAATCTCTCAAATAAGGAAACTAAAATCTACTTTTGCACATAGAAAAGCTCTGATACCATGTTAGAATCTGATAAGATTAATAACCCAGAAAACTAGTGCAATGAGTAAATATCTAAACTATGAATGCAAATGATACAAAATCAAAATAGCATCATAGAGTTAGTCTCCAAGAGAGTAATGCAAATGCTGGAAGCAAAATAGCATTAAGAGGATGCAAAAATAAGAGATGCAAATACAAGCCAGGTAGCATGCTTATATAGGCTAGGAAGAGGGAGGAGGTGGCAACACCAACCAATGAGGAGCAACCATCTATCGGACTAAAGATAGCAAAGTATCTTCCCAAGATAGCTAATGGATGCTCACATGTAGGAAGGTGACACCTCACAACCATTCACCTAATAAGACATGCTTTATTAACCTAAGCGAGATTATTAAAAGTGTAGGAAAAAATTAGCAAAATAAGAAAAATAAAAAACTACACTAACACTTTTGATTTTCTTTGGTGTATTGAGTTTCTTTTGAAATAACTGGATCTATGGTCTTATCTAAACCTTCTTGAATATCAATCCTATCTATTTTTCTTTGTAGTTCTTCTCTTAGTTCATGTTCCTTGGATTAATTTGAGGATAGTATATGTTCCTCATGGGATTGACTCCAAGGGGAGATTTGGTCAATAATATCATATTTAGTTAACAGGATGTTATGGAACAACCTATTATAATTGGCTATGCTTCTCCTTATATCTTCTATGTTTCCTTTATACATTGTTCACATTGCAACATTCTTGACTTGATGGCTTCAAAGTTACTATGAGTGCCTATGTTTATCTTATGTTTGGTTTATGTTATGTTACTCTATGTAGTTCTATTTTCTTGATTAATTTGTGGTTGGACCACTGTCTCTTCTTCAATTGATACTTCCCTTATCTTTTCTTCTTCTAGCTCTTCTTCTTTGATTTCTTTTTTTCTCAATTTTGATAGCAATTCTACTGCATTCCTTATTCCAATTTAGATTACTATTTTGGGAAACAAAGTTTAAGTTTCTAATATGAATTGTTTTGAAGATGTCTTTAAGACTTGATGTCCTATCCATATTTTCTTGATTTAGAATTCTAATTGGATTGAATCTTATGATTCCATTTATCTTCCCTTCAAATTTGGTGAATAATAAATTTAACACCCTTTATAAATTGATGGGAGCTGATTCTTGTGAATGTATCCATGTTGACAAATGAAGGAGTTGATGAATTTTTGATGGAGACCCATTGACAACATGCAATTTGTCATATGTGAATCATCCTTTTGAAAATCAAATATGTGATTGTGTAGAATCAATGCAATGATTGGAAAGAGATACTACTATTTGGGAGTGTAAGGAAACTTTACAAGAAAGAATATAACCATTTCCACATAACCCATAGTAGATCTAAAATAAGTATGTAATTGAAATCCACATGCAAGAGAATGGACAACATACCCACAATAATTGTGATACAAGATATACCGTGGGAAACCCTCATTGAGGGAAAAAGCCATCCTCCAAAAGCATCCATCACCATGTATTATTCAGCAAAAAACCCATTGCAATACAACCATGCAAGCCTTCAATTCCATGTCCACAACTAAGAAATCTATGTGAACAAGCATGAATCCACACATCCGATGCCATGCTTCCAAATTTCACAAATGCTCCCTTGGCTAACTTGTCAAGAATTGTCCCGCTCAACTCTTTCCCTTTTCACCTTATGTCTTGTCTCTACAACTACTCTTGTGGCTGCTTATATAGTAGAAAGTCCCATAAAACCACTAAGTGGTATTACATAAACCATGTGCTACCTAACCCATTGACTGCACATTTAATATTAGAAATTTAATTTTTTTCTCCAATATTAAATAATTACATGAAATATTATCACAATGTTACAATAAAACTCATCAATTATATCCAATGGGAATCTTTACATGTTGCATATCCATCTGAGTGCAACATTACATAATAAAATAAAATAATACAATATAAAAATATTATGCAATGTGTGCAACACCCATAATCTCAAAAATCTCCCACTTGTTGTATACATTGCATAGGGTCAATCTATAGTCATATAAATGAACAAGGGAACAATTTGTTCTACAACATCCACTATCATGGATCAAAGTACATTATGTGTTGCATCTTGGTACCTGCAACAAAATCAAAGCATCTAACATCTCAAACATGAATGAAGTCACCTCCTATTATGCCACTACCACTATACATACATAGAAATCATCCAAAGAGAAAGCTATCCAACTTGTCCCATTAAAAGATCATAAAATCCTATACCAACAGAAATGCCAAGAAAAAAATTCTGACCCAAAGGTAATCACATGTATTTGTAGTTGTCAAAATATCCATAGCTGAAATAGCACCCACAACAAGTGCCAAACCCATCAAACTATCCATACGTCCAAAGGTATACCAAGTGAATCTCACATCATCAACATATCCAATCTATAACTTGCAAGCACAAGCCTCAAGAGAAATATTTGCCACATATATACCAAGAAGCTCTCACTACAAAAGATAATGTAAAATCTATAACTAATCCACTCACAACATCTCAAAGAAGTGAATCCATGTATTCTCAAGGACATCCACAATACATAAACCAATAGCCTACAAGAAAAACTCTCATAAAAAATCTCCAAAAGTCCTCCAAGCTCTCCACAACAAACAGAGGAAAGAGATAGATAAATAACCATGTCATCTCTCACATGATATACATGAGCACAAACGAGTAATCACAATAATCAATCTCAAATCCAATGTAAGAAAAATCAAACACTAGGAAGATAACCAAGACCAAAGAGAAACCATGCAAACCATAACCTATATCATGTCCTTCTACACATACCTCTAGATGTAAACTATGCAAGTATGATCTCCTCCATAAAACCCCAACCAAGAAGACTCAACAATACCAAAACTATACCATATAACTAATTATGGATGTAAGCCTCTCACAAGAAGATCAAACTCATAAATGATTCCTAAACCAAGGAATAAACATTTCTAATTCAAGAAATATGACCAATATAAAACTATCTCCCAAACTCAACCAGCATAACAACATATGCAAATGGAGGTAACCAATGCTAAACCATCTCTCAAATGAACCTTTTAGAACTAACTCATGTAGCATAGCTCAAGATCCATATCCATGAAAGACAAGCATAAACATAATGCACCTGAGAGAAACAATGGGCTATACCTCTCAAGTAGCAAACTACCGAGTAGACCAAGAGTTTGGAATAAGAATGCTCATCAAGATATCCAAGTCTCCAACCAAGACTCATCTAAGAACAATCTCCTCTCAAGTCCATATCAGGTGAATGCCCCTTGGACTTCCTGCTGAAACCATCAACTGTGCCAACAAATACTTCTCTAATCCAAGAGAAATCAACATCACCACTATCTCTAGGTATCCATGAGCACCTATAACAAATCAATCCATGCCAACTCTTAATGAAGCATAGCAATATCATGAAGTATCTAGCTTATGATCAATGTACTCAATACTAAGAAACTAAACCAAGATCATTGTCAAAGTTCCAACCATGGCCTCAAGAACATAAACATGACAACATGATCTTACCATCTCAACCAAAGAGATAGCATGCTCTATATGAACACATTATAACATATTAAAACTCTAAATGTATATCAAGAGTATACCATAACATAATAATAAAACTATCCTCACACCAAGGATAACATGTCAAATGAAAGCATAAATCACACCTTTACCAAGAACTCCATTAGTCATCAAGATGCAACCATCTCCACACACCATGAAGAAAAACCATCTCCACATACCATGAAGAACCATCTCCACACACCATGAAGATACCAAGAACCCCATGAGTCCTTAAGATATATCCATCTTCACACACTATGAAGATGACAAGTGCACCATGCAAATCTCAGATGCTTCTACAACAATACTATCTAAGACAAACCTCCAACATTTGCAAACACTCAATAAATATATCAATGCCAAGAACTTCCACTCAACCATAGTACCAAGTTACCTATGGAATTATAAAATCCATCTCCTACATGAAGATCCCATAGGTCTTTACCCACACAACCAAAGTACCAATATCAAATGAACACCAAGATCTCCAAACCCAATAAGATACAAATCAAACTAGAAACTAATCTAACATTGTACCTCATCATTGTCACAAGCTCCCACTAAACCATGTATCCAAGCTATCCATTGCATCATGATGAAAAACCATCCTCTACCCATGAGAATCAACCAAGGTATAAAACCATCAAAGAACTCAAAGTACACATCATGAGCTCCTCAGAAGAAACAAATAACCACCATCCTCACCCAAGAAGATATACCACCGTAACCAAATTAGGAATCCAATCCAATACAAATCAAGGATGTACCTATATGTCCAATCATGACATGCCAAAATCCATGGCACCATGATCACATCCCTAAACCAAGCATCTGACTCTCAACATATCAAACCTATCAGTATAAAATAGTCAACCACAATCCTCCACTATGACTCTACTTGGTAACAAAATCTCATCCCTTCTACATAAAGAAAAATTAGCAAATCATGTGACTTAGGGTATAGACAACCCAAATACAAGTCACCAATTTGAATATGTATCAATAATGAAAGATCAATGGGCAAAGACAACCCATATCCAAGCCATAAATGCAACTTGTAAGTATAGACCGCTTACAATGTTACACAACTTGTAGACCCAACAAGTCATCATACATATCCAAATCAAATACTACTAACCATATCATCATGAGACCAATCTAAAATATGAACTAAGTATACAATGACATCAAATCTTAAATCTCTAAAATATACAATATCATAAACTCACATTGTTACCATAGTCAATATATACCATAAACTATTTAGATCAACATATCACCAAATAAATCATGCAAACATGTAACAAATCTAAACCAATGTGCAGAGCTCTCCAAGAGCTTTATGTTGACTACTTGAAGTCCAAAATCTGACTTTGTATGCCCAAGTTATGCCCTAATATATGCTCAAAATAAATAACATCTAAATTTCAGGCTCTTAAAATCTAAAAAATATCAAAATCACATAACCAAACTTACACCAAGTTGTAGTGCTCTGAATTAGCTTTCCAATGCCTATAAGAAGTCTAAAATATAATTTCTTGAGAGAAAGTTATGGTTTTTTTACAAAGATAGTCATTTTTACCATTTTCATTGCAATTTTTTTTTGTGATTAAATTTTGAAGAGATTAAATTTGACAGCCATCATGGGCTAAAACTAAAAAAAAACTTTCATTTCCATTGAGCATGGCCAAACTAGGGCAATTATATATCAAAATTTATGGAAATATCAACCCAGATCCAATGGTGAGGTTTGTTTTTACCCAAGAGGTCATTTTTGCAAGATCCCTCTAAAACCCTCATTTAAATGAAACATCCTAAAAATCTATTTGTACAACAATTTAACATGCCCAAAATCTACCAATATCCTATCATAACAACAAACCCAAAACTCTCAAATTTGCAATAAACAACTCATATATCTTGCCCTCTCTTTTATCCTCTCATGCATTCCCCTGAATTTAATCTACGGTTACAATAATAAAATCATAGCTCTAATACTAGTTGTATGAAAACTTGCAAGAAAGAATATAACTATTTCCACATAACCCATAATAGATTTGAAATAAATATGTAATTGAAATCCACATGCAAGAGAATAGAAAACATACCCACAATAATTGTGATACAAGATATACCTTGGGAAACCCTCATTGAGGAAAATTCTATTGTCCAAAAGCATCTGTCACCATGTATTATTCAACAAAAAGCCCATTGCAATACAACCATGGAAGCCTTCAAAGCCATAACCATAACTAAGCAATCCATGTGAGCAAGCATGAATCCACACATCCCATGTCATGCTTCCAACCTTCACAAATGCTCCCTTGGATAACTTGTCAAGTCTTGTCCCACTTGACTCTTTCCCTTTTTACTTATGTCTTGTCTCTACAACTACCCTTGTAGCTGCTTATATAGTAGAAAGTCTCATAAAACCACTAAGTGGTATTACATAAACCATGTGCTACCTAACCCATTGACTCCACATTTAATATTGAAAATTTAAGTCTTTTCCCCAATATTAAATAATTACATGAAATATTATCACAATGTTACAATACAACTCATCAAGTATATCCCATGAGAATCTTTAGATGTTGCATGTCCATCTAGGTGCAACATTACATAATAAAACAAAATAATGCAATATAAAAATACTATGCATTGTGCGCAACACCCATAATCTCAATAGGGAGTTGGATATAAGCTATAGTGAGCAACAAAGGAGTGCATATTTAATATTCATCGGTCATATGGTAGTTGCTTAAGTTTTAACATAAGTTACAAAATGCGTAAGACATATTTCTTGTTGTAACTACCATAGAGGAAATCACTATGTATTTGGGATGAATATTTTCTGCCATACAAATTTGAAAGGTGAAATGATATTCATTTCTCATTGAATTTTAAACAAGGCTGATTTGATTTTTGTTTCTCCAATCTACTTGTGAGTCCATACAAGAAAAAAATTGGATTATTCCAATTTCATTTTCTTTGCAAGGATATATAACTATTGACGGCATCATTTTGTTCCAATTGATGCCCATGTAGATTGGAAAGATAGAAAAAAGGTGAATGTGGATATTCCTTCATAGTTAAATGATAAATATGATGATGGTTGTAAGGAGATTATATTGATTCTTCATGGGAACTTGCACTAAATATACTTGCATAATAGATTTAGATGAATCTATGTGTTGGCTTGAAATAATTTCTTCAACGCAATGTTGCTAGAAGTCTTACTCGGTGCAATGAGCAATCGTCTAAATTTGTGGACAAATATTTTCCTTCATAGAGGTGTTATCACAAGGAAACATTTTAAGAATTTACCCCAGATTCATTGTGTTGTGGTTTTTTCTACTATATTTATGTGTAAACCCTTTCATATTGAATTGTCTTAAGGGCACACCCTATGGATAAGGAGTACTTATGTGCGATGGGACCCATTCATCCAACTTAGTGACAATAAGGATATTTTGAGAAAGTCAACATCTGATAAGAGATAATCTGGCAATTAAAATGATCAAACTAGAACAAGACATGTGGAATGTATATTTAGTTAGGATGAGTTGGTGAAGTGGACACTTGGTGTAAAGTCACTTTGTCACAATCGACATGGAAAATCACAATGTCATTCACGACAAAGTGCCACACGAAAAGGAAAGCTCATATAGGATGTGACAAGATTTTACCATGTGGCAACAAATCACACAATTGTGGCATTATTGCAAATGAAAGATGCTCACTGTATAATCATAGTGACAAAGTGACCCAATGAAAATGTGGCATGTGTTTGCAGGACCAATGGTAAGGTGGCTGATCATCTAACTAACCAAAAGTTGAGACATGTTGCTAATGTGGTAAGTGCACAGATGGATAATGACAAGGTAGTTGACTAGATTCCACAACCCAATCAAGGGTTTCCATGTGACATCTACCTATTGACAAAAATTTGACCCATGTTATATTTGGGGGAAATTTTGAATTGCTCAAATTGAATATTAAAATAAACTCTAATAAAGAAGAATGCATACATAAGGAGAATAAGAGAAATATTAAAGGGTCTCTGAAATGTTAGATAGACCTATGTGAGCTGAGTCTAACCAATTAGATCAAAAAGAAATATTAAATTCCAAAATACAACATTTAAATTAATGGGTTGCATTTTGAAAATTTTTTAACTTTATGATGAATTGAAATGCTTCAAATGTAAAATGGCATGCTCATTCATTCTAGATCTACAATTTCAGTTGGATACCCAGGGCCTAATTTTTACTCAAACCTACCACTATTATATACTACTAGAAAGGGGAGAAGACAAAATTTCCAATTTTGCAATCAAATTAAGTGAAGATATCAGTGAGTGAAATCTATTCCAAGATTTTTTGAAAGGCATTTGTTAAACTATATTTTGTTTCTTTTCCCATGGCAGTTCAAATTCAGTTTGTAGGAAAATGATGATCTGAGTTGTCTCCAAACTTGGAGAGGGTGTTGTTATTGGTGATATTTTTCTTTCTAATTCATTTGGTGTGCCCTTTAGTAATGGTTTTATTAGCAAATCTGATTTATCTTCCAAAGGGGTTTCTCATCATTTTAGATGGATATTTGCAAGTTTTTCATGCCAAATGATGAGATTTGATCTGGTATTTAGTTGAGGAGAGAGGCTTTTCTTTAAAAAATAATGAAGAATGAAGAATACACATGGCATGATCACATTAGATTTGACCATTCTTCCTCTTATATATCTTCTCATTCTCTTTCATTGTACATGGTTGGTTCCTAGATGTTTGAGCAAATTCTCAACCTAGTTTTCCACCATTCTTCAATACTCTTCTGGTTTTGAACAACAAATGTATTTCCTTGAGCAATAATAAAGAAATAGTGATAGGTCTATTTTATTTTGTGTTGCTTTGAGTTTTTGTATACATCTTGATTGTATTTGGTTTCAATGAGATTAATACAAAGCAATAATGAGAGTATTGTAATCTTGAATCTTGTCTCCTATTTGTGAGTTGTGCAATTTTCTAAGATGTGTGGACAAAGAACCTAGATCTTAGATGCACTTTGTTTTGATTTGTATGTCATTATATGTTTTATTTTTCATTCAATGAATCAAGTAAATGCTTAGTGTATTTTGACAAAATTATGGAGTTCATCGAAGGATTTTGATGAGTAGAAGGTTCATAGTGAAATTTGATGTCTCATTTACAAAGCTAACCAATAGATCACAAGGATCATGGTGTATATTGTTAGAGTAAATTATTAATTATTAATTATTTATTCTATTTACTTAAGCTTACTTAGGTAAATGCATTCATTAATTAGTTATAGCCTAGGAGTTTGTTATAAGTTGTTGACAATACATGAGTTTGTTCTCTCCTAAGTCATACTTATCCTCTCACATTGTTCAAGGACTTTCCACCTCATGTGGATGTATGCTTAGTTATCAAACTTATCTCCTAGTGTCTTCTAGCTTGTTCTAGGAGATTCCTTGAGGCCTTTATAATCGGTCTCTCCCTCATTGTATTTTTAGAACTAACATCACATTCTTGCATATTGTAAATACATATTTTCTTGTGTTTGCATATCTTGTTCTCTCTCATGTCCGTTTAGGGTTTTGCCCTAGCTCCACACTCTTCCTTCCTTGGCTTCCCTTTGATAATTTTTCACATGCATGTGATCTTGGGCATCTTCAAAGTTGTATTTCATCAACTCCAACATAGTATCAAAGCCTTCTTGCTGCTGCTTTGTTGAAGGATTTTTGAAACTGTGATTTGGAGTCACAAACCCTAGTTTGTTTGTGCATTTTTTATTCAAATCTAAAGAACAACAAATTTTTGGAGCACATTGGGCCCAAACAAATGCTGCCATTAGATTTGGAAGGCCGTTTTCAATTAGAATTCATATAAAACTTTTCATTTTTGGAGACAGGGCTATGAGAGGCAAAAAAAATTTGCTTGCAGGGCTACCATAGAGATTGTACAGATGTGCAATTAAAAAAAAGTGTCGAGTTGCACCACCATGGCACTACCCAGTGGCCACCGTGGGGTCACCTATGCACCATCTATGCTTCGCCTGGATAGGCTACACCACTCGACCACCTCCTCAGCCCACGCTCACAAGTTCTGTGCTGGCGGCCCAACCAATTTCAGCCACCTCCACTTCAATCCTTCGTTCTGCCTGTTTCAGCCACCTGTGCATAGTGAGCGCTAGCGGGGACATCCATGTCAGCATTTGCAGCCCCATGAACACCTATTAGGGTGTGACACATGGAAGGTCTACCATGTGGCCCCTACCATGTCATCTGTTGTGCCACATGGACTACCACATGGTGTGCCATGTGGCACCTTTTTTTATGGTGACAGCCTTCAAGTCATCAAATTTTATGCCATGTTCTACTGACATCAACATGACATCACTTGCATCATCCCCTTGCACCTCTCCAAGGTCATTTTGACCTACTTGCAATTTTTTGGCCATAACTTGAGCATACAGAGGTTTTTTTTTATCTAAAAGAAGTGCCAAAAAGATGGTTCTGAGATAGAGACATTGGTGTAGGTATTTTTAGATTTTGATGCAATTTTATTATCCATTTTTTAGTGAAAGTCCAAAGTCTTGTTTTAGACTCCAGGAAGCTTTTCTTTTATGTCCCATGTCAGGTTTTTGAAAACTTTATATTTTTAGAAAGCTAGTTTTGTCATCTTTGTAGAAATGTGGTCCTTTTCCTTAGATTTTGGTTCATGCTCTTTCTATCATATTTTTGGCATTTTTTTCTCTATGGTGGATATCTTGAGTGTTTTACGCCCGGGGATCATTTTCTTGGCATGGTTTCTTTTATTTTAGGTTTTCCTATCTTTTGTGTCATCTTTTTTCCTATTTTAATCATTGTAGATATCATTTTGAAACACTTTTATGCATTGCACTAAGATAAAGTGCCACTCTTGCATTCTAGGAGTCATGAACATTATTTTTGGGTCAGTTGTACTTGCACTATTTTTCATAAAGCACCATGGGGGGATAGTTGTTTGCTATTTTAGGCATTCTCCCTTTGTTAAGTGAGTGTCCCTTCCATGACATTAGCCCCATGTAGTGTCAGTGTGACCGTGTCTTTATAGGTGTTTGTACCTCTTCCTCTCTCATCATTCTTGGTTCATCTGCAAGAGACTTTGGCCCACCTTCTCAGTTGCCTGTCATCTCACCCCATCTGCATTAAGGGGGGATTATGTTGTTGTTATAATACATCCATGGCTCAATGGTTTGATAGTGTGAACTATGTATTCAGTGGTTGAACCTATATACAAGGCAATTGTAGTGGCTAGCTACCTATGCATTTCGGTGAGATGGATCATCTACCATATAGACACGCTCAATTTGTGCCTTCTTCTTCCATGAAGGTTCTTTAGATAAACAGTTTTCTTTTTTATGGTAGATTTGTGGCTCTTCTTGCTTCAGTGATGCTCTTCATGATCACTCCTTGTTCCTATTTTAGGAGACATTTCCCTAGTTGGAGGCTTCTTCAGTTCTTCACTAGGTCCTTACCTCTTTTTGGGGATGGTTTTTCCCACGTGGTTTTCTCTCTTTCCCTGCTTTTAGAGGTTGCATATCTTTACATTTATACATGGGTACCTAACATGGCCTCATTTCCGGGACCCATTCTACATTTTTGCATTTCTTAGTTTTGTGAGCTTAAGGCATTTCCCTAAGTTACACTTAAGGGGGGTGTTACAATAAATAATTTATTATTTATTATTTATTCTATTTACTTAAGCTTATGTAGGTAAATGCATTCATTAATTAGTTGTAGCCTAGGAGTTTGTTATAAGTTGTTGACAATATGGGAGTTTTTTCTCTCCTAAGTCATACTTATCCTCTCACATTGTTCGAGGACTTTCCACCTCATGTGGATGTATGCTTAGTTGTCACACTTATCTCCTAGCATCTTCTAGCTTGTTCTAGGAGATTCCTTGAGGCCTTTATAAGTGGTCTCTCCCTCATTGTATTTTTAGAACTAACATTACATTCTTGAATATTGTAAATACATATTTTCTTATGTTTGCATATCTTGATCTCTCTCAGGTTCTTTTAGGGTTTTTCCCTAGCTCCACACTCTTCCTTCCTTGGCTTCCCTTTGATAGATTTTTTGCATGCAACTGATCTTGGGCATCTTCGGAGTTGGATTTCATCAACTCCAACATATATTTTGGCTTATGTAACATGCATTGGATAGTGAACCATTTATAGCTATAGGATTTACATGATTCTTGTTGTTTGGTTCATGGATCTTACCAAAATCTTTAATCAAAAATCTATTTCCCTTTCTATTTAGGATTTGAAAGGATAACCCTCACTTATATTGTGAATGCATAGGTTTTGTAATAAAATAATGCATACCTTTTTTATTTCATGATTATAGAATAATTTTGGTTTTTAATATGCTTTTCTAAGATTCAAATATGTATTTCAGCACTAGACATATGGATGAATCTAAGGTCTACCACCTAGGTTGTGCAAAGCTTGAAGTGTAGAAAGAGTATAGTGTTATAGTTCGATTAGGTTCTATTCCAAGTGCATCCATCATAAGAATTGGCTACCATTAGATGTATTTTATTTCACCTTCATGGTTATTTAAACATTGTTAAATCAAGATCCAATAGTAGATCCATTGTAATTGTGGAGATATCCTACATCCTTCATACTAAATTCAAGATCTACAACATACATCAAGGCAAAATCCTTATTGACAATTGTTTCTACAAGCAAGATGAGTCCTAAAATTTATCTTTTTTTCAATCATTTAAATTTACATTTATCATTAATGGTTAATTACTTAACCTAAGGCTTGACCAAGACAAATCCTTCCCCAACCAAACCCCAAAACAAAGTTTTTATGTGTAGAAGAAAGATAGTAGAATGTCACATGCAAATCTATAATTCACTCCATGGAAGCTTTCTGGAGAAGTTCGTTCAATCTTTTTATAGTTTCATTGGGACATCAACTTGTGGAAATTCCTCCTCCCAAGTCATGTAGTCTTCTCTAGATTCACCAGTCCTTTCTTTTCTTTTTGGGATGAACAATTTTTGGATTTTTTTCTTCCATCATTTTATTTGGGAATCTGTAGTTGGATAAAATACATCTTCCTTTACATATTTAAAGTTGAGTCTTTTATATTTTATTTCCTTTCATATCCATATATTATATCTATATCTTAATTGGATTGATTGTATACATTTAGTATCTAGATTTATGTTATTTAAGCAATTGGATCAATTTCACATACAAATTATCACACCTAGGACAAAGTTTATTGCAGTCTTTTGTATGATTTGAATTGAGTATTGGAATTCATTCCTTCATTTGGGTCTTGCTAATCTAAGTTGGATCTAAAAAATTTATATTTAGAAATTCCATATTTGTAAATTCTATTTAGCCCCACACATCTATTTGGTTGGCTTAGTGGAAAAAAGTAGAGGCCTACAATCTTATAATCTTATTAAAGTGCTTCCCATTTTCTCCTAAACATCTTATATAGAACCTATTACACTTGAAAGGATGTAGTGGTTGGATTTCATAATCTAGGATGGAGTTTTATTCAAAGGAAGTCATCTATGCATTTCAAGAAGCTCTATGAGTGAAAATCTCATTAAGGAGAAGCATAGTGGAGGATTAGCTAGAGATTTTGGTAGAGATAAAATCATTTCTTTGGTTGCTAAAAATTATTACTCAACATGGTTGTAGCAAGATACAAAATATTTTAGATGGTAAAAGGAGTAAAGTAGAATATGGGGTTGTATCAACCATTACCTATATTAGAGAAGCCATAGGAGGATGTTAGAATGCATTTCATTCTTGGTTTACCAAGGACTTAGTGAGGGCATGATTCAATATTTTTGGTAGTTGACATGTTTTCAAATATGACACATTTCATTATCTACAAGAATATTATTGATGTTATTTGTTAGATGATTTGGGGGGGGGGAGTGGATGTGTGTGTCCAGTTATCGTACAAGCCTTTAAAATACTTCAATGTCAATTTTAATTCATAAACTCTATGAATAGTAACTCAATAATGGAATTCAACTTCTCAAACTACACTTGTAATCATTTAAATTGGAATTTTTATCTTAATGTTTATAGCTTTACTGACTATTATAGATTTAACTTAGCTTTTATTGAGTTGCAATAATAAACTTTTAGCATGAAAAAAACTTGTAAGATAAAATTAGTCACACATTTGACACCTTGATTTAATTTGAAAACCCTATAATAAAGGAAAAAATCACCTAGGATCAATAACCCAAATAATTTATCTCTTCTGAAGTGAGCTCTGCTAAGAGCCAATCTTTTTAAAGGTTACATGTACATTTTTACTGTGACCCAATTAGAGGATTTTAACCAAAGATCATCTAGACCTTATCACTCTCTTAACATTTATAAAAAAGTGGCCTCCTCTAAAGGACTTCCAAACATCACTAATCAATGTTTCCATATAGGATTTCAAAGACTTGTTAGGTCCACTTGGTTAAGATATTTTTCTGGTACAATGGTAAGAAAGTAACAACCAAATGATCTAATTGGGTTTAGCAATACCTTGCTTGTTTAGATCTCTACTCTGCTCTATATTTTCCTTTTGATCTCTTTCTAGTTGATGCTCACACTCACACTTTCACTTTGCACTATCTCTTGCTTGATCTTCTTTCCTCTCTTTTCCTCAGTTCACCTTGTTCTTTCTATTTTTCAATCTCTAACAACAAGCAATAATGATTAGCAATAAGAACTCGTGTGTTCATCTCCTTAAATAGTACCCTTCCATATTGCATATTCTTCTAGATTTTACTACTAAATTAGGATTGTAGATTAGATTCAATGTATTTAGACTGTTTGAAAATATAACTTTCATTGAACTTTTTCCTCATCCTTATCTTACTTTAATAACCTTCATCATATCTTCATTACATTTTTTCATTTTTTGATCTTGTAACTAACTTTAACTTTATCTTTTCAACTTCTCAACATTTCCTTTTTTCAGCATTTGTTGGCCTCTGATTTAATCTTTCTTTAGTTATTTTTCAAGCTCTTACTTGGTGAACATAACATCTTTATTCATGAAATACATCACTTAGTTAACACTAGAATTACTTGGTTAACACAGAACTTTTTCTTCTCTTTGCCATTTTCTCAGTGAAAAGTAGTTACTTGGTAAATACCATATTTCTTCTTTCATCTTGTTACTCATTGTAGCTTGTGTAGCTCGATGAATATATGCACTTTATTATTACATTACAAGATTATATGATTCTAAAATAATCAAACCAATATTACACTATCATAGTCCAACTCATTCAAGTGCCCATTGAATACCATACATATCATTCTAACTCATTATCATACTTTCTTCACATCCTCTTCATTAATAAAATGATATGACACTCGCCTAAATTAGTATAATGTCTAGCCAACTATTACTTGATATCAATAAAAACATAACAACTGATATAACTCTTTCATATGCTTAAATACATTATTAGTTGGGGATAACAATCTTCCCCTTTCGCATTGATGGAAACACATAAAATAAGATTTTACAATACAAAAAATTACACATAAGATAATAAAATGTATGTATTGACAAGAATACAACTTAGTAGCTCTCTGACTTTATTCAAGTTCTCTACAACAGATTTGACATCTTCAAAATTTCTCCCATTTTGGGTATGCTTCACTTTTGCTGAGTACTATCTTCTCCTCCTTTAGCATATTCAATATATTCCTAATTCTCTCTCTTTAGTCATTCTCTTACATTTTCTTTTCTTTTCTCTCCCCTTTGACAACAATCAACAATCTTTTAGAGTCACTCACTCCCCCTTTGATAGCAATGTCAAAGATAACTATAAGCTCCAATGTGAAACTTATAAAACCTTTTAACTTGCATGTATAGTTTACATCAATTTCATTACAATTATTTTTCACAACTTCTGGATACATTTCCTAAAGAGTGAACTCTTGCATCAACTCTACGAAGATATGTATGATATTACATGCATGAATTAATGTAACATGCATCATCACTTAGTGAATTATGGATAGGGGAAGGACCCCCAACTTAATCCTCAGATACACAAAAGCATCCTTAGTAATGAATTAGTAACTATGTATGTAATTTTCTCTTTAGATTTCACATATTCAAGCTTGACTTGTTTCTCTTGTACTTTCTCCCTCAAGTAGTGATACTTGATTGATATATGTTTTGTTTTTACTTGCATCACCATATTATTTGATTTATTTATTGTGCTAGTATTTTCATAGTAAATAGTAATAGGCTTGGTTATCTCCTCTTGCATTCCTTCCAACAATTTCTTAATCCAAATAATATTATAACAATTAACTATAGCATTAACATACTCAACTTCAGCAATAGATTATGAAATCTAGCTATATTTCTTTCTCAACCATGTAATTAGTATTTCACCTAAAACAAAACCTCCACCACTTGTAGTCTTTATGTCATCAACATTACCAGCCCAATTTTCATCAAATAGAATTAAGTGCAAAGTCATCATCTCATTTATACCACAATCCAAAAAGTTTAGTTCCTTTAAGATATCTGAAAATCCTCTTGACAATAATCATGTGTGTTTCCTTACAATTAGAAGAAAACATTGCAACTATTCCAATTGCAAGTTCTATATCTGGTCTACTATGCACACCATACTATAATTTTCTAATCATTGATCTATATCGTGTCTCATTTACATTATATGTAGTATCATTCTTTGATATTTTCATTCTAGTCATCATAAGTTTACCAATTGACGTTGATTCATGTATCCCAAATGTTTTCAATATTTCCTTAACAAACTTAGACTAAGCCACCTAAATACCATCCTTTATTTGATGAGCTTGTAATCCTATAAAAAAATTGATTTCACCAAACATTGACATCTCAAACTCTTTTCTCATTTGAGCACCAAATGATTTGCATAGCAAGTCAGTTCCACCAAATATGATATCATCCACAAATTTTTTAGTAAATAACACCATATTTTTAGATTCACTTTTCAAATACAAATTATTTTTTTCACTTGTTATAACAAATCCAATATTTCTCAAATAAGAGTGTAACATTTTGTATCATGCTCTCAGTGCTTGCTTTAGTCCATATAAAGCTTTATTCAATTTGAAAACCAAGTTCTTCTTATCATGTTCAACAAATCCTTCTAGTTGTTCTATGTAGACTTCTTCTTCAAGTATCCCATGAAGAAATGTAGATTTAATAACCATTTGATATGTTAGTGTTTTAAAATTTCACATTTCAAATTATCCCAATGAGAACAAAACTCGTCTAGGGGCAACTATATCCCATCTACAACATATCCTTTTAGACATCGGGCCAACTATGAGGCTAGACCCTTCATCTACTTCAAGCTCTGCAAAACCTAGGTAGATGTACCTCAGATTCATTCATGTGGTACTAGTGCTAAAACATACACTTGAATCTAATGAAGTAGATAAAAACCTTAATCTTCTAACACTTATGCAAACAACATAGACATGAAATAGCTAGGTTCATGACATATGAACTAGATAAGCTAAGTGAGGGCAACACTTTTCAGTTCTTCAACAAAAAGGGAAAAGGATTTTAACTATAAAGATTGATTTTAGAAAAACTATGATATGAACAACATAACACTTTGATCCTATAGTTGATCAGTGCCTTATCTATTGGGTAATTCCACAAATCCCTAACATACATCCTTGGAAATCATTGAGACATTTCATGTACTAGGACTTCTCGATCTATCCATTCACCTTGAGAATCAGACATTTGCATCTTTCTGAATCTCATTACTCAACCTATCCCTTCATGAGATCTACAACTCTATGATGATAGACTAATAATTTACATGACTCCTTGAATCAAAAGAAAACAATATCAATACATACAACCTAGAATAGATTGCAACTGAGTTTTATGCTCTTTGTTCACAAAACACAAAGGATCACAAACAACATTAACAGGAGACAAGATTTAGATTGGAGATTAACTTATTATTGCACTTTATTTATTTCCTTGAAACAAATACAATAAGATGTATGAAATTGAAGCATAAAACTGCCTAATAGATTAGAACTATTTGTATTCTTATTACTTGTTCATTACATCAGAGAAATGTTGAAGAAATGGTGCGGAATCACAGCTCTAGATCCAAACTTGTGTTATCATAGATAAACTAGAACAAACCCTAGAGAAAAAGAAGAGAAGAGACTAAATAGAAAAGAAGCAAATCCTATATTAGATTAGATGCTACCATTTTTCCACTTGGAAAACTTCCATCTATTGTTGAAGAACATGCCTCTACTCTCTCTCTCTCTCTCTCTCTGTGTGTGTGTGTGTGTGTGTGTGTGTGTGTGTGTGTGTGTGTGTAACTACAAATCAATTATTTTCTTTGCTGCTAAAGAATGCCTTTGAAAATATCTCTAGACTGACAAAGACATCTAACTAATTTGAATTCCATATCTGATATTAAACTAGGGCCAAAATCACCTCTAATGACTTCTAGAGGCTAAGGAAAACTCATAAAATCATTTTACTTTGAATTCTAGAGCCAACAAACTTTCACATCTACCTTCCCACTAGTTTTAATGCTTAATGATGAATTTTGTTCATTTGACTGAGAATGCCCCGAAAAACACAAAAATGCCTATAGCCTATACCAATGAACACCTATACATATTCTAACTACAAATATAGATTTCTTGTGTTCTCCCAATTCCAATGATATACTGCACTGCACATTTTTGACAAAAATCACCCCTCTGGTGCTCTTTCAAAGTTTCAAGTAGATGTTCATAGTTTAGACATTTAATTGAAAAATTTAAAATGTAATATAGTTCAAATAATAGAAAACTCAAAATTCATTTAAATTTTTCAAAAAGGAGGCTTTGAATGTGAAAATTTGATAGAACAATAATAAGAAATAATTTTTCTCAATTTCATATTTTTGCCTTCTTTGTTGAATTTGAGTCAACCCTATTGGTTGACCACCATGTGTCAACCTCTAATTGGCTAGCTCCTACTACCTCATACTTGCTCTATCAATGCCCTTGTCACATGTCAATTTCTTGCTCCATCACAAGCTTAACTTCAGTGATAATATGACTAACCAAGCTTCACACCTTTGACGCTCTCTGGTCTTAACCATGGTTAAGCTACAAAAGAATGTGAAATACACTATTCATGCACTGTCAAAACACTTTTTTAACTTAACATTTCATGTTTGCGACTATGTGTCAGTGGTTAACTTGATGGTTTTATGCCATCGCTCAATCAAGCTCCAATTACATGGTTACCAGTGTGAAAGCATGCATGCTCACCACATGTCCACTTGTTGATGTCATCCTCTAACCTTCTCTATCCACTTTTTCATTATTACATCACATTTCACCAACTAGTCATCAACATTCATGCTCCCATGCAAGGCTTGGCTTCTAAAAGCCTTTGTCTTCAAGACTTTATAAATAGTGAGTGACTTAGTATATAAACATCTAAACACTCCATGACATGGCGAATATGGGACTAAAAGTTGTTGAAAATTGGCTAGCAGTGATATGTAATTATTGTCATTTATGGCAATGCATGATGTACATGCTAACAAGAAACCTCAGAAATAAAGATATTTAGTGTTTGGTAATCAAAAAATTGTCTAAGTATAGAATTTGGTTTACAACAGTGTATTTTTTTGTTTAAAACTTGCTGCTAACATCATATTATGACTAGAAAAGTTACATAGAGATAGTATGCATGTTGGTGATGACATGTATAACCTCAAAATTCAATACAGACTGTACAAAATAGAGATAATTATGTTTGAAGTGAAATAGAACAATGAAATTGAAGGAAAGAATTGTTTTATTTACAAAATAATTACTTGTCCAATTAGGACCAACATCCTACATGTTTACCCTAAGTTGGAAAAGTGGATTGTTGTCTTAGCTAACCCATCAACAATTTTTGTAAAGGCATGGTATTTATGGAAAGGACATCTTGCGATAAGGAGTGAGCTATGTTGTATTGGTGATCTAAGTTGTGTGAATATTGTGATGTGTGAACTTATTGTGAAAGTGATATATGTGGATTTTTATATAAGCTATTTGGTGATCCAAGATTGAGTTGAAGATTAGAGATTAGTCAAGGAAGAAATATAATAGTAAATTGTTTGTTTGAGCAGTGACCTCTTCTTGTAGTTAAAATTGCATGTTTGGGCAATGGGCTCTTCTTACATACATTATACTAGAACTCTTAATAGTGTTGGAATCTCCTAATAGGGATTCAAAGTCTCCTAACAAGGATTTCTTATACTAAATTTTCTCACTAAATCCTAATAGGGTCCATCCTCTAACAAGGAACTTATATATCAGTATATTATCTAATGGGTATCATCCTCACTAGGGTTTTCCCTTGGCCAGGGTTTCCCTAGTTAACAAAATATGGTGTTATGAGTTATCTTTGTGCATTGTTATTGTTACTATTCAGCATTACTTTATTGCTTTGTTATGCATGGTTTAAAGTAAGTAATAATATCCAGTTGGTGACTAAAGATTGTAGATTACCAATTCACCCACCCCCGGCCACCCAATAATCCCTATTTCTAACAATTGGTATCAGAGCTTAGTTACTTAGAAGAGGCTTAACAACTTAAGTAAGATCCCTATGGATATGGAACAATTGATGAAGAACCTTTTAGAAGCTCTTGAAAAAATTGATCTCCTTACTAAAGAAAGAGATAAGTTGAAGGACATATATGAAGACTCTAAAGTATACATTGGTCAATTGAAGGAAAATATTTAAGATCTCAAATCCAAGCCTGAATATACTGAATCTAGAACTAGTGATGATGACTATTCAAAGCTGAAGATAGAGTACAAAATCTTGAAGCATGAGTTGAAGATTACAAATCTGAAGTTGACTTTGAGAAATGGTCCTGGAAAAGTTGAATCTGATTTGAAGACTAAAAATGCAGATCTAAGAGAAAGTATGGTAAAGAAAACATCTAAGTTTGGAACACTAAAAAAAGATCATGAAGAACTCCATAAATACAATACTTTTGTGAAAGGTGAATTAACATAGTGCAAATAAAAACTTGGGAAGCTTTATTCTAGTAGAAAAAAGCTTGATGATTCAATGTCAATACAAAGACCTACTTATGATAAGAGTGGTCTTGGTTACCTAATTACCATGTTTGTGAAGAAACCTAAGATTAGATCAGATCTAAAAGAAAAAGACAAGTCTCATGATAAGATTGAATCTAGTCAATCTTCTGGGAAACCTAAAGAAGTTAGACAAGAAAAGGAAGTTGAAATCTTGGTTGAACCAAAGCAAGTGGAGACTCTTGAGGCAACCAGGTATGAATTTAGAGGTAAGTGTTTCTTATGTAATGAAATAGGTAACATGAAAAGAGATTGTACAAATAAGTCATTTAATCATGTTAAGGATTTTTATTGTCACAATTGTCATGGTATGGGTCATAATGCAATTGATTGTAGGAAACCTAAGTGTTATAAAGATAGAAGAAATAGTAGAATGTCTAGAAATACTAACCCTATAGATAGAAGAAGATCTAATGAAAGTAGATTGAGAGAAGGAAGATCTTATGAAGATAGAAGATAGATCATGTGTTATAAGTGTAACAACTTAGGACACATTTCTTAGAATTGTCATGCACTTGATGATCAACAGAATCCTAGAAGCAGAGCAACTATTTGTTAGTTATACAACAACTTTGGACACACAGTGAAGTATTACAAAATGGACAAAAACTTTAGAGATAGAAGGAACAAAGGAAGAAACTTTAGGAAGAGAAGGAATTATGGAAAGAATGTCAAAAATGATAGAAGGAACTAGAAAAGGAACTCTAGAACTAACAGAGACAATGGAGAACACAGAAACATTGTTAGTGAACTTTGAGAATAACTTAATGAAGCATTTGTGAAATGAGTAGATATCTTAAAAGAAAAGTTAGATGATGATGAGACAGGAAGATCAAAGTTAGTTATTGAGTTTGATTCAATTAAGTTGAATTAAGCTTTTTCACAACATCAAAATTTGAGAACTTCATTCAGAGACTGAATTAGAGGTAGAGAAGGTGGGAAAAGGTGTATCTATTTATGTTTAGATGGTACCTAAGCTTGCTTGTAATTTGGAGCTCAGTTAAACAAGTTATGAAGGAATTCAAAGATACTAGTATTATGGTAAAGATTGATTCTATATTAGAAGATGAAAATTAAGTTTTTGTAGAGAATTTTATGATGCAAAGTCTTGAGGAGGTTTGTCATGATGAAAGGAGGCTATAGTAAACCTCCAGTGACATCTAAAGATCAGATAGCTGATCTTGAATAGTTATTTGATTACAAAACATAGTTAATAGATTTTTAATATTTGCAAAGTATGCAATTAATGCAAGTTCAAGTTGATGGAATAAATGGAGTACAAAATTTATTTTCACTTCATTGCAAACACATTCAAAGTGTAGAGCATTCAGAAGCAACTTGATAGAACGATTTTGAAGAAAACCCTATTTTTGGAAAGAGGTATTTTATTGTTTGCCCATAATTTTGTTTGGTAAAAGTTCATAATTGATAGAATCATGGATATGTAAATAGTGCACAGTGTTGAGAATGAGGATAGACCTAAGTTAAAGATTGTTTCCATAAAAACTACTAAAGGAAACCCTAACTTAGTGTTGTCTATCACTCCAAACAACATAGTTTATCTTGAAGATGTAGGAAGTTATTTGAATAGAAAATTTGAATCTATTGGAAGTGAATTCATGAACAAATATATGGAATTGGTTTTCAACCACAACATGACTGTGAAGCTTAGATTTGATCATCTAAAGGAATTAGACTTGTTTAACTATCACTTCTACTGAGAGTTAGACACACATGAATGGACACAAATCATATTGAGTAGGGTAGATGATGGTAAATTATGGATGCAATACAATGTAGTTTATATTTTTTCCAACCTTATTCATGAGGTAACTAGTCTTAGTAAACAAGGTAGTATACCTATAGGTGAGAAATTTGTCAAAAAGAAAGTTAAAAGTTATACTAAAGCAACATATAATGGAAAGGCTATGGTGATCAACACCATCAAGCAAGTTGATGTGAGATTTTTGAGTAGAATTATTGCCTATTATATTTTTGCAAGTTCTAAGATTGATGAACTTTCAGTAGGATTCATTTATGAAACATATAAGATATGTATAGAGAAAGAGCAAGTGAATCTTAGTGAAATACTGAGAATGCAACTCTTAGAAAATTTAGAAAAGGTCTAGAGAAAAAAGAATGGTGCATTTAGATTCCACTCATTGATCAATCACATATTCTTTCATGTACTTAAAAAATTTCCTTACTTATTGGTCATAGACATAATGAGTAGTGATAGATGCACAATGGAGAAGATTATAGAGGTATGCAGAAGGCACCCTGCAGACAAGATATTGGACAACACGACAATCTAATAACTAGAACATTTTAGAATGAAATGAAACAAAGATTAAGAATTGCACCTACAATTGTGGATATATTTAAGGAAGAAATTTGTATATTAGTTGATATAGATCACACTTATATTCAAGCAGTGGAACCTTAGGAAACATTTCTTGATCCCTTGAGCTATGAATTGAATGATGATGTAGTAGTTGGTTATATTGATTTGTTATTGAATTTAGATAGAGATAAAATATAGTATAGATTTGGTACATATTATGAGATCACACAACAAGCTCATCAAGCAACCTTAGAGAAGACATCACATAATAAAGTTGAGTCCATAATGAAGAAGGCACTATTAGAGGCTAGAATGACAAAGAGTGAATCTAAGGTTGTAAGGCAAATGATGAAGCAAGGTATACTAAGAATTCAACCTTTATTAGTATCAGTTGTTAAGACATCTTCAAAATAGAGCATTCCATATGTAGCAGTGTCCAATGTTCACTCTAGTGAACCAAAAAGAAAATTTGAGAGATTAGTGGAAGCAATGTCTACTAAGACAAAGAGAGTCAAACAACAGGCCACCAGACCTAGAAAAAGACAAAAAACATTGTTGACAATTGATTCTAGTGATGAAGAAGATGAGGAACAAGAAACCAAGAAAGAAGAAAAAGTGACCCCACCTAAGCAAGCAACAAGCAAAGCTTGGCAATCTTGGAAGCCAAAGATAGAGAAGATAAATATAGTAATTGCTAATAAAGGTAACTTTGTTCAGATGAACAAGTTTTATGATTTGTACAACAATTTTGAGAAGGACCAAATTGATATATCTACTGTGAGATATATTGTGGAAAAAAATCTAAATTTGAAGGATCTTGAGAGCATTATTAACCAAAAATTCTATGAGAGACTCATTCAGAAGGAGACTCCTCTAAGGGAAGAAGACCTAGAACTTCAGAAGTCTATGCTTAGAACTATTTGCAAGACCGATAATGAAGATAAAATCAAAAGATTATTGAATAACCTTGCACCATATTTGAGGAATAAATTGAAACCATTTCTATTTATGATTGGTGAAAAGGATAAGCTAAGAAGTGAGACTGCAGCAACAATCCATCAAATGTTGATAGAGTCATAGGCAACATCTCCTCCAGCTCCTAGAACCTCAAAAGTGTCTATAAGCAATGACACTATGCAGATTGATCAAACCAATGTTACCATTAACATTGATGATACTGATCAATTTGGTGGTTCTGAACCTAATGAACCAAACACCGAGGATATTGAGAACAAGTTGAGACAAATTGAAGAGAAGAGGCTACTTGAAGTAGAGAAGAAAAAAATAGAAGAAGCCAAGCTGAAATTTCTTGAGGAAGAAAAGAAAAGAAAGGAAGAGGAAGAAAAGGGAAGAATTGCAAAAGAAGAGATGAGAAAGAAAACTGAGGCAGATGAAAAGAAGAGATTGGAATAGAAAAGAGAAAGAGAGGAAAGAGAAAAGAAAGAAGAAGAAGAAGAGAGAAGAACAAAGGAAGTAGTAAAGAAACAAAGAGAGGATGATACTAAACCATCTAGCTCATCCACTCTACTCTCTCTTGCTAGTTTATCTACTGATGATGATGATCAAATAGATCTGATCTCATCCCTAACCAAGCTGATTGAGAAGAATAGGAAAGTGAGGAGTTTATAAAGGACTTTAATGAAAGTTATAGATAGATTGCACAATACCTTGGCAATGCAGCACACAAAATTAGATCTTAAATAGGGAGTACAAGTAGTGTTGAAATCATTTGATGAAGAGTTCACCAATTTGTTGAATGTCGTTAAGGCAAAGGCACAGTTTTCCCATGATGCTAACTTGTTTAGTGCCATCTATCAGAATATCAAGAATGACTTAGTTAATCTTGATACTTGTATAAAAGAATGTTGGAAATGCCAACAAGATGGGAAAACATTGTATATTAAGTGTACCCTATCATACAAAATGACTAAATACATTAATAGTCAGATAGAGATAAAGATGAGTGAGCTAGAGGCTTTATCCAACTAGATCCAGCACCCATCTTGCAAAGTAGATATTTTTGAAGGACAAGTGGCCAGTATCCATAGTGACATTAGGAAACTAGAACTTTGGAAGGAACATATTTTGAAGAGGATATCTAATTTCAAAGAATCAATTGCTCTAAAATTATCTTTTGTTGAGAAGCAGTTAGAAGAATGTGTCAAGGCCAAGGACACATATTCCAACTTTTTGTATTCAAATCTAAATGCAGTTGAGATTGCCTCATATGTTGTATGTGCAATTTTCACCTCAGATGAGTCTACCAAGGAAACATGGACTAAGGGTATGGAGAGTCTAAAGGCTAATTTTGATGATTGTATGAAGATCATATTAGCACAAGGACAACATTATTGGATAGTTTTGGATAGAATCTTCACATTTTGACCTTTGTCTTTGATGTCAAAGGGGGAGAGATACAATGTGAAAATTTTTAATTAGGTACAAAGAAGATAAAAGTGTAAAGTATATTGTAAGGGGGAGCATATGTAAAGTTGAACAAGTTGCAATAGATGTAATGTTTATTTTTATGTAGTTTTTCATATTATGACTAGTGAAGTTACGTAGAGATAGTATACATGTTTGTGATGATGTGTATAACCTTGGAAGTTAGTATCAATTTTATAGAATAGAGATAATCATGTTTGAAGCAAAACATGACAGCAAAATTGAGGGAAAGAATTTTTTTGTTTACAAATTAATTACTTGTCTAATTAGGGCCAACATCCTACATGTTTACCCTAAGTTGGAAAAGTGGATTGTGGTCTTAGCCAACCCAACATGAATTTTTGTAAGGGCATAGTATTTATGCAAAGGACAACTTGCAATAAGGAGTGACCTATCTTGTATTTGTGATGTAAGTTGTGCGGATATTGTGATGTGCAAACTTATTGTGAAAGTGATATATGTGATGTTTTATATGAGCTATTTGGTGATCCAAGATCAAGCTAAAGATTAGTGATCATTCAAGGAAGAAAGATAACAATAAATTACTTTTTTGAGTATTGAGCTCTTCTTGTAGTTAAAATTGAATGTTTGGGCAATGGGCTCTTCTTACATACATTATACCACAACTCCTAATAGGGTTGGAATCTCCTAATAGGGATTCAAAGTCTCCTAACAAGAACTAATTATACTAAATTTTCTCATTGAATCCTAATAGGGTCCATCCTCTAACAAAGAACTTATATATCAATATATTATCTAGTAGGTATCATCCCCATTAGGGTTTTCCCTTTGCCAGGGTTTCCCTAGTTAACAAAATATGGTGTTATGAGTTATCTTTGTGCATTTTTATTGTTAATATTCAACATTAATTTATTGCTTTGTTATGCATGGTTTAAAGTAAGTAATAATTTCCAATTAGTGATTAAAGTTTGTAGATTACTGATTCACCCTACCTCTCAATAATCCCTATTTCTAACAAAAGTTTATACTACTTTTCTACTCTTCAAAATTGGGTGACCTCTCTCTTTATATTTGGAAGAATTGCTACCTCTACTCACCCCTAATCTAGCGTCCTCCTATAAGAACAATTCTCAATGAATCATGTCAAATTCACAATGTTGACCCTCCAAGACTACCTCTATTTTGAATCATGCACCAACTCCATGTACAGTGATTGCTAATGGGTAAAAGGGAACCACTCACCCACTTCCACATTCTCCCTTAGCCTACATGATCATGAGTAAGGGGGCATTATCTCCTTACAATCCATGTGCCAAACATTTGTCGTGGACTGCTACCTTCTTAATCACATTTTTCTCCTGCTGCAATGCACACACCTCCTCCATTCCTTGATCACAATCTACATTGGAAATCAATGGCTCCTTTCTTCTAGAAAATACTCTCCAAGCTTGTTGCTCATAGTCTCCTCAAAAAACCTAGCACCAGGGTTATGCACACCAATTGAAGTTGATGAGCTACTTTCCTTTTAATGCTACCATTTTAGTCTTTTTCATAATCACATCTACACTGGTGTTAGTCCTTGGTCATAGGAGGCATTAGGAGAGATGAGAAAATTTTCCATCTTGCTCAGGATATATGTAGATCTCTCCCTTCATTTTTTAATCCCCATTTAATCAATTAATCTTCAAGCAGGTTGAGTACATAGTGAGTTCCACTACAAATTTAAACAATTGAGTTTCATAGATCTCACAAGCTCTACATAACCTCTTCCCCAACCACCATTTGGATACACCCTTGTTAATCATTCCTTTGATTAAGGTCAAAAGAGAAAACCCCTCTTTACATTACAACATCATCACTAATTTTGTTTATTAGTCCAAAGGAATTTAGTGGCAAGGCTTTGGAAGAAAAATATCTAAACTCATCCTTCAATTTTACAAATGCTCAGGTTCCGGTATAATCTTCATCAAGCTATCCCATTCCCCTTCTTAGTTTATCACTATGTACATAACTTATACATCCAATTGGTCTTGAAGAGACATGTGCATATGCCAAGTGATCGCAATTATTATAATTATTATAACATCACTAAACATCATCAATCTCCACATTTCTTATCATTTTGGTGCAAATTAGTCAGGCCCTATAGTGGGTCCAACTAAAAAAAATTCAAACTAAAACACCTAACCCTTCAAATTGATCCATTAATCACCTAGTACTGGTCAAAATTGAATTTGATCATTAATTCACTTTAAAACTCATTTCACCTCTTTCTCCAACTTGTGACTTTCATGCCAAGGGGTCCTCTGACTGGCCTTAAAAATTGACAAAAATGTCTAACTAAGCTTTGAAATTAGGAAGACCTACTCCTTGTTCCACATTCTCTTACACTGTTGGATCTCATGTCATGACGACACCTGGGTCAAAATATATTGATCATCAAAATTTCTCAATCAAAACTGTCTACAAGCGAACATGTCAAAAAACCATAAATCGCATTTGGTTTTGGCTTTCAAAATAGATCAAACTAACACTTGGGAGCATAAAAACTGGGGCATTAGTTCATTATCATGAGGAGAGTATAACTCTATGATTTGGGCTCATCATGAATATTGAGTGCATTGGAAAGCCATCAAAATAGGGTACTTGGATTTGCAAGACTAGAAACAATAGCAAAGAAGTGATTTTTGCAAATAGAATGACCCTAGGAAACTACACATATAGATTTGTCAAGACTTGGAAATAAGCAAACTTCAAGTAGTTTTAGAGTAGAAAAAAATACTACAATCCATTTGATCTCACCTATCACAGATTTAGAGTTATGACATCCCAAATAGGGATACCGATCAATCTACACTTTATGACACCAATAAAACTTTACAAATTATATATGAAATCATGTTTGCAAACTGATCAAACGGATTCATCATAGGCTCAAATCTAAAAAATAGAAATTATCTTACCTATAGAATGCAATGAAAAATAAATTCCTCATTTTGGTCAGCTAGATCAAAGTTGCAACTAGTCAAACAAGCCCCCCTAGAATTCTAAACAATTTACATTAGCATGACAACAGTAAACCACCAACTTTGACGGATTCAAAACCTAGTCAAAACATATTGAAATGACTTACAAATTGAAACATAGATTTTCTAATATGCATACTAAATAATCCCAAAGTGGTGAGTCATGAAACATTACTGGGTGCAAGATATTCAAATGCAAACTAGGCTTCCTATCACTATATGACACTTAGGTAGAAATACAAATCTTAACATTGCTCAAAATGAAACTTCATAGAATGACCCAGAATCGAAATTTATCTTCATAGGATGGAGGGATATAAAAAATGAAATTTTTTAGAAACATTAAACATGTCTTGGGCTTCAAAAGTACAGCTGGGTAAACATGCATTAAATGTGTTTTAAGGGGCTCAAAATGACTCAAAAGCTTACAATGGTACCAAAATCGGGAAGGCAATTTTGAGTCCCATCATGATATACTTTGAATTTCTTATAAGAAGCATAATACAATAGTGTTCTTACTCATTCTAGTCTTGCAATAGGTGCAAAAGTCTCACCATAGTCAATTCCTTCTTCTTGGGCATAACCTTTGCAAACCAATCTTGCCTTGTTTCTCACCACTTCTCCATTTTCATTCAACTTATTTATGAAAATACATTTTTTCCTATTAAATTCAGACTTTTTACTAATGTCTATGTTATTTTTCTCAATATATTCAATCTCTTCATTTATAGCATTTATCCAATCTTCATTGTGTAGTGCAGCCTAAACAACTCTATGTTCAAATGTAACAAGTACACAGGTATTATCTTTCAACATACATCTTGTCATCACTCCAACACTTCTATATCCAATTATTTTAATATGTGAATGTTTATTTCTCACATATTTTTCTAGTAAATGTTTATATCTTTGATTCTCAATATTATCTTCACTTAGTTGGACCTCAACTTCTTGCTCGAGTAATAAAGGTTGTTGCTTCGTAGCTCTCTGTTGGAACTCAATTACTATATTAGGTGTGCCTTAATACACATAGATCATCTTGTTGTAATCCTTAGGTTCCTTCTTTCTTTCCACATCATTCTTTTCTACAAATTCATCAATTCTTACATATGCACTCTCAATCTTTATGTTAGTAGCCTTATTCAAATATTTATATGCTTTAATCTTTGAAGAATAACCAAGGAAAATACCTTCATCTTCTTTAGAATCAAATTTATCATTCCTTGTATGGGTAAGTGCAAGAAGTTGGGTCTCACTTTTGGGCAAAATGTGGAAGTGTTTTTCCTATTTTTCAAAATGTTTGTTTCAGGGCCATACCACACCTGTGTACATACACCATAATTTGAAACAAATAAATATTTTTTTGCAAATCCTTTTTTAAAAAGTTACCAATACAAATAATTTTTTTTGTAAATCCTTTTAAAAAAAGTTACCTAACACACCAAAGATTGGTGACTTAATTTTTTATTGAATAATTTTATTATTATTAATTTTTATTTGGCTATAAAGGTAAATTTTAAAACTTCTTATGTACAGACACCATAATTTGATCAAAAATTCATTTTTTTTTAAAAAATAAGATTTAACTTCAAAAGAATTGAATGTAGATTGATGAAATATAAATAAATTTAAGAAAAAATATATAATAAAAAACTTATTAAAGTTTTAGTGAATGTCACTATTTTACATTTAGGTACCACTGTTAAATTAAAAAATACAAAAATAGTAAATAAAATTATAACACTATTAAATTTGTATTTCTAAAATCAAGACAATGAGAACTCTAATGGGTTTTTGTTTCATAAAACAAGTTGATCGGGAAGACCCTCTAAAAATTATGGTAAGGCATGAATTTGACAATTCAATGCCTTAGCCAAATCTTGAGAGGTCAAGGCATAAGCTTGGTCTCACCAAGCCTATCTTGATCCAAAATCCAAGGCAAGAAAAAAAAAATCTCATCCCATGTCCTAAGAAATGGGCACCCATTATTTGAAATTCAAAAAACAAGTACATGTTTTGAAAAATTAAAAACAGCATTCAAAATCTCCTCAAAATTTTTTTTTAAAAAAAAAATTTAGAAATGGGTACCTGTTTCTAAAAATTCAATTTTTTAAATTTTTTCAAAACCATTTTTTGAAAATATACAATGGATACCCAATTTTTTTTAAAAAGGGTGCCTATTTTTTAAATTTAGGATCGGGTACCTGAGCCGAAAAAGGGTGCCCATTTTTTAAAATTGGGTACCTATTTCATAAGAGGTCTCATTCCATGGAATTGACTTCCATGGAATTGTGACCCAACTTTTTGCATTCACCCGTATCTTTATGAATGTAATATCTACTTCCAAATATATTCAAATATCTCACATTAGGTGTCTTGTTTGTTCCTTTCTTCAACTGAACTCGGTTGAGAGTATAAATTGTAATGCTAATGGATTCTCTCCAAAATACCTAAGAAACCTATTTTTTAATTGGGAGTGTTCTTCCACACTCCATAATTAATCTATTTCTTCTCTTAGCAATCTCATTCTATTGTGGAGTTATTGGTATAGATAATTGTCTCTTAATACCATTCTCAGCATAAAAGTTAGTGAATTCAACAAACATAACCTCACCACCTTTATCAGATCTCAAACATTTCAATTGTTTACTAGTATCTTTCTCAACTCTAGCTTTATACCATTTAAACATACCAAAAGCATATGATTTCACCTTTATGAACATAATTGTCATCATCATAGTGTAATAATCAAAAAATAGTATGAAATATTGATGACAAGAAAAGTACAAGTGGAGGAGCATTCTTTCTTGGAAAGAGGTTGGTTTGTTAGACAAGTAAAAAGTAAAATTGTACATCCCAATCTATAGCTAAAGTAGAGTATGTTGTAGTAGTAGTAAACTATTCTAATATTGCTTGGTTCAAATAGTTATTGGAAGGCATGAAGGAGGAAATCAAAGAACCTATTGTTATGTTTTGTGACAATACAAGTGCAATCAACATATCTAAAAATCTAGTGATGCATTCAAAAACCAAGCACATTGCAATAAAGTATCACTTTGTCAAAGAATTGGTGTAGGATAAGGAGATTAGATTGGAATATGTCCATTCAAAAGAAAAAATTGCTGACATATTCACCAAGCCATTACCTAAGGATGCATTCTTGTATCTAAGAGGTAAGTTAGGGGTCATTCCCCTATCTAAAGCTCACTAAAATGAAGTTTTAATAATGCATATATAGGTATCAAGTTGAAGATCTTTCAGTTGATGCAATATAATCATGAGAATATTACATATGAATCAGCACATAAGGTACATTTCTATTCATTTGGTTTCTATTGTCTTTAGCATATGTTGTCAAAGAGGGAGAGAGTATAATGTCATATCTTTCTAAAATTTGAATTTGATTGTGGAAAGTTTTCTATTTGTAAAGAAGCCATGAAATTCCTTCACAGAGGGAGATTGTTGTATTAGAGTAGTTTGTAGCATAAAATCTAAGAGGGAGAAATATTCTATCGGAAAAAGACTTGTTCTCAAATTTCATTCTGTTATGACATCTTGTGTTGCCATCAATGCCAAAGAGGGAGATTGTTGGATACAATTGTTCAATTGTGTGTTGTCTTTGATGTTACACAAATATCATATCAATTATCAGATAGAGTCTACCAAGCTCAATTGGTTAGTAAAGTGATTTATAGAGTCTATCAAGCTCATTTGGTAAGCAAACCAAAAGATAGAGTCTACTAAGCTCAAATGGTCAGCAAAGTGAATTACAGTTTCTACTGAGCTCACTTGGGCATTAAAGGTTTCTGTAAAAAAAATTAGTTTATACCGAGCTTACAAGGTCAGTGAAGGAAAATTAGTTTCTACCGAGCTCACAAGGTCAGTGAAGGAAAGATAGTGTATATTGGTTTCACTTAGTCTCCAAAGAATTTTTGCAGAGTTCCTAGTGTTTACTGAGCTTCATGCAGTTAACACTAGAAATCATTTCTAGAGCAATGTTTACTGAGCAAGGTCGGCCTATGAAGGATTTCATTGTTTTGAGAAATAAAGTTTAAATGTTTCATTTAATGATTGTAGCCAACTGATGTAATGTTTATTGGTAACTTGTAAATGAGCTAACTTGATAATTTGTAAGGTATAAATAAAAGGTCAAGTTGTGAATTCTCAAGTATGGATGATGAACAAGCATACAAGTGAATTGGTTGTGTGAAGAGGAAGTTTGAGCAAATTTTGAAGAAGGATCAGATATCTTTGTGGAGCTACAAAGTTGTATTCAATTAGAGAGGATGTAGTGAAGCAAAATAGAGATCTGTATCAGGAAAGATTAGTTGCATCTCATTTAGGTCACTCATTGCTAATTTCTCATAATTGTAGCAGTGATTTCTAAATCTCCTAACAAAGTTGGTTTAATAGCCATTTTGTAAACCCTCTAACAAGGTGGATAATTCCATAAAATTGTTCTAAAGTCCTCTAGCAAGGCCACTCCTAGAAAGGTGATTAAATCCTCTAACAAGGTCACACCTAACGGTGTGTATTTTAACCTTTAATAGGGTTGGCTCCTAACAGGGCTCACTTCAAAAGAGTGAAAATTGGTAGCTAGTTACTTGCTGGTTTTTCCCATATTGGATTTCCACGTTAAATCTAGTGTTTTTTGTGTTGATGTTATTTCTTTTATAAATGTATGTAAAATTTCTATAGATGCTTAAAATCAGTAATAAGTTAATACGGAGTACTTCTACTGAGTTACATCATTTCTCTATGTGGCTACCGAGTGATAACAATAACTAAGTTTTTAAGATATCTAAGGGATCTGTGGATTTTTTTGTGGTAACTGATTCACTCCCCCCCCCCCCCCTCTCAATTACTCCATCTATATTTCCAACACTTCAAATATTTAGCTCAAGTTCTTTCAAACTTTTTCTCCAAGTACCATGTTCTAATACCAATTTTACATAACTAAGAGGAGGGGTGAATTAGTTATGTTTAGTTATCCAACAGGCCTTTAAAATATATTAGTACCAATTAAAGCTTATAAAATTTATGAATAGTAACTCAGTAACCACATTCATCTTCTCAATTTACACTTGTAATCATTTAACTTCAAACTATTATCATATTATTTATAACTTTACGGAGTATAATGGTTTAACTAAGCTTTTACCAAGTTATAGTAATAAACTTTTAGCATGAAACAAACTTGCAAAATAAAAGTAATCACACATTTGACACTGTGGTTTAATGTGGAAACCCTATAATAAAGAGGAAAACCACCTAGGATTAGTAACCCAAATAATTTCACTCTTCTAAAGTGAGCTCTACTAAGAACCAACCTTGTTAAAGGTTACACACACAATTTTAGTGTGACCCAGTTTGAGGATTTTAACCAAATATCATCTTGACCTTTGTGTATTCTTATGAAGGAATGCCTATTGACGAAGATACTACCAATCAAATAGGGATTCAACAACAAGTTACAGTTTCAATCGACTCACAACCAATGAATGTCAAACTACATTCAGAAGCCGAGTTATAGAATGAAGAAAATACTCATTCTGACTCTGAAGTTAGTACACATGATAGAGATGTAGAACAACCTGACAATGAAGCACATAGTGATCATGAATCTAAAAGATCAAATATGGAAACAAGGACAGAACCAAGATTGTCCAAATATGTAAAGAGGCATCACCCTACTGAACAAATAATTGGTGACAAAGATGCAAGACCAATGGCAAGGAATAGACTAAGAAATGAATCACGTCTGTTAAGAAAATTTGAACCTAAGACAGTGTATGATGCATTACAAGATAGTGACTTGTATAAAGTTATGGAAGAAGAGATTGATCAAATAAAGAAGAAAAAAACCTATAGTTTAGCTCCCGGACCAGTTGACAAAAATATGATTGGCACCAAATGGGTATTTAGAAACAAGCTAGATGAGAATGGTGAGATTACTAGAAACAAAGCCAGACTAGTATGTAAAGGTTATGATCAAGAAGAAGGATTAGACTATGGGGAAACATTTTCCCCTATTGCAAGAATGGAAGGAGTAAGAACTTTACTTGCATATGCTACATATAAAGGTTATAAAGTCTATCAGATGGATGTAAAGTCTGCTTTTCTAAATGGCATATTAGAAGAGGAAGTCTATATTGAACAACCAGATGGATTTTTTCATGAAAACAACAAACATATGGTGTGCAAACTACATAAAGCACTCTATGGTCTAAAACAAGCACCTAGAGCATGGTATGAGAGACTTCACAAGTATCTAATGCAAATAGGATTTGAAAGAATTGATGATAACAACAACATGTACATCAAATCAGAAGAAGGTAAGGATATTATTGTATCTAAAATCTTTGTGGATGACATAGTGTTTGGAGGAAAGGAAGTGCTTTGCAAAAGTTTTGCAGAAAAAATGAAACATGAGTTTGAGATGTCTATGTTTGGAGAAATCAAATTTTTTGTTGGTTTGCAAGTACACCAACTAAAACATGGTATATCTATAACACAATCAAAGTACATCAAAGAGATACTTAAAATGTTTGGATTAGAAGACTCCAAACTAGTCATCACACCAATGGCTATAGGACATAAGCTATCTAAAAATGATGTATCAGCTGAAGTTAATCAAAAAATGTACAGATCCATGATTGGAAAACTATAATATGTTGTACATAGTGGATCAAACATAGCCTTAGCAATTGGAATAGTGGCTAGATTCTCTACTAATCCTAAAGAGAACCATCTCATAGTAGTAAAAAGAATAATGAGATATCTTAAAGGAACTGATGAATTTGGCTTATATTATAAGAAGAATGAAAAGTTTGAGCTCAATGCATACATAGATGTAGATTGGGGAGGCAACATTGATGATAGAAAAAGCACAAGTGGAGGTGCACTATTTCTAGGAAGAAGACTAGTTACTTGGACTAGCAAGAAGCAAACATGCACATCTCATTCCACTGCAGAATTAGAATATGTAGCTGTAGCAGTCAATTGCACAAACATTGTGTGGATCACACATCTATTGAAAGGAATGAAAGAAGAGGTAAACAAACCTGTGATAGTGTATTGTGATAATACAAGTGCTATAAACATATCCAAAAATCCAGTAATGCATGCAAAAACCAAGCATATTGCAATCAAGTATCACTATGTCAGAGAACTAGTAGAAGACAAACAAATGAAGATGGAATACATTCATACAAAGGAACAAATAGCAGATATCTTCACCAAACCATTGCCCAAGGATGCTTATGAATATCTAAGAGGCAAGTTGGGGATAATGCCCCTAACTCAAGCAATTTAAAGCAACAAAGATGCTGCCTTGCATCAACAAGAGTAGATCATTGAAATATCAAAAGAATGATGTAGAGGATGATAGTAAAAACAAGAAACTCCAAATCAATCACAAGCATGGTGATAAAGGGAGAAAATATGAGATGCAAAGCTTATATTTAGCATGTTAAAGATGCTACATCTTTGGCATTTATGTCAAAGAGGGAGATATATGTAGAAAATTGATCAAAACAAAGAGCTGAGCAAAACAAAGAGATACTCATGAGGGAGATTTATGAGAAATTGAAAGTAGCAGAAAATGTATGTAAGGAGATATATGTAGAAATAGATCAGTAGTAAAGCTACAGTCAAGAGGGAGAAACAGAAAGTAGCAGAAAAAGTATGTAATTTTGGTGGTAACTAAGTTGATCAAATGATCAGTCTGGTTTTCCATCAATGCCAAAGAGGGAGATTGTTGCAAATGATTGAAAAGCCATGAAGAGTAATGGAACTGGTAAAGAATGTCTTCAATCATTGTTTTTTCATTGATGGCAAACTTTCTGCTTGCAGGAATGACTTTTGTTTTAGTAATCCAAATACTATCAATTGGTTGATTGACAAGGAGGAGGCAATCAATAAGATGTAACTAGGGTACCTAGAGAAAGGTTGAAGTTATGATGTTGTAATGAAGTGTAAGGATCAGCTAAGCCATTGATGAAATAGTGTATAGTTGGCATACTCTAACACACAGAGAATGGACACACTAAGACATATCAAAGATGTAAGGGTTTAGCTAAGTCATATGTGAAAGCCTAACTAAGTCCATAAGACAGTGTTGAGCAAGCTAGTTAGTGTTGAATAGATTCTTAGTTGAAGTTGAGAAAGTTCACTTTTAGAGTGTGTCGAGCAAGAAATAGGTGTCGAGTAAATATCAAGTGTCAAGCAAGAAACAAGTGCTAAGTAAATATCAAGTGCCAAGCAAGAAACAGGTGTCGAGTAAATATCAAGTGCCAAGAAAGAAAAAAGTGCCGAGTAAATATCAAGTGCCGAGAAAGAAATAGGTGCCAAGTAAATATCAAGTGTCAAGCAAGAAACAGGTACCAAGTGAAGATATAGATGCCGAGTAGGATATAAGTGTCGAGTAACACAGAAGAAGCCAAGTATCAGCAAACTAATAATGTCAAGTTGTTGCATTATTTTAAAAAATTGAAGATTCACCAGATTTGAGCCAACAAGGTTAATACCTAGAGTTTTGTAAACCAGATAGAAGATAAGAGTAATGAGCTGGTGGCACAGAACACTATGTAAAACATCTTTGGTGAATACAACTTGACTCTAGATGAAGTTTCTAGATGAAGAAGAGATATGGGATAGATACATTGTATCTTACCTAATTCATTGAAACCCTAAAGTTGGAGAGGGTGAATCGAGTGGGAAAGATATTTCAGATTTCTATTTAAGGAATCATAAGGTCACAAAACAAAAAAGGTGTTGAAAAAGCATGAAAGCATGAAGTGCTGAAGAAGGTGCTAAGGAGAAAGAAAGCACAAATACTCTATTGCACTAGATGACCACAGATATGATTGCATTGGTATGATGAGTAAGAAGACTCAAGGAGATGAAGCTTGAGAGAAAGACAAGCTGTCAGAACTGAAGTGATTAAAAGCCAAGCAAAGGATTGAACTAAAGTGTGATCTATAATCTGCAAAATATGTTGTAAGTTGTATCAAATCAAAAGCCATTGTTGTTACTCTCTAGCAATTATAACAGTTAAGATAAATCCTATGGATTTAGTTTGGTTTAATAGCCATGTTGTAAATCCTTTAACAAGGTGACATTCCAAGTGAATGTTCCAAAATCCTTTAATCAGGCCCATTCCTAACAGTATGGTGAAAGCCTCTAACAAGGTCACATTTAACAATGTGTTGTAGCCTTTAACAGGGTAGGCTTTTAATAGGGCAGGCCATCAGAAGTGGTTGAAATCAATTGCGCAGTTATTTTGTGGGTATCATCCCCACTCAAGTTTTACTTTCTTATTCCTGGAGGGTTTTTGGGTTATCAAATTCTAAGTGTTATGGTGTGATGCATGTTTACTTTTCATAGTTGTTTCAATATTAAAATTGAATACTGATAAGTTCAGTTATGCACCATTAAGGATTTGTAGAAAAAGTATTATTAGGGCATTTGGACCATGAATAACTGATTCAACCCCCCCCCCCCCCCCCCCCTCTCTAAGTTATTCTAAAGAATTGTAACAACCACTTCTCCATTTCATTCAGCTTGTTTATGAAAATCCATTTTCTTCCTATCACATTCTTATCAATAAGTCTATGTACTAAGTCAATCTTCTCAATCTCTTCATTTATAACATTTATCCAATCTTTATTGTCTAATGCAGCCTAGACAACTCTTCACTCAAATTTAACAAGTACACAGTTATTATCTTTCAACTTACATCTTGTCATCACTCCAACACTTCTATATCCAATTATTTGAATAGGTGAATGTTTATTTATCACATATGTTGGTAGTACAAGTTTAGATCCTTGATTCTTAGCATTATCTTCACTTGATTAGGGCTCAACTTCTTGCTTGGGTTGTACTTCATGTAGCTCGGGTAATACAGGTTGTTGCTTGGTTGCTCTTTTTTGTAACTCAATTACTATATCAAGCATGCCTTCATACACATAAATAATCTTGTTGTAATCCCTAGGTTCTTTCTTGCTTTCCACATCATTCTTGTCTGAAAACTCATCAATTCTTACATATGTACTGTCAATCATTATGTTAGTAACCTTGTTCAAATATTTATATGCGTTAATCTTTGAAGAATAACCAAGGAAAATACCTTCATCTCCTTTTGAATCAAATTTACCATTCCTTGTATCTTTATGAATGTAATATCTACTTCCAAATATATTCAAATAACTCACATTAGGTATATGAACATATGAGAGTTCATAAGGTATTGTGTTTGTTCCTTTCTTCAATTGAACTCGATTGAGAGTATAAACTATAATGTTAATGGATTCTCTCCAAGATATCTAAGAAACCTCTTTTTCAATTAGCAATGTTCTTGCACACTCCATATTTGATCTATTTATTCTTAGCAATCCCATTCTATTGTGGATTTCTCGGTGTAGATAACTATCTATTAATACCATTCTCAACATAAAATTTAGTGAATTCAATAGACATAAACTCACCACCTTTATCAAATCTCAAAATTTTCAATTATTTACTAGTCTCTTTCTCAACTCTAGTTTTATACCATTTGAGCATATCAAAAGCATATGATTTTACCTTCATGAACATAATTGCCATCATCCTAGTGTAATAATCAACAAATAGTATGAAATATTTTCCACCTTAGTAACTTTCCACTCTCATAGGTCCACGCAAATCAATATCACTAATTCCAAAATATCATTAGAAGTATGTTAATTACTTGAAAAGCTTGACTTTGTCATCTTAACAAACTGACACTCTTTGCACATAGCATTCTTAAGTTTATGCAAATTTGGTAAGCCTTTAGCTCTTTCTTTCTATTGACCTTCTCAATATTCTCAAAATTTACATGGCATAGCCTCTTATGCCATAGCAATACACTGTAAACCTTAGAAAGTAAATATACATCAATTGTAGGACCAAGATAAAAAAGATTACCTTTTGTTTGACCTCCAATTCCAATCAGATTTTCATCATCATCATATATCTTGACCTTTATGTTATTAAACTCCTTCTTTTGATGTATATTATTTAACTAAGAAACACTCAACATATTATATTTAGTCCTTGTACCCAATATGCATCATCTAATTTTTTTTATTCAAAATTAATGATCCTCACCTTTCACCAGACATGGAACATCATTACCTAGCTTAATAGTTCTACCATCATCGATTTATTCAAGTTTGTCAAACTTACTTATGTCACTAGTCACATGATGTTAATATCCACTATATATGATTCATGTATTTTTTTTTCTAACATGTGAAAGAAGTGATTTACCATCTTCATACCTTTCCTCATTAGGGTCATCCTTCATTGCAACATACACCATCTCAACTACTTCTTTCTTATCTTTAATATTGAACTTGGTATGCTCTTATTCATCAATGTAGCATGATTTATTTCTTTTTTCCTTGTAAGCCTTTTCCTTTCTATACTTGTGATCCTTCTTATCATTTCTATCACTCTTTCTCTTATTAGGACACTTAGCTACAAAATGATCAACTTCATTACGCTTAAAACATATCAGAGGTAATTTAACTTTACCTCTTAGTAACCTCTTTGCAAGCAATGCTTCAATGTCATCCATGTGAAAAAAAAGGAAAAAAATATTATTAAAAAATGCCATCCATGTCATCTTTTGAAATTTATATTCACTTTATTCTTTGCTACTCTTATCTTTCTTTGAATTGCCAAAGGTTAGTGAAGTATTGAAAGTATTTCCAAGTGTAGGAACGATATTATCAAAATTGCTCAATTCAAATATGGTCATCCAACCAACAAAACCATCAAGTGTAAGAATATTGCCATGCATAGCTCTAACTTCTTCAATTGTAGAAATTTTTATAGTATAGATAGGCAAGAGAGTTCTAAGAACTTTATTTACAACTCCAAAATCACTTATATCTACTCCAACATCTTTGATTACATGTACAACTTCCTTGATTTGACTTACATATTACACAACGTTCTCACCATATTTCATTCTCATGTCATCATGCTTACCTCTAAGACTTTCAACTTTAGCTCTCAACCCATTCTAATCACCACCATGCACAAGGACCTACTTGTCCCACATTTATTTTGATTTAGTGCAATTCTTGAAATCATCAAACTTGACATCATTCAGGGTAGATACAATCTCAATCATTTTTTTATGATGCTCTCTCTTTTTAGCCATTTGTTCCACAACCATTGGAAGTATAGGAGTAGTGTGTTCATTTTCCAACTAGTGTAGATCATTGTCTCCAAATACAAATAAATGTAGCATCATTCTATTTTTTTATGAGGGGAAATTATCTTTTTTTAGCTTTGCTACCTCTCTCTTGTACATCTTCATGTTGGATACAATTTTTCAAATGTGTGTTGTCTTTGATGTTACACAAATGTCATATCAATTATTAAATAGAGTCTACCAAGCTTAGTTGGTCAATAAAGTGATTTGCAGAGTCTACTGAGCTTAGTTGGTAAGCAAAGAAAAAGATAGAGTCTGTCGAGCTCAGATGGTTAGCAAAGTGAATTATAGTTTCTACCGAGCTCACTCTTGAAAGATTCTATGACAAAAATTAGTTTCTATCAATCTTAAAAGGTTGGAAAAGGAAAATTAGTTTCTACCAAGCTCACAAGGTCAGTGAAGGAAAGTTAGTGTCTACTGAGTTCACTCGGTCTGCAAAGAATTTTTGTAGAGTTCATAGTGTTTATCAAGCTTCACTTTGTTAACACTAGAAATAATTTCTAGAGTAGTGTTTACTTAGTAGGGTTAAACTATGAAGGATTTCATTTTTTTGAGAAATAAATTTTAAATATTTAATGTAATGATTGTAGCTGACTGATGTAATTTTTATTGGTAACTTGTAAATGAGTAAATTTGATAATTTGTAAGGTATAAATAAAAGGTCAAGTTATGAATTCTAAAGTATGGATGAATGAGCAAGCATGCAAGTGAATTAATTGTGTGAAGAGGAAGTGTGAGTGAATTTTGAAGAAGGATTAGATATCCTTGTGGAGCTGCAAAGTTGTATTTGATCAGAGAGGATATATTGAAGCAGAACAAAGATCTATATCAGCAAAGATCAGTTGCATCTCATTTAGGTCACTCATTGTTACTTTCTCATAATTATAACAATGATTTCTAAATATCCTAATAAAGTTGATTTAATAGCCATTTTGTAAACTCTCTAACAACTTGGACAGTTCTATAGAATTTTTCTAAAGTCCTCTAGCAAGGCCACTCCTAGCAAGGTGATTAAATCCTCTAACAAGGTCACACCTAACAGTGTGTTTTGTAACCTTTAATAGGGTTGGCTCCTAATAGGGCTCACTTCAAAAGAGTGAAAATTGGTAGCTAGTTACTTGGTGATTTTTCCCATATTGGGTTTCCATGTTAAATCTGGTGTCTCTTGTGTTGATGTTATTTCTTTTATTCATGCATGTCAAATTTTTGTGAATGCTTAAAATTAGTAATAAGTTAATACATAGTACTTCTATCGAGTTACAACATTTCTCTGTGTAGCTACTGAGTGATAGTAGTAAATAAGTTTTTAAGACATCTAAGGGATCTGTGGATTTGTTTTGTGGTAACTAATTCACACGTGCCCCCCCCACCCCTCTCAGTTACTCCATCTATATTTCCAACAATTGGTATCTAAGATTTCGGTGCTTGCAGGAAGGATTTCAAGGATCTAAGCTAAAGATCAAGATGTCTTACAAGAGAGAAATTCATAACATATGTTAGCACCCACTAGGACCAGAAAACGGGTTAAATGCATAACATACTATGAGCAAATCACAAAACTCAATCAACATATGTTAGCACCCACTAGTCTACCATCAAAGCCAAACTAATAAAGAAAGCAATAGAAACCCCCTTTTTCGTTTGTAGCTCCCATGTCCTTCTTTCTTCTCCAAATGATTGTAGCTCCAAAGTTGCCTATAGTGCACACAAAATTGAAGCAAAAGTCTATGATGTGGATAATGCCATGAGAATACTTGAAGTTGTGATTTGAATGTGAGAGATGGAATGAGAAATCTAAAAGAAATTAGGACCTAAAGGCTTCCAAGACTTCAAGAAGACCCGAAATGAGAGAAAGAGTGTCCATTTTATAATCAACACTCAAAGTGAGAGCATTGGATTTTTCACCCATAGATGTGCAATGTGGCAAGAGATTCCTTTGAGAATCCATGACGCATATGACACAATATGCCAATTGTAAGATTCTATGACACATGAAAGTAAAACTTGGCTAAATGTGGAAGAGAATCTATGATGCGTCATAAGACATCTCAACCCACTTAAAGCCAAGAATCTATGACAAATAAGCCAAATAGGGACATGCATAAGAGATAAAAATATTTGATTATGACAAGTCTTAGCCAAGTGTCGAAGGAGAATCCACGAGGTGTCATATCCAAGTGTCATGATGATGCAATATTTTATGGAATATTCGAATTAAAAATCTTCTTATTCCACAAAATAAGAATTAGTATAAAATGGAATTAATGATGGAAAATGGAACTTGGGAAATTAAGAATTTCCATGGTTGTAGGTAATGAATCGATTAATTAATAAAATTAATTAATTGAGGATTATAATTAGGAATAATAATTAGAAGGAATAATAGAATTAAATTATGGGTTATTTAATCCTATAGAGAAAATTAGTAGATGTTTGGCCAAATTGATTAAATGAATGCGACCGTATCCTTTGATGAAAATGTGATGATGATGGATATCAAATAAGATGATGGAAAGTAGACCAAAGCCATGGTCAAATTGATTGATAGATTGAAATTGACAACATGCCAAGGATACATGACATGAATTGGTTGATATGTAACATTTAACTGACATTGTAAATGCTACAAAATTGAAATTGATTAAAAAAGGTTTGATCATAATAACATCGATGGACATTGTCAATGTTATTAAAATGGTTAATGATGCCATGATCTAACATTGAAAGCCTCCACAACATCAAATATTGAATGACATGAATGATAGTTTGACCTAGCACTGAGTGCCATGATAGTACTAAGGTTAGATTGATAAGATTGATAGGCTGATAGGTTTCCAAGGCACTGAAAGCCACAAAAATACCTAGGAGTTAGATAAATGATAATTGATTTGGGATGTTTGATATGTTTCAGGTTGATTAGGACTGATTTTGAGTGATTTTGAGTTGATTTGGGGTGATTCTAAGTTGATTTGATATGATTCTGAGTTGACATGAAATTGATGTTAAAGGGGATACAAATGATGAAATATGGTCAATCTGGCCAAAAGATCAGAGTTAATAAAATGAGAAAATGGGACAAATTAGTATGAAGAAGTGATGAAACTGTAGATGCGAACCATTTTTTAGCATCTACAGCTCCTAATAGGGCTCACTTCAAAAGAGTGAAAATTGGTAGCTAGTTACTTGGTGATTTTTCCCATATTGGGTTTCCATGTTAAATCTGGTGTCTCTTGTGTTGATGTTATTTATTTTATTCATGCATGTCAATTTTTTGTGAATGTTTAAAATTAGTAATAAGTTAATACATATTACTTCTATCGAGTTATAACATTTCTCTGTGTAGCTACTAAGTGATAGTAGTAACTAAGTTTTTAAGACATCTAAGGGATCTGTGGATTTGTTTTGTGGTAACTAATTCACATGCCCCCACCCCCACCACCCTTCTCAGTTACTCTATCTATATTTCCAACAATTGGTATATGAGCTTTTGGTGCTTGTAGGAAGGATTTCAAGGATCTAAGCTAAAGATCAGGATGTCTTACAAGAGGGAAATTCCAAGGCTTAATAGGGATAACTTTTTAGTATGGCAAGGTTTCATGAGACTCCATCTAGCTTCCATTAGAGATATAGGATTGAAATATCTTGATGAAGCATATGTAACTCCTTCTAGTACACTATCAGTCAATGACATTGTTGAGAAGAAGACTCATAACACCATGATGATAGACATTGCATCTGCCCTAAGCTATGAAGAATTTGATGATGTCAAGGACTAAAAAATTGCCTTTGAAATGTGGAACAAGCTGAAAGATATCTATGGTGGTGACGATAATGTGAGAAGAGCCAAAGCAGAAAGTCTAAAAGGATAATTTGATCAAATGAGAATGAGAGAGGATGAAAACATTTCCAAATATGTTGAAGGAGTCAAAGTAGTTGTTAGTGGAATCAAAGCTTCTAGAGGAGACATTGAGGGGGAAACAATTGTAAGTAAAGTTCTTAGAACATTACTTCCCATTTATGCAATTAGTTTCTCTGCAATTTAAGAAAGAAGATGTGAAGCAAATCATAAGATAAATTTAAAGGCCATAGTAGGAAGATTGATTGCATTTGAGCTAGATAACTATGATAACTATGTTCCAGCTTCCAAGAACATTGAATCAGCATTTGAAGCCAAGCTTTCACTCAAAGAGAAAGGTAAGAAGATAAAGGATTCTCAATCAAAAAGTGAAGAAGAAACAAAATAGAGTTCTGACAGTGATCTTGAGGTGGTTGAAGCTCTACTAGCAAGGAAATATTCTAGAGTCAAAGGAAAATAGAAAGTTAAAGTTTCTTTAATCTATTTTTCATGTGAGGAAATTGGTCATATTGCTACAAGGTGTTCAAACAAGAAAAACAAGGATGAGAAGAAAGGTCACAAGTGCAATGGCAAGAAAAACTTCAAATCATTCAAGGACAAAGGTAAGAAAACATGTTTCATGGCTAAGGATTCTAATGATTCTGATGATGGTGAATATGAATTTTTTTATATTGCTATGAAAGATGAATCTGACAATGATGAAGAAATCACACTTATCTCTCATGTGAGTAAAAATGATACATGGATCATAGATAGTGGTTGTTCTCATCATATGAATACTGATAAAACAAAGTTTGAACATTTTGAAGACTATGATGATGGTAGTGTGAGGTTTGGTAATAATGAACCTTGTTGCATAAAAGGAAGAGGAAGAATCTCACTAACCAAAGAGCTTGTATGTGATAATGCATATTGGGTTGAAGGACTAAAACACAATCTATTGAGTGTGGCACAGCTAATCAATATTGGGTTCAAAGTGGAATTCATACATGGAAAAGCAAGACTTCTGGATGACAAAGGAAAGCTGATTGGATCAAGCATACAAACAAAAGTTAACTTATTCTATCTTGAACTTGGTGAATATTCATGCTTTATTGCTCAAGTTGAAGAAAGTTGGTTATGGCATAGAAGGTTACGTCATGTGAATTTTGATAACTTGGTGAAAATAAGAAAATTCAAAAAAATAAGAGGCATTCCCAGTATAAAGAAACCTGATGTCGCTTTATGCAAGAATTGTCAAATTGGTAAGATGGGAAAAACTAGCTTTAAGAGTAAGAACTATCAGTCTGAAGAAGTTTTAGAAATTGTGTATACTGATTTGTGTGGACCTATAGGAATTGTGAGCTATACTGGAGAAAATTTCTTCATTCTTTTTGTTGATGATTACTCAAGAATGATGATTGTCATGTATCTGAAAGAGAAATCAGAAGCATTTGAAAAGTTCAAGTGGTATTTGGCTAGAGTAGAAAAGGAAATAGGAAAAAGACTTAAATGCTTGAGGTCAGATAGAGGTGGTGAATTCATCTCCCATGAGTTCAATAACTTTTGCATTGAAAGAGGGATCAAAAGATAGGTATCAGCCCCTGGAACTCCTGAGAAAAATGGAATAGCTGAAAGGAGGAACATATCTATCATGGGCTATACAAGAACCTTAATGATTGAAAAGAATATTGCTATCAAATACTTAAAGGAAGTTATCAGCACTACAGTTCATACCTTGAACCAAGTATGACTGAAGAAGGACTCATTCAAAACCCTCTATGAGTTATGGTATGACTATAAACCCAATGTAAGTTACCTAAAAGTATTTGGAAGCAAATGCTACATTTTGAAAGAATCTAGAAAAGGTAAATTTGATGTAAAGGGTGATGAAGGCATATTTTTGGGATATTCTTGCAAGAGTGAGCCATATAGATGATTGAATTTGTCTACTCACAAAGTCATAGAAAGTGCACATGTGAAATTAGTTAATGAGTTTGAAGAAAGGACTAAAGAAGAAAGAAAGAAGGAACTAGAAGATTACAGGAGATTTATTTTCATTGAACTTGATACAGTGCCAAATACATCTGTCAATTAGGAATCTTCTACTCCTGAGTCTTTAGTAACTAAGTTACAAGAAGTTCAAATCAAGCTACATGAACCCAAGTCAAATTTAGTTGTTGCCAAGCCAATGCCTCCTGAGTTTGAAGGATCCAAGAAAATGACAAAACAACCAAAACTTGAAGAGCAAAAGGATGACAATGCAATTCGTTCAAAAGGAAAGGAACCTATATTAACCAAGTATGTCAAGAGACATCACACACCAAATCATATTATTAGAGACAAATCTAAAGTTACTATGACAAGAAGTAAGTTAAAAGATACTTGTTTACTGGCTGATTTTGAACCTAGAAATGTCAAGGATTCATTAGAAAATGAAAGTTGGATTGAGGCTATAAATGAAGAGATAGAGTAGATATAGAAGAACAAAACATGGACTCTTGTACTTAGGCCAAAATATTAAAATGTGATTGGAACTAAGTGGGTATTTAGAAATAAGTTGAATGAAGATGGTAAGGTATTAAGAAACAAATCTAGACTGGTATGTAAAAGATACTCTCAAGAAGAAGGAATAGACTATGGAGAGACTTTTTCTCCTATTGCAAGATTAGAAGGTGTCAGGACCCTACTAGCATATGCTACATACAAAGAATTTAAGTTTTATCAAATGGATGTCAAGTCAACATTTCTCAATGGTATATTAGATGAAGAAGTTTACATTGAGCAGCCTAAAGGTTTTGTTGATCTAGACAAGATGGACATGGTCTGCAAATTACACAAAGCATTGTATGGTTTGAAACAAGCCCCTAGAGCATGGTATGAAAGATTGCATAACTATCTTATTCATATTGGTTTTCAGAGAACTAATGATAATAGTAGCTTGTATAACAAGGATGGACTAGATAACAAGATTGTTTTGACAGAAATATTTGTAGATGACACTTTGTCTATAAAAAAAGATGATCTATGCAAAGAATTTTTAGAACAAATGAACAAGGAATTTGAGATGTCAATGTTTAGTGAGATCAAATTCTTTGTTGATCTTCAAATTTAGTAGAGTAAGAATGGTATCTACATCACTCAGTTTAAATACATCAAGGAGATACTCAAAAAGTTTGGTATGGAGGATTGTAAACCGGTTGGGACTCCTATGTGTACTGGACTTAAACTTACCAAGGATGATGAATCAAAGGAGGTAGATCAGACATTATATAGATCAATGATTGGAAATTTGTAGTATGTAGTCCATACAAGGCCAAACATTGCTCTTGTAGTTGGTATTGTAGCAAGATTTTCAGAAAAACCAAGAGAAAATCGCATAATGGCAATCAAAAGGATCATGAGATACTTGAGAGGCACTAAAGATTATGGATTATGGTACAAATTTGGAGGTAATCTAGATTTGAAAGTGTTTATTGATGTAGATTGGGTAAGAAATATTGATGACAAGAAAAGTACAAGTGGAGGAGCATTCTTTCTTGGAAAGAGGTTGGTTTGTTAGACAAGTAAAAAGTAAAATTGTACATCCCAATCTATAGCTAAAGTAGAGTATGTTGTAGTAGTAGTAAACTATTCTAATATTGCTTGGTTCAAATAGTTATTGGAAGGCATGAAGGAGGAAATCAAAGAACCTATTGTTATGTTTTGTGACAATACAAGTGCAATCAACATATCTAAAAATCTAGTGATGCATTCAAAAACCAAGCACATTGCAATAAAGTATCACTTTGTCAAAGAATTGGTGTAGGATAAGGAGATTAGATTGGAATATGTCCATTCAAAGGAAAAAATTGCTGACATATTCACCAAGCCATTACCTAAGGATGCATTCTTGTATCTAAGAGGTAAGTTAGGGGTCATTCCCCTATCTAAAGCTCACTAAAATGAAGTTTTAATAATGCATCTATAGGTATCAAGTTGAAGATATTTCAGTTGATGCAATATAATCATGAGAATATTACATATGAATCAGCACATAAGGTACATTTCTATTCATTTGGTTTCTATTGTCTTTAGCATATGTTGTCAAAGAGGGAGAGAGTATAATGTCATATCTTTCTAAAATTTGAATTTGATTGTGGAAAGTTTTCTATTTGTAAAGAAGCCATGAAATTCCTTCACAGAGGGAGATTGTTGTATTAGAGTAGTTTGTAGCATAAAATCTAAGAGGGAGAAATATTCTATTGGAAAAAGACTTGTTCTCAAATTTCATTCTGTTATGACATCTTGTGTTGCCATCAATGCCAAAGAGGGAGATTGTTGGATACAATTGTTCAATTGTGTGTTGTCTTTGATGTTACACAAATATCATATCAATTATCAGATAGAGTCTACCAAGCTCAATTGGTTAGTAAAGTGATTTATAGAGTCTATCAAGCTCATTTGGTAAGCAAACCAAAAGATAGAGTCTACTAAGCTCAAATGGTCAGCAAAGTGAATTACAGTTTCTACTGAGCTCACTTGGGCATTAAAGGTTTCTGTAAAAAAAATTAGTTTATACCGAGCTTACAAGGTCAGTGAAGGAAAATTAGTTTCTACCGAGCTCACAAGGTCAGTGAAGGAAAGATAGTGTATATTGATTTCACTTAGTCTCCAAAGAATTTTTGCAGAGTTCCTAGTGTTTACTGAGCTTCATGCAGTTAACACTAGAAATCATTTCTAGAGCAATGTTTACTGAGCAAGGTCGGCCTATGAAGGATTTCATTGTTTTGAGAAATAAAGTTTAAATGTTTCATTTAATGATTGTAGCCAACTGATGTAATGTTTATTGGTAACTTGTAAATGAGCCGACTTGATAATTTGTAAGGTATAAATAAAAGGTCAAGTTGTGAATTCTCAAGTATGGATGATGAACAAGCATACAAGTGAATTGGTTGTGTGAAGAGGAAGTTTGAGCAAATTTTGAAGAAGGATCAGATATCTTTGTGGAGCTACAAAGTTGTATTCAATTAGAGAGGATGTAGTGAAGCAAAATAGAGATCTGTATCAGGAAAGATTAGTTGCATCTCATTTAGGTCACTCATTGCTAATTTCTCATAATTGTAGCAGTGATTTCTAAATCTCCTAACAAAGTTGGTTTAATAGCCATTTTGTAAACCCTCTAACAAGGTGGATAATTCCATAAAATTGTTCTAAAGTCCTCTAGCAAGGCCACTCCTAGAAAGGTGATTAAATCCTCTAACAAGGTCACACCTAACGGTGTGTATTTTAACCTTTAATAGGGTTGGCTCCTAACAGGGCTCACTTCAAAAGAGTGAAAATTGGTAGCTAGTTACTTGCTGGTTTTTCCCATATTGGATTTCCACGTTAAATCTAGTGTTTGTTGTGTTGATGTTATTTCTTTTATAAATGTATGTAAAATTTCTATGGATGCTTAAAATCAGTAATAAGTTAATACGGAGTACTTCTACTAAGTTACATCATTTCTCTATGTGGCTACCGAGTGATAACAATAACTAAGTTTTTAAGATATCTAAGGGATCTGTGGATTTTTTTGTGGTAACTGATTCACTCCCCCCCCCCCCCCCTCTCAATTACTCCATCTATATTTCCAACACTTCAAATATTTAGCTCAAGTTCTTTCAAACTTTTTCTCCAAGTACCATGTTCTAATACCAATTTTACATAACTAAGAGGAGGGGTGAATTAGTTATGTTTAGTTATCCAACAGGCCTTTAAAATATATTAGTACCAATTAAAGCTTATAAAATTTATGAATAGTAACTCAGTAACCACATTCATCTTCTCAATTTACACTTGTAATCATTTAACTTCAAACTATTATCATATTATTTATAACTTTACGGAGTATAATGGTTTAACTAAGCTTTTACCAAGTTATAGTAATAAACTTTTAGCATGTAACAAACTTGCAAAATAAAAGTAATCACACATTTGACACTGTGGTTTAATGTGGAAACTCTATAATAAAGAGAAAAACCACCTAGGATTAGTAAGCCAAATAATTTCACTCTTCTAAAGTGAGCTCTACTAAGAACCAACCTTGTTAAAGGTTACACACACAATTTTAGTGTGACCCAGTTTGAGGATTTTAACCAAATATCATCTTGACCTTATCACTCTCTTAACATTTATAAGAAAGTGGTCTACTCTAAAGGACTTCCAAACCTCATTAATCGATGTTACCATATAGGATTTCAAAGACTTGTTAGGTCCACTTCGTTAAGATATTTTTCTACTACAATGGTAAGAAAGTAACAACCCAATGATCTATTGGGTTTAGCACTACCTTTCTTTTTTAGATCTCTACTCTGCTCTGCCTTTTTATTTTGATCTCCTTTTGATCTCTTTCTAGCTGATTCTCGCACTCACACTTTCACTTTGCACTATCTCTAGCTTGATCTTCTTTCCTCTGTTCTTCTTGGTTCACCTTGCTCTTTCTACTTCTTCAATATTTGTCAACAAATAATAATGATTAGCAACAAGAAATCATTTGTTCATCTCCTTAAATAGTAATCTTCCAGCTTCTATATTCATCCAAAAAATTTCACTTAATCACGATCGTAAATTTTAGATTCAATGTATTTACACGCTTCAAAAAAAGACATTTTGTTGAACTTTGTGCTCATCCTTATATTGGCTGAATCAACTTCATAAGATCTTCATTATATTTTTCTCATTGTTGATCTTGTAATTAACTTTGACTTTATCTTTTGAACTTCTCGATCTTTCTTTATTTTTATCATTTGTCATCCTCTGATTCAATATTTCTTTACATTTTCTTCCAGCTCTTACTTGGCGAACATAACATCTTTACGTGGGCAATACATTGTAGATATCTAAATCTGATTAGATCATTAAGTAATCTTATTTAGTCATCTCCAAGGATATTACTAATTAATTAATTAATCATCATCCCCTAGTTAATTAATTAATTTAATTAACTATAGTTCAATTGAAAAAATCAAATGACAACCCAAAGTCAAAATTATCAATTAAATCTCTATTCTTCTATTAAATTAAATAATTACACCAGACCTATTTAATTTAATCCCACATCCCCTTTTTATTAAATAAATCAATTCCCATTCCTTAACCATTCCTAGACCCTATCATTATCCAAATCCAACCCATTCACCCATCTTAACCCTACTTAGCTAGCTAATTAACCATCTTATTAATGCTAACCCATTTGCATCCTAATCCCCTGCTAAGATAAGCCTAATCCCCTTCCCAAACATATGCACAACTTTAAACAAGGGTTAAGACTTCCTAACCCAAACCAAAGTCAAACTCTCATCTCATCCTTCTTACATCCCTATCGAAAGCATTAATGGCTTGTTAAGGCCTCTTAAATCCCTCTTCCACACTCCATCCCCCTCATAACTCCCTTTGACCACCCATTAATCCCCTTGTGACAAGGATTTGAAGAAGCACAATCCATGTGCTCCACTTTCCTTACATCCTAGCCCTCCCTCACCCTTTCTCCATTCTTGTGTCCTAGTCATTCATCTTACCACCCCTTGGCCTATAAATTGTACTCTACCCCTCTAACAAATCATCCACCTTTGAAGCTAAAGTCATTCAACCCCTTTGAAGAACACATCACTAAATCACACAATTACCATGTAGGAATTATCACTTGCCCTACATACCATCTTTTACTCCTTTTAAGGCTCCTATTTGTCTTGAAGCTTGAGCATATATGAGCACACATCCAACCATCATTGTGGACATATCTAAGAATCAAGGTCACACTTGGGGAGCTTACCATACTTGGCTTACATTCCTCTTCTATGTCTCCTTTGTCCTCTCATAAAGTTTGTTATATTTCTTTAGTTTGTGAACATTACATTAATTTTGATGTTCTTTACACACCTAGATATTACTGCATAGATACATCATTTAGTTAACAGTGAACTTTCTCTTTTGCTTGGTTTCAACTATAGCCACTCAGTGGATACTATATTCCTTCTTTCACCTTGTTACTTGGTGTAGCTTGTGTAGCTCAATGACTATATGCACTTCATTATTGCATTACAAGATTACATGATTGTAAAAAATCAAACCAATATTACACTATCATAGTCCAACTCATTCAAGTTTCCATTGAATACCATACATATCAACATTCTAACTCATCACCATACTTTCTTCATATCCTCTTCATTGATCAAATCTTTTGCATCAGTCAAATGATATGACACTCTCCCAAATTAGCATAGTGTCTAGCCAACTATGACTTGACATCAGTAAAAACATAATAACTGATATGACTCTATCACATACTTTAACAATATTATCAATTGGGTTAAACACTATCTATGTGGTAGATTTATTTTCCAAATAAATCGTGAGACTACATGGTCTTCCAAAGAGCATAGTTTATGATCATCATACCAAGTTTTTTGGGTATTTCTGGCATACATTGTGGAAGAAGTTAAAGACATAGTTGAAGTTTAGTTCATTACATCATCCATAGACTAATGGATAGATAAAGGTTATGAATCAAAGTTTGGGAAATTTTTTGAGATGTTTTCTTGGAGACAAATTGAAAGGTTGGGATTTGATTTTACCACAGGAAGAATTTTCATAAAATAATTATGTCAATGGAAGTACTAGTAAATCACTAATCCAGAATGAATATGACTTCTAAGTTAAGGAAATTGAATGAAGGAGAGCTAAGTATTGCTGAAGTAGAAAATTTTTTTGAACATTTGAAGAACATCTATAAAGAGACAAGGAAGCACATTACAAGGATTAATGCAAAGTATATAAAGCTAAGGTAGATGTGAAATGAGGTATAAACAATTCTAGATTAGAGATGAAGTCATGGTGGATTTGAGGAAGTAGATATTTCCAGTGGGTACATATAATAAGCTGAAAATGAAGAAGTTTGGACCATGCAAAATACTGAAAAGGCATGATTTTGAAAATCTATGAAGTAGAGTTAGCTATTGAACTAAATATTTTACCAATATTTAGCATTATAGATATAATAGAGTATCGCAAAGGAGCTGATGAGGATGAAGTTGTTGAAGTATAGTGGAGTATTCCAGTGTCTACTTTAGTTACAAGGGAGGTTGATGAGATAGTGGATATTTGTGTTGCAAGAAATACAAGGAGCATAACATATGAAGAATATCTGGTCAAATGGAAAGGGAGGCCACTGGAGGATTCATCATAGCTAGCAAGGGAGAAGGTTGAGCATCTTGGTTTTCCTCTATCTACCGTAGATATTACAAGGTCACTTTCAAATGACCTAAGGTGTCTAATGCAAAATCATCTTGGCTTTAAGGGAATTCTTGCATCACCCAAAAATATTTCTATTTTTAGTTTTGTATTTTCAATAAGGGATATTCGTAAGTAGAATTGTTATTTGTGGATGCTTGCTAATTTTAGTACATTGGTCTTAGGTGCTCAAATTTTTTTAATCTCATATGTGGGGGTTCATCTTAGATATATCAACTTGTCATATGAGTTTCATTGTCATATCATATGTAACAGTATAGTTATGGTGTATTTTTAGTATGAATTTTGGTTATTCAAACTTCAAGCTCAATGATGAAGGCCTAAATTTCTCAAAAATGAAGTCAAACCTCAATAAATAGATGCTTGCATGATTAATCATTATACAACTTTAGCCTAGGATTCTAAAATGGGGTTATAACAGCCTATTGGATCAAAAGTTTTCTAGTTATAGTCTCCAAAAGTGGGCCATCTGAAAATGTAATTTGTAAATGGTCTTGAATTGATTCTATGTAATAAAGTGTAATAAAATAATATACTATGAAGTTGGTTGTGTATATGAGAAATGTTAGTATGCTAATAGAAACCAAATTTAAATAAAGCTTCTACAAACTAAACAAAATTCATAAACTTCAAGATAGACTAAGATGAGCTCTCAATTGAGAATATGAGTCATTAATGGGCTCTCTCAATGAGAAGCTCTCTTGTTGAGTAGCTTTGTCTAAATAGATAGGATGTATGCTCAAGCTTTATGCTTCAAATGGAGTTGGAATTTGGGTGTGAGTGTATGGTTTTGATGTAAAATGGCTTCTCAAAATGGAATTATGACTTTACTTCATGGATTGTGTTATTTTGCAAAGGGGAAGGATCCAATTTATAGGCAAGAGGCTTGAGGGATTGAGGGCTAAGATGCAAGGATGGGAAAAAGCTCATGGAGGGCTCAGATTGCATGAGAAGAGAGCACATGGATTGTGCTTCCTTATAGCCAATCAAGGAGTGACACATGTCACATGGTGAGAGGATGGAAGAAAGGGGAAGGATGAGTCAACAAAGGAGGCTCAAGGGATAAAATCTTCATAAAGACCCTCATAATGACTTGTAAGAGCAATAAAAGGGCTTGTAAGAGTCATTTATGACCTAGTGGACTTCATAAAGTTTTATGGTTGAGATATTTTGAGGGTGATGAGAGCAATTTTGACTTGGGCTTGATTAGGAAGGTTTTAAGCTTGCTTAGGCTTGTGAAAATGATTAGAGGATGGATTAGGATGGTTTAGGATTAGCTTAGGGATAGGCAAGTGGATGGCATTTAATGAGGGTGGGTGAAGGAGGAGATATTTGTTAACTTTGGCTTGGGTTAGTAAGTTTTAACCCATGTTTAGGGAATGTGACAAGGTTAGGAGGGGATTAGGATTAGGTTTAAAGACATCTTCTAGAAGAGTCTAGACTTTGGATGAGGATAAAGACTTTCTAGAATAGTCTAGAATTTCCTAGGATGAGGATGAAGACTTTCTAGAAGAGTCTAGAACTTCTTAGGATGAGGATAAATTAGATTTTTAGAAAATAAATAAAGTTTTATTTATTTCAAGGGTTTGGGTTGAGGAGATATTTATTAAAACTTTTTTTTAATAAACATGAGGATTAATATTTAATCTTAATTAAATATTTTGAGTTGGGATTAGGGGTAGGAAATGATGGGATTAGCCTTTAATCGAAATTAAAGAAGGATTAGAAGATTTTGGAAGAGGTTATTGGTCATAAGGAAATTGGCCAAGTTTTGGGCAAAAAATAAATTTTTTATTTATTTTAGGATTTTTGGTCAATTTATTAATTAAATAATTAATAAATAAGGAAATAATGTTTAAATAAGATTTAAACATTTTTGGAAGGGATTCCTTAATTAAATATTTTTAATTAAGATAAAGAGATTTAATGGCATAAAAATTAATTAATTAATAAATGATGATGTCATCAGGACTTTTTCAGAAAATAAAAATACTTTATTTTCTAAAAGATTTTTAGGTGTCTACATTTTGCCCCTCTTTGATGTGATGCCGCAAGTGGCATGGGATCAAAGATAAGAAAATAAGATGCCCAAGGCTAGAGCAGAAGAGGAGAGAATGCACTGTGAGATGCCCCCTCAAGAAGGCAGCGGGGAGAGAAAGCGAGGCTCGATGGCTTCTTGAAAAATACAAGAATCTGGGATGAGCAAGGAGACACAGATTGGATTAAGAGAAGAGGTTCAGTTAGCTCAAACTCTTACTATGGGAGAATGATAAAGGGAGAATCAAAGGCACATGAGGAAGCAAGCTTAAGATCTCAGGGATTGTAGAGGATGAAGGAGCGAAGCGCTATAAAAAAGAATCCAGGATAGGGAGATGGATGAGGGGATTATAAAGCTGATGCAACAAGATTTCAAAGAGTTAGATTGGCGGAAGATGGGTTTCAGAGATCCCTAGGACTAAGATTGTGAATCTCGAAAGATGAGGCTTGGTGGGTTGATTTGGGTTGGTGGATCCCTAAGACTAGGATTGTGGATCCCTAAAGCTAAGAGTGATGAGTGATTCAAAGAGATACCGATGCATCAGCTGGGGTAGGAGAGACGGATGCTGGATATGGATGGGGGATAATGGAGATGAAGGAAAACCATTGAAGCTTTTTGAGGGGGGGGATACTTCAAAGAGAAGTACCACCATGTAGTTGAGCACTAGATTTACTATAGGACTATTGGTTAATTGCCAAGGTTACCAAGAACATCAAGGCCTTTTCACCAACCATCCAAAGGACTAACAAACTAACTCAAAACAAACACACAAGGATTGCCCCAGCATCACACATGAATCCTAGAGGAAGCAGCATGGAAACGACACTAGAGAACCCACAAGCAGAAAAGAAAAACAAACAAAAGACCTGATCAAGACCTTACACTCTAATTGCCCCATTCACAGCATACCATGATATGGAAGATCGTGCCAACCTTGAGGAGAGAACAAGGAGATTGCTTGGAAAAGATACTTCAAGACCCAAAAGGGAAGATCCCAAATCAAAAGAAAGTGAAAATCCAAAAGAGAGTCGTTTGCCAACGAGATGAGTAGGACAAGGTACTAATGGACCAAGATCAGACATGAGGAAAGCTATATCCTGCAAGGACCTATCGAAGAGCACCGAAGCTGGTGGATTTGGATGAGTGATGCGTCTGGCAAGTTGAACTAAGAATGATAACACTTTGGTGACAGGAAATCTAGCTAAAGGATGTGTTGGAATAGCTAACCAAGATGTGCGATGTGTGCAAGATGCTGATCAAGGAGGAACTGACACAAAATCTAGATAGATATAATGGTATTAAGCTAAAGAGGATGTACAAGCTGACAGACCAAGATATTTACAAGCTGAAGCTGACCAAGATAGTTACAAGCAGGAAAAAGCTCAGGATGATAGGATAGCGGGATGGCTCAATTTGGTGTAGGAGGCAGAAGCTAAGGATGAGGTGATAACAAAAGATATGGATTTGACAAGATGCATCCAATGATGATGATGGGGACAATGCTAAGGTTGGTGGTAGCTGAGCTGATAGATGGCACTAGAGTGAATGGCTAATGAGAGGATGACATTGGATTTGCATGAGGATAGCCTAGAGCAAGATACCAATGACAATGGAGGATGGACAAGACAAGATCTCCAAGGAATATAGTGCCCCCAGTTAGAAGATGACATGTGGAAGGAGATCTTACAATGGATGTGATAGGATTCAAGCTAGGATGAAAAAGTGAAAGGCGCTAGGGAGATGGATGATAGCTGGGATGGTTGGTTGAAGCTGCAGGAGATAAGTGGATGGTCTGAGATGGAAGATGGAGGATGGAGGATAGGTGGATAGATTGGAAGATGGAGTTGGATGTCAAGAGATGACCAAAAGCATGAGGGTGATAGGCTAAGCTGGGGATGGCAGGATTACGCATGACGCTTGTTTGCCAAGTTTTCATCATGGTACTTGTCCAAGGCGCTTGAATTTCCAAGTTTTCACCAGTGGACGCCTTATTTTTCTTTACTTTTTTTTTTTACTTTTTGACTTTGGACTTAGCTGGAATGATTTTGGCTTTCTTCAGCTATTTTTGGCTCATAGATGTTGGTAGGATGGATGAAAAATGATTGGATTGAACAAGTGGAATGGTGGGTGGGAGTTTGAGAGATAATGGATGCAAAGACATAAGGCTTGTGGGTAAATGGATGAGGAAAATGGAAAGATCGTCATTGGCACACCCCTTGAGAGGTGATAAAGTAGTGGGAAAGATGGTTTTGAGTGAGGTTGAGGAGAAAATGGAGGAAGAGAAAGATAAGGACTAAAAGTAGAGTTGGAAGATGGAGGATGGGAAATTTAGGATAAGAAGCATATGGACTAAAAGTGGATTGGGGGGATGAAGGATGCTTATATAAGGATTTGGATGAAGGATGGATGGATGAGGATTTTTGAGTAGCATGAATGGATGCCAATTGAGATTTTTCTTTGAGATGCATTTCTTTTATGAGCATCTTGGGTATCCACATGATTTTTGACTTTTTTAGCTTGGGCTTTTGTGGCCTCTTGACTTTTTCTTTGATTGGGATTAAATGTTTCTTGTTTTGAACATGTATTTTAGAAGGGACATGTTGAGACTTGGATTTTTGTGGATTTTTGGATTTATGCTTTTGTATTTTGGCATCCAATATGCTTCTATTAGCCATGGGATGGGAACAAGAGCATGGAGGAGATGGAGGGATAATTGATGGAGTGACAGGATTTAAAGGTTGGAAGGGATTCAAGGGTGAGTGCCTTTGATGATCTAGCTGGTGGATTTGAGGGGATGGAAGGATACATTAGAACATTGGATATGGATGGATAGAATTGACCAAAATGGATGGAGGGAAGGAAGGATATGGGCCCAAAATAGATGGAAATGGGGAAGGTGGAGGTCCCAAAATAGATGGAGGGGATAAAGGGTTCATATTAGGTATGTAAGGACCCAAAATGGATGGAAAGGGTGTGGGATTTAGATAAGGGATATATGGACCCAAAATGGAGGGTTGGGGATAAGGAGTAGGATGAGGGCCCAAAATAGATGCGAAATAAGATGGGTGGGAACTTTGGGGTGGAGATGGAAGGACTTGGGACCATGCAGGAATAGTGGGGATACCAACATCTAGAAATACATTTTCATTTCTTTTTTCAATATGATGTTCATTATTTGGAACACAAGATGTGAGTCCATTACTAGCTGAAGGAGTTGGAGCTTCGGATATGATAATTAGTTCTTTTTCGATGGATCTATCATCATGGATTATGCGAGATGTATGATCATGAAGCAGAGGAGATGGGAGGATAGGATCTTGAGTTGGGTGGGCTGAGGGAAAGGGATCTTGAGATGGAGTAAGTAAGATGGTAGGATTTAGATATGGAGGGGATGGTAAAAGTGGATCATGTAGGGGAATAAGTGGGATGGCAAGATCTGCTATTCTGTTGGAGGATATTTCAACATGCTTTTGGAAAAGATCTTGACAGGAATGGATGGGAGTGGATGCATGAGGTTCATTATATGGGATTTGGATAATGCTTGGAGGAGGAGATGTGGATGGGATTTGGAGCGATTCGATGGGTGGTGGGAATTTGATGCTTGTGGGAAGTGGAAGGATTTTAAGCAATTTGATGGATGGTATGGGGATGATAGCTATGGGATATGGGGATGATATTATAGATGGGGAAGCTTCATCACTGACAACTTGACATGGTTGGATTAGATGACATGGCTTATCGACTGTTGGAGGTGGCTTTTCTTGTGTTTCCTCTAAGAGATTCCTTGGAGACTCGTGTGTCAGAGGTGGAGGTGGTGGATTGATAGGAATAGCTGGTGTGATGAGGGTGGAAGATTGGAAGCTTGGTTGATTGAGTGATGGAGGAGAAGCTGGGATATCAGATGGCATGACTAGATAGTTTGGAATAACTCTTGGATTTTGTGGGATGCTTGGGGGAATGTTTCTAAGGCTTTCAATATACCCATCATAGTCAACAAGATTTTCATCATCATTGGAATAGAAGGTGGCGAGAGCAAGGACAATACGACCGAACACATCATGATAGGTTTGGGATTTCATGTTTTGATGATGAGTCGAATGGGGATGGGGTCTTGCATATGGATGAACACGTAAGCTCATGGTTGGATTTGGATTAAGAATAGATTTTGGATTGGATGATGAAGGATTTCCTAGGGAGAGTCAAAACTGTATGACAGACCTAAGGAGGATTGGCTGGAGATTTTTGGCTTTCCTGTGGATGGAAGACTTCAAGGGCATGCTGTCAAAAAGTGAGAGTTTTGCTTTCCTATGCACTGGATTGGTGGAGATTGTGTCAACTTAAGGATAGACTAATGATCTTATGGGCATGACACAAGATTGACCACTTGTGGATCCCAACCCTAGCTCAAGGTGATGAGGGATAACAAGTGACAAAGCTAGATTACCCTAGACAAAGCTCTGTCAAAGGGATAACCTTGGTGAGGCTGGTGGATTGGTTGGATTGATTGGATAGCAAATTCTAGTAAAATGACAACAACTCTTTAAAGGCTTGGGTGTGATTTTGGATTGGGTTGCTAGCTAGTTGGGGGGGATTATTTGGAGAGACTTTGGATTTGGGATTGTTCTAAAGCAAGGAACTAGATAGATTCGATTGCAGCAGGGGAGCTTAGATGATTTTTTGATGAGGCAGTGACTACGCCAAGTATGTCTTAGGGTGGGAGATTTCTTCTTTTTTGGGATTTTGACCAAAGTTGGCAAACATTCATTCAAAAGCCATGAACAAACAAGCAGACAAAATTTTGGAGAAAGCACGTCAAACACACCAACATCCTAGGAAGCTTTCTACAAGGATGAAATTTGTTATAGCTAGGGAGTCCTCAATATACACATGGTACATGAGGCCCAAATTCGTAGATGAAACCAAAAAGATGTCACACAGCCGAGAGGAGCGGTAACCCACTTCTCCTCTTTCACTTCTCAAGGGTATAAAGTTCCTTGAGGCTTAGCCTGAGTGACAAAATCTTGATTCCAAGAGAGGTGTCTTTGGATTCACCTCCTGATTTTTATACTCCGCCGGAATGCTGGAGTTGAGGTCGTCCCAAGGGGTGATGAAATCCCCAAGCAGGCCTCCTAAAAAGTGTAAAAGAAGACCACATACATGATCTTGGGCTTTAAAAGACACGCGTTCATTCCAATTGATGATTTAGATTTTGTAAGCTATGATTGAAGACACTTGTGATTATGGCATACAATGTTAATTCCAATTTGACAGCGTCGTCAGCATAATGAAAGTCGAAAGATCGTCAACATAAAAAATGCGAGCGTCATTGAAAATGCATCCAAACCATGCAATGTTCATTGATTGTTAGGCATTCAAGATTGAGATTTGTTGTTTTAATCATGCATTCATAAAAAATAAAAAAAAAATAAAAACTTGAGTTTAATCCATGGTAGTCAAGAGTGATTATAGCAACATGCATTCAAAGACAAGTGATTAAACATTCAAGTTTTTTCCTTTGAGCATTCAAGATTGAGATTTTGTATGTTGTTTTAAGAACTTTGAAGTGCTTTGTTTTAACCTTAGATCATTCAAGATTCTTTTGGACTCAAAAGTGAAAATGACTCTTTGGACTTTGGTTTTCATTCAAGATTTTGTGTTCTAGTTTGCATGTTTTAAGCCCAAAAATGATATTCCTAGGTTGTTTTGATGCATGAAAAACCTAAGCAACATTCAAGATTTTGCAACAAGACATTTGTTTGGAACAAATAACAAAGATTTTAGGACAATTTTGGCAACCATTTAGGACTCCTATTTTTCATGAGATTTTTAAAAGAACTTTAACATATTTGCAAATGAGGTTCATTTTATCCTTGATTGATGCTTTGAGTTTGATTTAGATTTTAGTGTGCACTTAGTGTTGATTTTGAACCTTTTGAAATGGAAACTTGAAGTTCTTTTTAAATTTCCAAAAATGAAGTGTTCCTAACTTTGCATGAATGCATCTAAAACCTTGATGTTGCAAGGATGCAAATGATTAGATTGGTTTAGTTTCACTTGTTAAAAGATTTTTTCTTTTTTGCAAATTTTTAATTTTTTAATGGATTTAAGTATGATTTGGGAGTTCATTTTAAGCAGTAAAAAGAAGTGTGTATGACTTTGCTTCCTTAAAAAAAAAAATTGCCAAGATCTCCCACAAGAAGAAGAAGAAGAAGTAGATGGAATAATAAGAATATAGACAAGAAGAGGAAGAATAATTCCAAGTGCTTTGTCCACCTATAAGCTTGAAAAATTTGCAAATACTATGAGATAGACTATGAGTTCCTTTGCCTTCTTCATGCTCATGTGGACCTACAAAACCAATTTATACAATCCTACCAATCACAAAAACAAGCAAAATTAGCCAAAATCAGCAAATGACATACAAAACTTGACTAAAAAAGCTAATGAAGATGACCCATGTGGGGTCCCACTGGGCATGCCAAAATGTATATGAGCAATGTTAGTATGCTAATAGAAATTAAATTTAAATAAAGCTTCTACAAACTAAACAAAATTCATAAAATTCAAGATAGACTAAGATGAGCTCTCAATTGAGAATATGAGCCATTAATGGGCTCTCTCAATGAGAAGCTCTCTTGTTGAGTAGCTTTGTCTAAATAGATAGGATGTATGCTCAAGCTTTATGCTTCAAAAAGGGCTTCAAATGGAGTTGGAAATTGGGTGTGAGTGTATGGTTTTGATGTAAAATGGCTTCTCAAAATGGCATTATGACTTTACTTCATGGATTGTGTTATTTTGCAAAGGGGAAGGATCCAATTTATAGGCAAGAGGCTTGAGGGATTGAGGGCTAAGATGCAAGGATGGGAAAAAGCTCATGGAGGGCTCAGATTGCATGAGAAGAGAGCACATGGATTGTGCTTCCTTATAGCCAATCAAGGAGTGACACATGTCACATGGTGAGAGGATGAAGGAAAGGGGAAGGATGAGTCAAAAAAGGAGGCTCAAGGGATAAAATCTTCATAAAGACCCTCATAATGACTTGTAAGAGCAATAAAAGGGCTTGTAAGAGCAATAAAAGGGCTTGTAAGAGTCATTTATGACCTAGTGGACTTCATAAAGTTTTATGGTTCAAATATTTTGAGGGTGATGAGAGCAATTTCGACTTGGGCTTGATTAGGAAGGTTTTAAGCTTGCTTAGGCTTGTGCAAATGATTAGAGGATGGATTAGGATGGTTTAGGATTAGCTTAGGGATAGGCAAGTGGATGGCATTTAATGAGGGTGGGTGAAGGAGGAGATATTTGTTAACTTTGGCTTGGGTTAGTAAGTTTTAACCCATGTTTAGGGAATGTGACAAGGTTAGGAGGGGATTAGGATTAAGTTTAAAGACATCTTCTAGAAGAGTCTAGACTTTGGATGAGGATAAAGACTTTCTAGAATAGTCTAGAATTTCCTAGGATGAGGATGAAGACTTTCTAGAAGAGTCTAGAACTTCTTAGGATGAGGATAAATTAGATTTTTAGGAAATAAATAAAGTTTTATTTATTTCAAGGGTTTGGGTTGAGGAGATATTTATTAAAACTTTTTTTTAATAAACATGAGGATTAATATTTAATCTTAATTAAATATTTTGAGTTGGGATTAGGGGTAGGAAATGATGGGATTAGCCTTTAATCGAAATTAAAGAAGGATTAGAAGATTTTGGAAGAGGTTATTGGTCATAAGGAAATTGGCCAAGTTTTGGGCAAAAAATAAATTTTTTATTTATTTTAGGATTTTTCGTCAATTTATTAATTAAATAATTAATAAATAAGGAAATAATGTTTAAATAAGATTTAAACATTTTTGGAAGGGATTCCTTAATTAAATATTTTTAATTAAGATAAAGGGATTTAATGGCATAAAAATAAATAAATTAATTAATTAATTAATTAATTAATAAATGATGATGTCATCAGGACTTTTTCAGAAAATAAAAATACTTTATTTTCTAAAATATTTTTAGGTGTCTACATTTTTCCCCTCTTTGATGTGATGCCGCAAGTGGCATGGCATCAAAGATAAGAAAATAAGATGCCCAAGGCTAGAGCAGAAGAGGAGAGAATGGACTGTGAGATGCCCCCTCAAGAAGGCAGCGGGGAGAGAAAGCGAGGCTCGGTGGCTTCTTGAAAAATACAAAAGGCTCACTAGGAGTTTACACCCTAACCTTACTTGGAGTATGTTTCCACTTCCCCTTCCTATCTTATGCCAATCTTTTCTTATCTATTAGCTAACTGAGAGGTGGGATGAATCAGTTATAACTAGTTATCCAAAAGGCCTTAAAAAAAACTTTTTATTATTTCAAACATTTTGAAATTTTAGATCATTGACTTAGTATTAAACTATCAACTCAATATACCTTAATATATACTAAGTATCAGAGTTAACCTTGAGCTTTTAATGAGTTACAATAATATATAGAAAATATGAAATAAACTTGCAACACAATAAGCATCCACACAATTTTACCACAAGTATTTAATGTGGAAACCCTATAAAGGGAAAAACAACCTCAAAACCAACCCAAATATTTTCACTCTTCTAAAGTGATCTCTATTAGAAAACCTTGTTTAAGATTACATGCATATTAATAATGTGACCTTGTTAGAGGATTTTCACCAAAGATCATCTAGACCTTATTCATTCCTTGAGACTTCTAAGAAATGGTCTGATCTAAAGGAATTACAAAACACTCAAAAGAATGTTACCACATAGGATTTCAAAAAATTGTTAGTTCCACTTGATTAAGATATTTTCTTCTACAATAGATAGAAAGTAATAGTGAAATAATTTGTTAGGTTTTAGCACTACCTTTCTTGTTCAGATCTCTATTTCACATAATTTATTCTTCCTTTCATCTTCTTTCATCTTTCTAACTTAGGTAAACCACAGACAGAAATAAAAACAACATGAAAATATAACCAATAATAGAAAAATAATAGAACACAAATAAATGAACACAAGGCACCAAAATTTAACGTGGTTCACCCAATTCCTGGGCTACATCCACCAAACAGCAAGTCCGGTCTTATTACAATCCAGTGATTACAACCTGATTACAATCTGTAATCCCTTACAGCTCAATACCATCGCAAGAACCAATTTCGTATCACAACATAATGAAAAATACCCAACCCTAAGCCCTTTTTATACAAGTATTAAACTACTTTAGGGTTACAACATGTCGGCCATATGTCGGCCATAATATGTCAGCTACCACAATCACCACTATTTATGAAGTATATATAGTACTTTCCTAATCAGTCACCACAATCTAACAATCTCCCACTTGGGGACTGATCAAGCTCCACACTAAACAACACTTCATATACCAACTTAGCAGTCTCCTTTTCTTGATATTCTCAATATTGTTCAAGTATCTATTGAATACCAATACTTATCACTTCCCTCATCATACTTTTTTAAATGCTCTTCATCAATCAAATTATGATATGACACTCTACTAAATTAGAATAATATCTCACCAATTAAGGCTTGACATCAATGATGACATAGCAATTAATATCACTCTTTCACATACATTAACAACATTATCAGTTGGGGCTAATAATCTCCATTATAAACATTGACATTGATGGAAACACATAAACACATAAGATATTACATCATTATGAAATATTAAATGTTGACATATCTTCAACTCTCTAGCTTCATTCAGTTTCTTTGTAATAGGTTAAAAAACATTAGGTTCTTTAGCTCATTCTCCAACTTTCTCTACTTATACAATCTCTCCCCCTTTGTGTATATTACTCTATTCAATAGCATCTTCAATATTTATAAATGTTAGAGTAATAAACTGTTTTCTTATTAATTAAATAATATTGATTTAATTAATAAGTCACTTATTATCTCTAGTTTACTTAAGCTAAACTTTGGGCATATAATAATTAATTCTTTTATTAATTATTATCATGCAACCTAGGTTTTACCTTTTAGGGTTCTGATCTCCTTTTATAAGTATTGATCTCTTTGTAACTTACATTCATTCACTTTTGATAATAGTAAATTATCATTTTTCTCATCAAGAATGTCTCATCTGTGGATCTAGAAATTTCAGCCTCCATAGCTTTCACTTCTTTCTTAGCTAGATCTAGTTGTTCTATAGATTTTAGCTATAGAAAATTTAATATGGTATTAGAGCTCCAGATCTTCATTCCCCTATTCTATTTATGAGAGGTTTGGCTTGACTTTCAAATCTGTATATTTTCTTTTAGAGGGTTTCATTTTTTAAAGTCTTTTTGTATTGTATCTAGGGGTGACCTTTTCTAGTGCACTTTAAGCCCAAAAAAACCTTGTTGTTGAGCTTCAAGTCCCCAAAAACCCCTATTTTCATATAAAATTTTTCCAATTTGAACACAGTTGGAATATAAGGAAAAAATAATAATTGCTCCCAAATTGGGCATGTTTCTTGAGGTGACAATTTTATGATTTTTTGGCATGAAAATCAAGATTTTTTGACACAAAAATCTATTGGAAATATTCAAGATATGACAAGTTATCAAGAGGGGAGGGGTGAATCAGTAACTTTTAAACTTTCTTTTATATTTACCACACATACATCTATGCTACTGCATTCATGAGTTTTGAAACATAAAACATTCATTACATAAGAGAACACAATATTTTGGTGACCCAGAAACCTTCCAAATAGAAAGTTAAACTAAGGTAGGGATGATACCCACAAAACTTCAATACTATAGCATAAAGTTGGCCTATTAAGGCTTACATTGATCACTTCTAGTGATCTTCCCTGTTAGGAGCAAAAAGGACTGCTAGGTCCACCTTGTTAGAGGATTTACAAACATGCAATGAAGTATGCACTCAGTTAGGAGATTTATACAAAGATTGTTAAGTCTACCTTGTTAGAGGATTTAGAGGACTGATTCACCAATTAAGATGAAATAGTGGATCTACTTACAACAAATTGCTAATAAGATCCCTTATGCACTTATCACCTTATGTGATGAATATAACATTTCTACCTCTGTATTGACCTTGCCAAATTCCTTGAACTGTTATTGAAATCCTTCACATATACTCTTCAAAAATTACTTGACATTACTTTGTTGATCCTTTATGTTTTATATATACCTTTCAAATTTCAAAATTGCAAGGTTGGTAAAAATACAAGTGAACAAATATATTACAAAGTCAGCCCAACAGTAAATAACTTGGGTTCATTGAACTGACTAAGTGACCTTTTGATACACAATGTTCACTGCATTATATGGCATCATCATGCACTTGGTAGAAGTGAAGGCTTGATCCATACTAATCACTCAATGCAGTTCTAAACTAAATAACCATTGGCGACTTGGTAGATGTAGTGTCACTTGGTAGATATTGCATACTGAGTTTACCTTGTTTTATTTAGCAAACACTATTTCTTCCAATGCTCGGTTTGCTCTAAATTTTCATGACACAAACGTACTACTTGGTAGAAAATATGAAGCAAAGTAGATACTGAGAAACTCAATAGACACTACTAGTCTTCATGTTGTCTACATTTACTTGGTAGCTTCAGGAATGCTTAGTGTAAACTGTATAATTGCTAAGCTTACAAGGTAACCATTGGATTCTTGGTAAGTATTTAGAATTGAGTAAGTGTTGTCACTAATGAAAAATATAATATAATGCCAATAATCTCCCCCTTTGGCATTACTAACCAAAAAACTTATGAACCAAAACTGTTGACTGACATTCTGATTTTGATTTACCAAAATTGATCTTTGTAAATCTATTATCTATACATATCTTACATATCTCCCCCATACATATGGCATGCATAACTTTTATCTATACATATGTCAATTTATTTTTTATTCCTCCACAATGTCTCTTTTACTCCCCTTACTCTCTTGTTCATCTCATACCCCGCCTTTTTGATAATAATGCGAAAGAATATATACAATAAATTAAAATAGAGAAACCAAAATGTGAGAGAAATTCAGAGTGTACCTTGAGAATAAGAGACAATGTCTTATCACAATTATCTTGCAAAATTTTGCAGGTGGAGAGAGCCACTTGAACTTCTATAGGAAGTTCAATCATATGATCTTCTATAGAAAAATTGTTGTCTTGAATCAATGTTTTTGAATAGGCAATATGTTTCTGCATTTGGTCCATGACTGGAAGGATCATATTCTAGATGTCAATCAATGTAGATCTAATCCTGGCTTCTTCTCTAAGTAACTCTGCCTTCTTTAATGACAAAAATTTCACCTTCATGTGATGTGAAGAGCTTGAACTATGGTCAACCTACAAATTTTGAGCACTAGCCTTCATTTCCACATCTATATTATTTAATTTTTCTTTAATATCCTTGGTGTACTCGGTAACATCATAGAGCTTGCCAAAAAGTAATGTTACATTTGTAAAACATTTCTCAAGGTTGCTCAAAATTGTGGTTAATTCTACCTGCTTTATTCTAATGTGCTCAAGCACCTTATTATCAAATTTCTTCTCTACCTTTTCAATGAGCTTCTCTTGCCCAGAGGTGTCCTCATTGAACTTATTTATAGCCTCTTCTAATTGTAACAAGATGTGTTGAGATGGATCAACATCAACACTAATAGCTTTAGTAATTATATTTTTGGCATTCTCTATTATTGTGTATTCTCTATCCATCTCTTCTCTTTGTTGTTTCTACCTTTCCTTTTGCTCTAAAAGCTAACTGACCATTCTCATTTCGTCGGTTGAGGCAGTGTCCAGATCCATCTTGGGATCTTATTGACAAAGCTTTGCATCTTCCATATGCTTTAATGGTGTTCTTCATGATCATCTTTTGTTCCTATCTTCTGAGACATTCCCTAGTTTAGAGGCTTCTTCATTCTTTCACTAGTTATTTTTAGCATTATTTCCACCTCTTTTTGGAGTAGAGTTTTTCCCATGTGGTTTTCTCTATTTCTCCTCTTTTCAAAGATTTGGTTGTACTTGGTTACCTCATCAAGCCTTGTTGTCAAGACCAAAATTTATTTTCACTAGTATTTTCTAAGTTTTTAGCTACTCCCAAAGTTTATCTTTAGTGGGGTATTAGATTAATAAAGTATTTTCTTATTAATTGAATCATATTGATTTAATTATTAAGTCACTTTTTTTTTTGATAGGTAATATTTGTTTTGTATTGATATTGAAAAAGAGAGTGCATTATGGTAATATGGCTAAGAGCCTTGTAATTTAAACTACCCTTACCCTACCCTTATAGATACCATTAGATAAACAAAAAATAGAGTATAAACACTATGATAGTACAAATTACCCACCCATACATTGAACCAATCTCTAAAATAGAAAGAACCACCACCACCCCCATTGTTAACTATTTCTTGAACCAATTTTTTGCTTCCTCACAAGTAAAAGTTGGGGTTGAGTGATCATCCTTCACTAAAAACCCTTGTATCATCCTTTGGTACTTTCTACTACCTTTCCCCTCATTAGTAAGCAAAGAGGAATTGACCCATATTCCCTATGCTATGGATGCACCCTCGTGTAGATGAGATTTCTTCATAATCTGATGGAAAAAAATTTGTTGAGGGGCTAGTATTCTCTTCCTTGGCATGGCCTTCATAAAGCCTTGCTCCTCCTCCTTCATCACCCAAATGTGCTTAGTTAGGTATTCCATGATCATTTTCCAACCCTGTTCTACTCTGGGGATATGAGTACCTTGAGGATTTGAAGAAGGCCACACCATTATTAGTTGAATGGAAGAGTCCCCTCTACCAATCAACCACCAAGGTTCAGTGCCCATCTTAATTTCAACACTTAAAAAAACTCACTAAATAATGTCATCTAGTCCCAGAAGCCATTTCCTATCCACACTTGCAGTCATGACCTGATGAAACTCCTCTTTTGATCCCCCCACCATCAATGCAAGTGCCACAAACAACAATGCCACATCCAAATTTGACCTCCTCTTATAGAAAGCCTCCAGATACTTTGGCCCTAATAACTATTGAACGCCTTTCAAAAATCTTAGGTAATCAAGAACAATGATATATTTTAGGCTCCATGTAGATATCTAACCTTCATAGATCTGTATTTGAGAATTCAAGTTGAGAGAAAAATTTACCTTCATTTTTAACTTAGAGAAAAATAATGAAATTTCCTTGCCTTCAACCTGAATATAACTACCTCAAAACTCTCTGGAATGAAGTACCAAAGCAAGCCAAGCATTCCTTTGACATGATTGAGGGATACATTGGTATCATGGAGATCTCTACTTATCGTGGGATGATTAATGTCATCATAAGTTGAAATCATGATGCCCTTCTTTTCAGACTCCAAATTGAAGTACCGTGAGTGAATTATTAAATCTAATGGGCAAACAAATTTTGACCCTTTATTTAATCACCAAGGTGATGAAAGTCCTCAAACATTTCATATTGAGGGCCCAATGTTGAATTGGCACCTAAATTGGTTAACCGATCCACCACTCTATTTCCTTCCTAGAAGCAATGTGAAAGTTTAAAATCATCAAAGTCCAAAAGTAGCTCCTTGATTTCCCATATACTTTGATCCAGACACCATGCCTCTATCTTTCCTCTCTTGATTCCATTTATAATAATTTTTGAGTCTCCTTTTAGATGTATACATTTACATCCAATTTTTTCTCCTAATCCCAAAGCTTCCCTAGCAAATAAAACATTCTACAGTGTTATTTGTACCATCCTGCAAGCGTTTAGTTGTAAATGCAAGTATGTTTCCCTTATTGTCTCTTGCCACACATACCCACCCTAATACACCTAGGCTTCCCCTTGTCACCTTGTCAAAATTAATTTTAACCCATCCCTCCTCTGGAGGTATCCATAACGTTGTTTCCCTTTTTGAGATTATGAACCGCCTCTCAATAGGTGCTCCATAGTCATGCGCTAGGCTTGGCTTAGGAATAATATATTCAAGCTAAGGACTACTTTTCCCCTACCATGAGGTGCATTTAGATTTTCAACCCAAGGATGTATAATTAAAATGTTCGGCACAGTATGTGCACTAGGTACCTTGATGATTCATTATGCTTGTGCTATAGGAAAGTAAAAATGAAAAGGAAGGAAAATACACTACTGCTGTGGAAAGGAAACTACTAAATCTATGAATGTTGAAAACACAATGACAAGATAACGGAAATTCCATCTTCACTCATCCATTAGACTGTTCTCGCAGATGCTACAAGAACGTTCATGAAGTGTGATGCTATAGGAAGGAATTAACTAGCTATGTCTTACTTAAAATACTGCTAATGCTAGTAAAATGAATCTATTCTATCCTAATCTAATACACCTTCCAAGTGGGCCCCCTTGGTTGGATTCTCTAATCTACCAATGTAGGATAGAAGCTAAATAGAACTAATTCATTTCATTAATCAGTCATTACATGATTCAGAATTGTAAAACACAACTGCAACAAATTGTGAATCAGTGTTCTCTCTTACTCGATAAAACTTATCAAAAACTAAAAACTAAAACTTCACACACAGGAGTTGATCCCACCATATATAAGGAATCTACTCTTTATTACATAACAAAAAATTAACTATCCTAAGTTAAGTCCGTAGGAGAGAATATAGGAGAACAACTGAAAGCGGAAAGGAAGGATAACAAAATTGAGGAGGGAGCAATGAAATCTTGGCATCCACTTGTTACAACGTAAATGCAAAGAAGGTAATGGCTCATAAAAGCTCTTCCTTATTCGCTGCCATGTTTCCTAGAGTATTTATAACTTCCTTTTCATGGTTGTTCCTTGATGCTCATTTCTCCTTGAATGTTGTCGGCAACCAACTTCTAGATTCTTCCGCTTATCCTTTAATCCTTATCATCAGGTTAATTATGATATAAGACATATTTGCAAATAAACATCCATCAAACTAAATTAAAGCATAAGAATGCACATTTGGATATTTATATGAAATACTTCATATTAGATATAATTTAGGAAAAAGATGACATAGTTTTTCTACCTCATAAATCATCAAAGGTTTATCAAACATAGGCTTATAAGTGTTAAAACAAGGATAAATGGAGTATCACAAAGTATCTTAAACATAACAAAATAAAGGCATTTTTTAGACTCATCATCTGTCCCCTGCTAAACTAATGCTTGTCCTCAAGCATTACACTTCTTTGTCAAAGATCTGAGCTCCCCAACTTCTATCTTTCCCTTTCTGCTGCTTTTGAAGGTGTAATAGAATCCTCTAGTCCTTTCCCATACTTCTCGCTTGTGGTCTTCCTGCAACTTATCAAGTTTTTCAACATCAATATCATACAGGGGCCATAAAAGCATTGGAGATTGCATGGTTAAAGGACACCATAGTTTTGGCCTTAGTTGCTTTCCCAATTCTAAATATTTTGGAACTCTATATAGTGCTTCTTCCAAATTAATAGGACTGTGTGGCTTGATTTCTTGAGAGAATCAAGTAACTGTGCCCATCTACCTCTTACTCTGATCATAGCTCTTTGGAATGCAAAGTAAGGCAAGTTTTCATATTCGGCATACACTTTGGCTCTAGTAGCAAATACCTTCTTTCTAATGTCTGGATTACTCTTCCCATAGGTTAATGTAAACCAATCTCGAAGCATTTCTTCTAGTTGTTTACTTTCTGCCCTCAAGGGTAAAGGTTTTGTTCTCTCCTCATCTCTGTAATTAACCAGTTGTCTGTCATAATTTGCCTCATTAGACATCCATGACATTAAAGCTTTCAAATGCACATCTCCTATATAGAGAAAAGGATTCCACTCAGTTTTTGCAGGAATGACAAAATTATGAATATACAACTCACACAATAGCTTTTGCTACCATGGTGGTAAGGTTTGATACAGCCCATAAAACTCTTGTTCGGTTTTGAATTCTGCATTTACATTTTTGAGGGTTAACATCAACTGAAAAAAAAAGATATTTTTCTTCCAAAAAAAAAGCATATACTTGAGGAGGTGGTCTTCAAGCAAGAGCTTGATCAGCTAATTTAAGTGCATGTTCCATGCGATGTTTCTATCTTTTTAGTTGTTCTTTCAATTCTTCAATCTCCTTGTTTTGTGATGTTATGATCTTGCTCATTCTTTTCTTCTCCTCTTTCCATACAGCTTCAGCAAATAAATGTTGTCCATATAATTGGAAAAGGAATTTTTGCAAGGTGACAGCACTGTTATCCTCTTCAAAATCCTTTTTCTTTTTCTATTCCCGCCATAGATGTTCCACCAAGCTATTGATCCATGTTGACTTATATGGGACTAAAGCAGTATTCAAATCATGACATTCAGGAACTACTTCACTCTCATGGCTTGAAACACCTGGTAAATCCATCAAGGTTTTGTTAATTTCTTGTTCACATGCTGCAAGAGGATTACCAGAAGCTTCTGTCATCTCAGTGTGAAGGGGAGAATGGTCAAAAATTATCTACATAGGAGACTCTAGAGCAAGTGCTTTAGACAATATAGGATTTTTAAAAGTCTTCCCTCTCATTCTAGGGCTTCTCCGCAAAGGACTCTCTTCTTGTACTACTATCTTTTCCCTACTTTTTTGTTTCGGTATCACTACTGCAGGATTAGTTGCTGCAGGAACCTTCTTTGTTTTCTTATGTTGCTTAATTGCAGGACTAGGTTTTTGTTGAATAGTGGTTTCTTCTGGTGACTTCCATTTCCTTTTAGCTTTACTAGTAGTGGGTTTAGGGATCTTCTATTCAGGTGGAGGCACATTCTCTTGAGTGGAAGAAAATTCTAATTCAATCCCTTGTGCATTTTCTGTTTCAGCTCCCTCAATATTTTGTTCTGCATGCTCACTACTAGGAACTACGTTTTTCTCACCCTGCTATTCACTAGGGTCAACTTGGGGTTGTAGGGTTTTAAATTTCACAAAGTCATCCCATGTCAAAGGGGATACATCCCTAAGAGACCTTTTTATTAACAACTTAATCAAGGCATGGTGAGTGACATAATTATCTTTCCCTTTTTGAGTCTCTTCCACACTAATACAGAGCATATTATACAAAAAATTTGGAACGGCAATATTGTGCCTTATACAACTAAGCAACTTAAAATGGTGTGCATGTAAGTGAGAAAATCTGCCTTCACAAGTAAAATACCTAATGACGTGCATTGCTAGGTTAGGGTATGGAGGCGGCAAAGACAATCTCTTGCACCCTTGCTTTGTAACATCCAATGGAGGGTCAGGTGGGGTAGTGAACTGCGCCCTTGCTGACCTAGCGTCGTGCGAGCTTGAATAATGCTCTCCAACAAGAGGTAACCCTATTACTTCTAAAATTCTTTCTTCTATTGCAATTACTATCAAACCCCACACAGAAGCTTCACCTTCATCAAATGTCCTGGTGAATTCTACAGCTACTTCTTCATCATATGCTGTTAAATTCAAACAATAACCTAACCACCCGCATGCATTGAATCTTCTTACTGCTTCTACGTTAGAGAGCAACAAAATGTGCTCAACCGACTCTTTTCTCTGTAAACCTCCTCCCATTTCTTGATACTTCTTTTGCTACTCCATTTCTATCTCCCATTCTAAATGCAAACTTCAAAACTCTACATTATTTCTCAGATGCTTCACCGCTTCTTTTTGGAAACATTAATTGCCATAACCAATTGTTATGTGCCATAATTAAACTTTAGGTAAAAGTAAATCATGAATTTACATGGGAATCATCTGGAAACATGGTTCAAATGTCAAAATTTTTAAAATAGGTCATATCATGGCTTAGCATGAAAAATTTGGCACGAACAAAGAAAATTCATTCAGAAAGTGAGAGTACAACACTTGACATGACATACTTATGGCAAAAAGTTCTCATTAATTAAAGAGTAATGCCAAGATTTTAGAAAATCATCACAATTAATCAGGTATATCATTGGATCTAGTATGACACTCCCCTTCCCCCTACTAAATTTACAACAAGTGTCCTCACTTGTTAGACTAGTATGGGCGAGGGACTGGAATAAGCCGTAATTATAGAGACTAGGCAGTATTATATATAATTAACAAAATCTGCAAACTTATAAATGAATAATAGTTTGAAAATGTTTATACCTGCCAAGTGGATTGTCACATGCTCCAAAAAAAAAGGTGGCAAAAATAATGTAAATGACAGCATCCATCAGCATGTGCAGATTTGATTGAAAACACAAAAACTTAAGTATGTAGAAAGTGAGTGGATGGAAGATTAAGAAATGGAGTGGGGTGGGTGGATGGAAGATTAAGATATGAATGGAAAGAAATATCATGAAAAGAAAATGGACTTTATGCGAACATAAAGTTATTATTATGGACATGCAAATTAGAATTAATGTTGAAGAGGAGTAGGCAGAAAGTTTTCACCTTTTGTTGTAGGAAGAGATACTTGAGTTGTTGTTGGATCCGGTTGTTCGAACTGTTGCATGAATTCAGCTTTTGTTTGAGGCTATTTTTAAAGCTTAAGTCGATGACCGTTGATGAGCATTTTGAAAGGAAAATCATCAATTATGGTTAGTTGAACTGTTCCATTGTCAAGGACATGGATGATTTGATATGGTCCTAACCATCACGTCTGCAGCTTCCCTAGCATATCCTTAAAGCGGGAATCATACAATAATGTCTAGTCACCAACTTTGAACTATTTGTTGAGGATATGAGAATCATGCCAATGTTTTCTCTATTTTTGCACTAGTTCATTGTGTTCTAAAGTAGTCTTGCACATTTCATCCAAAGAATTAAGATGCAAGATGCATTCTCTTTGTGCTGTAGGAAGATCAATATCTAAGGTCAAGGCTATTCTTAAAGTCTTGTGTTCAAATTCAATTGGAAGCATTGCCACTTTTCAATACAAAAGCTCAAATTGTGTGAATCTGGTAGTGGTTTTCCTTGTTGTTCTATAAGCCCAAATAGCTTCTTATAACCAGCTGGTCCAATCCCGACGATGCAAATGGACTATTTTAGTTAGAATATTTTCCAGCTCACGGTTGGTAACTTTTCCTTGTCCATTGGCTTTTGGATGATAAGGACTGGATCTACGATGCCTAATGTTATACTATTTCATCAATTCTGAAATCAGGTTGGAAGTAAATTGTGTGCCTTGATCAGTAACCAATTCTTTAGGAACTTCATAACATGTAAAAATCTCTTCATACAGGAATTCGGCAACTTTTTCATCACGGGCATGCTTCATAGCCTTAACCTCAACCCATTTTGTTAGGTAGTTAGTACAAACCAGAATATAAGACTTCCCATTGGATGGAGGATCAGTAGGACCAATAAAGTCCATTCCCCATTTGTCAACTGGTGTTAACACCACTTGAGGATTCAGAGGCATTTCATCTATTTTGGTTGGGCGACCCATTCTTTGGCATTGGTCACACTTCCTTGTATAATTAATTGCATCTTTATGAAGGGTAGGTCAATAGTAACCAGTGGCTAAGATTTTGAAAGCTGTTCTTTTGGCTACAAAATATCCTCCGTAGGGCTCATTATGACATGCATGCAAAATATCATATGTCTCATCTTCTCTTACACATCTGCGCATAACTTGATCAAGTCCAGTATAGAACAGAAAATTGTCTATCCATGAGAAATGGTAGCTTTTCTATATGAGCAGCTTTCTCTCCTTATAAGAAAAATGCACTAGTGTCTTATTAGCTACAATGTAGTTAGCAATATCTGCATACCATGGAACTTTAACAACAATATGAAACAAATGTTCATCTGGAAATGCATCATCTACTAGAGTAATGTTAGTATCATGATGATTGATTCTTGACAAATAATCAACTATGACATTTGTTTTTCCAGGCTTATCCACTATGGTTATGTCAAATTCTTGTAACAATAGTAACCATCTTGCTAACCTACCAGTTATAGCAGGTTTGTTCATGAGATATTTAATTGTTGCATGATCAGTATGAACATAGATAGGATAACCTGTGATGTAATGCCAAAGTTTATTTAGAGCATAGACTACTGCTAACAATTCTTTTTCAGTCACTGTATAATTCATTTCTGGACCATGAAGACTCTTACTAATGTAATAAATGGCATTCTCTAGATTTGAGTGTTTCTGTACTAAAACTGCACCTATGGCATAATCAGAAGCATCTGTATATATGTGAAAAGGTAGGTTCCAATTAGGGCCTTGTAAAATTGGGGGTGTGGTCAAAAGTTACTTAAGCTACAAGAAAGCTTTATCACACTCAAGTGTCCAATTGAATTCAACTTCTTTGGTGAGCAACTTGTACAAGGGACTGGCTATTTTACTGAAGTCTTTTATAAAATGCTTATAATATCCAACATGTCCCAGAAAAGATCTGATATCTTTTAATTTAGTGGCTATGGGTAATGTTTGAATTATCTCAATTTTAGCTGGGTCTACTTGTATACCTGTAGTAGATATGAAATGACCAAATACCACACCCTCTTGCATGAGTATGAAACACTTTTCACTATTTAGTGCCAAATTACATTCTTGACATCTTACCAAAACTTTTTCAAGATTTATCATTGCTTCTTCAAAAGTAACTCCAAATGTTGTAAAGTCATCCATATAGATTTCCATACAATCATGTGATATATCAGCAAAAATACTAATTATAGCCCATTGAAACGTTGCAGGAGCGCTATAAAGACCAAATGGTAAAACAGAGTATGCAAAAGTACCCCATGGATAGGTAAATGTATTTTTGTCTTGGTCCTCAGGATCAATACTGCTTTGATTATAGCCACTGCATCCATCTAAAAAGGAGAAGTACTTCTTTCCAGCTAGTGTATACAAAACTTGATCTATGAAGGGTAAAGGAAAATGATCCTTTTTAGTAGCCTTATTCAACTCCCTATAATCTACACAAATTCTCCATTTTCCTCCTTTCTTAGGTACTATAACCAGTAGAATAACCAATGGCCCAAAAACCAACAAAACCAATGGCTATCACCCCAAGGGAATTGGAAATCTCCAACCCAATGGAAGGGATTTCAACAATGGCCTAATCAAAATACTGGTGCTCCACAATTACCCCCTCCAGCTCAACAACCTGCTTTAATGTCACCACCTGTAAATAGTGGACCTCAAAAGAAAACACAGCTACCTGCACAACCTCAGCCAAATCCAAATAGCAAACCACTTTTTCCCTACCATGAGGTGCATTTAGATTTTCAACCCAAGGACGTATACTTGAAATGTGCACTAGGTACCTTGATGAGTCATTATGCTTGTGCTGCAGGAAAGTAAAAATGCAAAGGAAGGAAACTACACTACTGCTATGGAAATGAAACTACTAAATCTATGAATGTTGAAAACACAATGACAAGATAACAGAGATTCCATCTTGACTCATCCATTAGACTATTCTCGCAGATGCTGCAGGAATGTTCATGAAGTGCGATGCTACAGGAAGGAATTAACTAGCTACGTCTTACTTAAAATACCGCTAATGCTAGTAAAATGAATCTATTCTATCCTAATCTAATCCACCTTCCAAGTGGGCCCCCTTGGTTGGCTTCTCTAATCTACCAACATAGGATAGAAGCTAAAGAGAACTAATTCATTTCATTAATCAGTCATTACATGATTCAAAATTGTAAAACACAACTGCAACAAACTGTGAATCAGTGTTCTCTCTTACTCGATAAAACTTATCAAAAACCAAAAACTAAAACTTCCCACATAGGAGTCGATCCCAACATATATAGGGAATCTAATCTTTATTACATAACAGAAAAGTAACTATCCTAAGTTAAGTCTGCAGGAGAGAATATAGGAGAACAACTAAAAGCGGAAAGGAAGGATAACAGAATTGAGGAGGGAGCAATAAAATCTCGGCATCCGCTTGTTACAACATAAATTCAAAGAAGGTAATGGCTTGTAAAAGCTCCTCCTTATTCACTACCATGTTTCCTGGAGTAGTTATAACTTCCTTTTCGTGGTTGTTCCTTGATGCTCATTTCTCCTTGAATGTTGTCGGCAACCAACTTCTGGATTCTTCCGCTCATCCTTTAATCCTTATCATCAGGTTAGTTATGATATAAGACATATTTGCAAATAAACATCCATCAAACTAAATTCAAGCATAAGAATGCACATTTGGATATTTATATGAAATACTACATATTAGATATAATTTAGGCAAAAGATGACATAGTTTTTCTACCCCATAAATCATCAAATGTTTATCAAACATAGGCTTATAAGTGTTAAAACAAGGATAAATGGAGTATCACAAAGTATCTTAAACATAACAAAATAAAGGCATTTTTTAGACTCATCAGATTGGATTAGCCCCAATATGCCCATGAATAGGTCGATACTTGATAGCTAGGAAACCAAATTGTAAATAAGCATCACATCTAGTGTGTACAGAGTTTAGGGCATTATGTGTTGATGATGCAAAGGGTATTACCTCTACAATCACCCTTTGAAGCCTCTGTCCAAACCTTAGCCAAACTTCTCCTTGTCCTAAAAAATTCTTCTATTCCTCTCTTTCCATAGCTCCCATAAGGTTATGGACAAAATGATCCTTCATGCTGATCTAAACACTTATTTGTTCTTCTTTGCTCGCTAGGCTTCCAACCATCCTAGTAAAGTGGATGATAATGGGCTTTCCCACCCCATTTTAGATTTTAACACATCCCATGTCTTTTGCGCAAAACTATAATGGAGAAGAAGATGGTCTATAGTTTCTTCCTCATTTTTACATAGAGGACATCTAAAAGGAACTTGAAATTAGCCCTTTTTTGCAATCTCTCTCCTGAAAGAACCTTTCCATTGCCTGCCTGCCATGTGAAGACTCCTACCTTAGGAAGGCATGCACTATCCTAGCACAAACTTTGTTCCCATAATATATGATTATGAATGCCTTCAAGGATATGATATCCTAATTTGACTATATATTTACCACTCTTAGAGCCACTCCAGATCACCTGGTCTCTGTTTCCATAAAGAACTAAAATTCTTTCCTTAAAAATCTATTGTAAGCTAAGATTGTCTACTGGATTCAAATTTAATTCTAACAACTCTTTCCAATTTCCTTGTGTAACTTTTCCATTGACTAGAATCTCAATAAAAAATTTAACTTTGTGCCCTCACTACTACCTAGTAGTATCTACTAGCTACTCTAAGACTCATGACTTCTCTAGTTGAAGGCCCCCCATCCCAGGAGTCCCTCCAAAAATTCACTTTCTTTTCATCCCTAATTTTCCATGTTAGGTGGTTTGTGATTATAAATTTTCACTCCATTACAAAGTTCCATGCAATCGAGCCTTATGGGAGGTTTTCCACTATCAAGATGTGATTTTCTTCCATGTTGTCAATATATTTAGCATGGAGGATATTGACCCATCTTTGGTTACCTACACTATAGATCTACAAGACTAGTTTGGCTCTATGAGGCAAGTTAAGGAAAGACCAATCCCTAAGCCCTGCACCCCCCTCCCTCTTGGTCTACAAAATTTTGACCAAGCCACGAGAGGGACCCTTTCACCTTCCTTAGCCCCATTCTAAAGGAATTTTCACATACTCCATGCAATTAAAAGAATAATTTTCTTAGGGATTTTAAAGCAAGTCATAGAGTAGATTGGCAAGGCTAAAATAAGTTCTCTTAGCATTGTGATTCTTTCTACCAAAGTTAACCATTGTACCTTCTAGCTCTCCATCTTTTTCCTATAGTCTTTAGTCAACTTGTCCCACATTTTCCCTTTTCCCACCCCACCAAAGAGAGGTATGCCTAAAAATCTCCATGGTAAATTGCCAATTTTGACTCTAAAAAACTCCACAATTGCCCTCTAGGAGCCCACTTCGATGTTGAAAAAATAAATTTCTGATTTTTCCAATTGACAGATTGCCTTGAAGCCATTTGTATTCAGTTAAAACTTGTTGCATGCATTCAGCCTCTGCAATGGATGTAAACCCAAAGAAACAAATGTCATCAGTGAACTAGGAGTGGGTGGATGTCTCTATTCCTTGTGTGATCAAAATGCCTTCCCATGATCCTTGGGCCCTTTTCCTTGAAATAGATCTGCACAAGGCTTCCACTAGGATAATAAACAAGAAAGGAGATAGTGGATCTCCTTGATGAATTCCTCTACTAGTTCTACAGAACCCTTGTGGACTTCCATTCACTAGCACTAAAACTCTAAGATCTGAAATCATACTCTTGATCCAATTCAACAAATTGTCTTCAAAGTTGAACCTCTATAAGACTTCAAAAAGAAAACCCCTACTGATCTATCATAATATTTCCTAATGTCTAGTTTGAGAATCATTTTTCTTTTCTTACTTTTCTTTGTCGAATGGATTGCCTCATGGGCAACTATGATACCATCCACAATGCTTCTATTCGAGGTGAAGCCACTTTGCTCTAGGAAAATGATAGAATCTAACAACAACTTTAACCTATTTGCAGAAACTTTTGTAATAATTTTATAAACTATGTTACAAAGAAAAATATGCTTGAATTCCTCATACTTGGATGGATGTGTTTTCTTAGGGATAAGAGAAATCAATGTATTGTTGAAGTCTGTTGAAATGAAACCTGTGCTTCTTGATTCCTCCACAACTTCTACTAATTCATCCTTTAGAATCTCCCAAAATTTTGATAGAAAATAGCCTAGAAACCATTTGGACCTAGAACCTTCTCACCTCCAAGCCCAACAACTATAGCTTTCAATTCATTCATTTTGATTGGTTCCACAAGCATTTTGTTATCTTCTTCAAAAATAGATCATGGGATAACACTCAATATATACTCTTGTGCCCTACCCCTATCCAGTTGATCCTCCCTCCACATCTCCTCAAAAAGATACATAGCCTCCTTGTTAGTGTTGTCCATATCCTCTAAAAGATCTCCCTATTGATTCTCAATGGATAGTATCTAATTAACACTTTGCTTGGTCTTCATCGAGCTATGAAAAAACTTAGTGTTTCTATCTCTAGCCTTAAGCCAATTCTCTTGTGATTTTTCTTAAAGAAGATTTCCTCTCTTTTTAAAACTTCTTGGTACTCACCCAAAAGATCCTACTCCATTCTAAAATCAACATCATCCATCCCTACACTCAACACTTTGCTATTTAAATCTGCAAGATTAGCTTTAATACCTGCCCTTTTCTAAAAGATATTCCCAAAATGATTCTTGTTCCACTCCTTTAGCATGGCCTTAAGATGTTTAATCTTTGAGAAAAAATAAAAGGCCAAATTACCTTCAGTCGATGGAGCACTGGCCCACCGATGGAGCACTTTATCAAAAAAACATTCCTCTCTAAAATTATTAAGTCACTTATTATCTCTAGTTTACTTAAGCTAAAATTTGGCGTATAATAATTAATTATTTTATTGATTATTATCATGGAACCTAGGTTTTACCTTTTATGTTTTTTATCTCCTTTTATAAGGATTAATATCTTTGTAATTTACATTCATTCACTTTTGATAATAGAAAATTTTCTATGTCTCACCAAGAATGTCTCATCTATGGATCTAGGAATTTTAGCCTCCATAGCTTTTGCTTCTCTCTTTTGGTGATGGTGTTTGCATGCAGGTGATTCTTGGGAACTATGGGGTTGATCTTTCATCAACTTCAGCAATAAAAAACTCCCCCTTTGAATAAATAACACTTCATTGTTTCCATTTGATGGTTCATGTGTCACTCTATAGTATTTTCTTCCTTTTGACTTTCTCATCTTGTTTCATACTTCCAATCACTCCATAACCATACTTTTCCATTTGAACATTCTCATCTCCCATCTTCTTAATTCTACTTCTCCTTAACTCTACTTCTCCCAACTTTACTTTTCTCCTTTTGACAACAATGCCAAAGGTAACTATAAGCTCCAATCAGAAAATTATAAAACCTTGTAGTTGTACCTTATACCTTGAATGTATTGATTAGATCTACTTCATTATAGTTACTTTCATAACTTTAGGAAATTTTCCCTAACGAGTGAAATTTCGCATCAACTCCATTAATATATTCTAATAATTCATGAATTAATGCAATGTGCATCCTTCCTCGCTAAATCTTGGATAGTGGAAAAACCCCTAACTTACCTCTCAGATACTCAAAAGCATCCTTAGAAAAAGGCTTTGTGAATATATGTATAATTTAATTGTTATATTTTACATACTACAATATTACTTATTTCTCTTATACTTTCTCTCTTAAGTAGTGATACTTGATTAATATATGCTTTTTTTTGCATGCATCATAGGATTCTTTGATATGTAATGACACTTGTGTTATCACAATAGATAGTAATAGGTTTTGTGACTTCCTCTTGCATACCTTTCAATAATTGCTTGATCTAAACTATATTTGAACAATTAATAGTAGCAACAACATATCCAGCTTCAACTATGTACTGTGGTATAAAATATTATATTGTTTCTTACTCAACTGTGTAATCATTATTTCTCCTAAAAAGAAATATTTTCCACTAGTGTTATTTCTATCATCAACATTTCTAGCCCTATTAGCATTAGTATAAAATCTAAGCTCAAAGTCACCTTCTTTCTTGTACTATAGTCCATAGTCTTCTATTCCTTTTAGGTATCTAAATATCCTCTTAGCTATAGTCATATGTATTTTCTTAAGATTAGATGAAAATTTTGTAACTAGACCAATTGCATGTGCAATATCAAGTCTACTTTGTACAAAATATTGTAACTTGTCAATCATTGATCTGTATTGTGTCTCAGTTACTACAATGGTAGTTTCTTGCTTAGATAATTTGCATCTAGTGACCCTAAGGGTTTCAATTTACCTCCTTGATGTACTTAGACTAAGTCACATCATATATACTTTCTTTAGTTTAATGAACTTGTAAACCAATGAAAAAGTTAATCATTAAAAACATAGACATCTAAAATTCCTTGCTCATATGATTAGAAAATGATTTGGCTAACAAATAAATACCACCAAATATTATATCATCTACAAATATCTCAACAATTAGAACCTTATTTTTAGCTTCACTTTTCAAGTATAGGTTACTATTCTCACTTTTTCTAACAAATCCTATATTGATTAAATATGAATTTAACCTCTCATACTATGCTCTCGATGGTTTCTTTAATCCATACAATGCTTTGTTCAATTTACATTCCAGGTGCTTCATTTTTAGTTCCAAAAATCCTTTAGGATGTTCAATGTATACTTCTTCTAAAATTCTATTAAAAAATGCAAGCTTAACATCCATTTGATATACCTTGAATTTCTTGTTAGCAGCATGTGCTAACAGCGTTCTAACTCCTTCCAATCTAGCTATAGGTGAAAATGTCTCTCCATAATCAATTCCTTCCTCTTGGTCGTAACCTTTATAGATAAGTTTGACATTATTCCTCATAACTTCTCCTTTCTCAGTTAGTTTATTCTTAAAAATCTATTTTTTATTAATCACATTTCTATCTTTAAGTCTGGGCACTAGTGTCCATGTATTATTTTCCTCAATTTGATCTATCTCTTCATTCATAGCATTGATCCACTCATCATTAACACGTGAATCTTTTATAATTCTTAGCTCAAATTCAACAATCAAACATGTATTATCCTTCAACTTACTTCTTCTCGTGATTCCTATTGGAAATGTTACTGGGAAACAAGATACTAAGGGTGGGGGCAGGGGGGGGGGGGAACACGTGGGTGAATCATGATCTATAAAACTTTCACTAATAAAATAATTAATTGTATTCACACCTAACTCATCTCACATCTTAGATCTCATATCATATAAACATAAATTTGTAATGTTGAAATGAAATCTATCTTGAGCATAACATCCATGAAAATATCAACACATAACACAATGATTTTGGTTACCCAAAAATAATTTGAGTTAAAGATGTAACTAGGTGGAGATGAAGCCCATAAATCTTTATTGCTACAACAAAAAATTTTGTCTATTAGGGTTGTTAGAAATAGAGATTATTGAGAGGGGGGTGAATTAGTATTCTACAAACTTTAGCCACCAACTAGATATTGTTTCTTCTTTTAAACCATGCATAACAAAGAAATAAAGTAATGTTGAATAGTAATAGTAACAATGCACAAAGATAACTCATAACACTGTATTTTGTTAACTAGTGAAACATTGGCCAAGGGAAAACCTCGGTGGGGATGATACCCACTAGATAATATATTGATATATAAGTTCCTTGTTAGAGGATGGACCTTGTTAGGAGTCAATGAGAAAATTTAGTGTAAGGAGTCCCTGTTAGGAGACTTTGAATCCCTATTAGGAAACTCCAACCCTATTAGGAGTTGTGGTATAGTAAATGCAAGATGAGCTCACTACCCAAACATGCACTTCTAATTACAAGAAGAGCTCACTTCCCAAACAAGTAATTAGAATTTTGGAATAGGTACTGTATCTTCTTCCTTAATTGATCTCTAATCTTTAGCTCAATCTTGCATCACAAAATAGCTTATACAAAACTTCTCATATATCACTTTCACAATAAGTTTGCATACAATATCACAACTACATGATAACACACCTCTTATCGCAAGATGTCCTTTGCATAAATACCATGAATTTACAAAAATTTATGCTAGGTTAGCTAAGGCCATAGTCCACTTTTACAACTTAGAGTAAACATCTAAGATGTCAGCCCTAATTGGACAAGTAATTTTCTTGTAAACAAAATAATCCTTTCCTTTGATTCTACTGTCCTTTTTCACTAAAACATGAGTATCTATGTTTCATATAGTATGTACTAACTTCCAAGGTTATATGAATCATCACCAACATGTATACAATTTCCATCTAACTTTTCTAGTCATAATATGACGTCAATAACAAGTTATAAACAAAACAATGCATTGTTGTATACCAAATTCTATATTTAGACAATTTTTCGATTACTAAACACTAAGTATCTTTATTTCTAAGGTTTCATGTAAGAATGTACATCATGTGTTTTCATAAATGAAAATAATTACATATCTCTAGTAGCTAATTGTCAACAATCTCCCCCTTTGGCATTGATGGCAACAAAATAGGGAAAATTGGCTAAGTAACAAAAACTACATAAATAGTATAATAACATTGCATCTATTACATTTGTCCATCTTTACATATGCTCCCCCTTAAAATATACTTTAAAACATTTATCTTCCTTACCCTTACCAATTTTAACAATTTTCATGTGTACATCTCTCCCCCTTTGACATCAATGACAAAGGTCAAAATGTCAAAAACTATCCAAAACTATCAAAAGTGGTGTCCTCCCTTAAACTGATAAAATCTTCATGCAATCACCAAAGTTTTCCTAAAGATTATTCATACTTTTAGTCCATGTGTCCTTGGTGGATTCAACTAAGGTGAGAACTAGACATAAAACATATGATGCAATCTCAACTGCATTAAGAAATACAAAAAGTTAGAATATCTGTCCTTGGCCTTGACACATTCTTCCAACTGTTTCTCAACAAAAGATACTTTCAAAGCAATAGACTCTCTAAAATTTGATATACTCTTCAAAATTTGTTCCTTCCAAAGTTCTAGTTTCCTAATATCACTATGAATACTAGCCACTTGTCCCTCAAAATCATCAACTTTTCAAGATGGATGTTGGATCTGGCTAGATAGAGCCTCTAGCTCACTCATCTTTTCTTCTATCTAATTGTTCATGTCCTTGGTCAGCTTCTATGATAAAGTACACTTTGTATATGAGAAATGTTAGTATGCTAATAGAAACTAAATTTAAATAAAGCTTCTACAAACTAAACAAAATTCATAAACTTCAAGATAGACTAAGATGAGCTCTCAATTGAGAATATGAGCCATTAATGGGCTCTCTCAATGAGAAGTTCTCTTGTTGAGTAGCTTTTTCTAAATAGATAGGATGTATGCTCAAGTTTTATGCTTCAAAAAGGGCTTCAAATGGAGTTGGAATTTGGGTGTGAGTGTATGGTTTTGATGTAAAATGGCTTCTTAAAATGGCATTATGACTTTACTTCATGGATTGTGTTAAAATGGCTTGTGAGAGGATTCCTTAAATAGGCAAAGGGCTTGAGGGATCAAGGGCTAGGATGCAAGGATGGGGAAAAGCTCATGGAGGGCTCAGATTGCATGAGAGGAGAGCACATGGATTGTGCTTCCTCATAGCCAATCAGGGAGTGACACATGTCACAAGGTGAGAGGATGGAAGAAAGGGGAAGGATGAGTCAAAAAAGGAGGCTCAAGGGATAAAATCTTCATAAAGACCCTCATAATGGCTTGTAAGAGCGATAAAAGGGCTTGGAAGAGTCATTTATGGCCTAGTGGGCTTCATAAAGTTTTATGGCTTAGTGGGCTTCATAAAATTTTATGGTTGGGATATTTTGAAGGAGATGAGAGAAATTTCGACTTGGGCTTGATTAGGAAGGTTTTAAGCTTGCTTAGGCTTTTCAAATGATTAGAGGATGGATTAGGATGGTTTAGGATTAGCTTAGGGATAGGCAAGTGGATGAAATTTAATGAGGGTGGGTGAAGGAGGAGATATTTGTTAACTTTGGCTTGGGTTAGTAAGTCTTAAACCATGTTTAGAGAATGTGACAAGGCTAGGAGGGGATTAGGATTAGGTTTAAAGACATCTTCTAGAAGAGTCTAGACTTTGGATGAGGATAAAGACTTTCTAGAATAGTCTAGAACTTCCTAGGATGAGGATGAAGACTTTCTAGAAGAGTCTAGAACTTCTTAGGATGAGGATAAATTAGATTTTTAGGAAATAAATAAAGTTTTATTTATTTCAAGGGTTTGGGTTGAGGAGATATTTATTAAAACTTTTTTAATAAACATGAGGATTAATATTTAATCTTAATTAAATATTTTGAGTTGGGATTAGGGGTAGGAAATGATGGGATTAGCCTTTAATCAAAATTAAAGAATGATTAGAAGATTTTGGAAGAGGTTAGTCGTCTTAAGGAAATTGGCCAAGCTTTGGGCAAAAAATAAATTTTTTATTTATTTTGGGTTTTTTGGTCAATTTATTAATTAAATAATTAATAAATAAGGAAATAATGTTTCAATAAGATTTAAACATTTTTGGGAGGGATTCCTTAATTAAATATTTTTAATTAAGATAAAGGGATTTAATGGCATAAAAATAAATTATTTAATAAATGATGATGTCATCAGGAATTTTTCAGAAAATAAAAAATACTTTATTTTCTAAAGCTTTTTAGGTGTCTACACACTTAATATATAATGCTTCCCCATCTTGTTGACATTTCTAAAGCTCCTTGATACAAGTATCAAGATTAACCAAATCATTCTTAATGTTTTGACAGATGGTGCTAACCAAGTTAGCATCACGTGAAATATGTGTCTTTGCTTCTACAACTTTTAACAAGTTATTAAATTCTTCATCAAATGATTTTAGAACTACTTGTACCCTCTATTCAAGATCTAATTACATGTGTTGCATTGCCAAAGTATTGTCCAGTCTATCAATAAACTCCATCAAGGTCTTTTGTAGGCTCTTTACTATTCTATTCTTTTGAATAAGCTTTGATAAGGATGAGATCAAATCAGTTTGATCATCATCATCAAATGCTAAGCTGGCAAGTGAAAGAAGAGTAGATGAACTAAGAGGTCTAGTGTCATCCTCCATTTTCTTCTTAGCTACTTCTTTTAATTTTATCTCTTCTTCTTCTTTCTTTTATTTTTCTTTTCTTTCATTTTCTATCTTCTCTTCCTCTATTTTTTTCCTTATTTCTTCTTTTTCTATTCTTTTCTTTTCCTCCTCTTCCTTTCTTTTCTTCTCATCCTCAAGCAATTTATGCTTGGCCTCTTCTATTTCCTTCTTCTCTTCTTCAAGTAACCTCTTTTCTTCTTCAATTTGCCTCAGTTTATCTTCAATATCCTCAGTATTTGGCTCATTAAGTTTGGAACCTTCAAATGGATTAGTATCATCAATGTTAATGGTAACATTGGTCTAATCTATCTATATAGTGTCACCAATCACTAACACTTTCAAGGTTATAGCTGTTAGAGGAGATATTGCCTTTGATTCATTCAACATTTGATTGATTGTTTCCATAGTCTCACTTCTTAATTTATCTTTTTCACCCACCATAAATAGAAATGGTCCTACTTTATTTCTTAAGTAAGGTGTCATATTATTCAACAATCTCTTAATCTCTTTGTCATCATCAATCTTGCAAATAGTTCTTAGTATAGACTTTTGAAGTTCTAAATCATCTTCTCTTGTAGGTGCCTTCTATTGAATAAGTCTATCATAGACTTTATAATTTACTAAGCCCTTAATATCCTTCAAATTTAGATTGTTTTCTATGATGTATCTCATAGTAGAGATTTCAATCTGATCCTTCTCAAAACTATTATACAAATCATAAAATTTGTTCATCTGAGCAAAGTTACCTTCATTAGCAATAGTTGTGTTAATATTTTCTATCTTTGGCTTCCAGGGTTGCTGAGCTTTTCCTATGGATTTCTTGGATGATGTTAACTTCTCTACTTGCTTAACCTCTTGTTCTTCTTCCTCTTCATCACTGGACTCGGCAACTATCAATAATGTCTTTTTCTTTTTGCCTAGTCTCATAGCTTGTTGCTTGACCCTTTTTGTGTTTATGATCATAGTTTCCACCAATCTCTTAGACTTTCTCCTTGGCTCACTGGGTTGCAAATCTAATATTGCTACATATGGAATGCTTTTCTCTAAAGATGTCTTAGCAATAGATATTGACAAAGGTTGCACATTTAGTATGCCTTGTTTCATAATTTTCCTAACTGCCTTAGACTCACTCTCAGTCATACCAACCTCTGATAAGGCTTTCTTCATAATAGAATATATCTTCTTGTGTGATGGCTTCTCCAAGGTTGCTTGATGAGTTGACTGTGTAAGCTCATCATAAGTTCCAAATTAGTATTCTGCTTTATCTTTCTCTAATTTCAATAATAAATCAATATAACTAATTATTGTATCATCATTCAATTCATAACCCAAGGGATCAAGAAATGTTTCTCAAGGTTTCATTGCTTGTATATAAGTATAGTCTGTATCAACCATAATGTAAATGTCTTCCTTAAATCTATTTACAATTGCAAGTGTAATTTTAAATCTCTATTTCATTTCATTCTAAAATTTTTTCATTATTAGGTTACCATTGTCTAATATCTTATATACAGGATGCCTTCTGCATACTTCTGTGATCTTCTCCATTGTAGATTTTCCATTGCTCATTATCTCAATGACTAATTAATATGGAAAATTTTTAAGTACATGAAAGAATATGTGATTGATCAATGACTAAAATCTAAACACACCATTCTTTATCCTCTTGATCTTTTCTAGGTTTTCTAAGAGTTGCATTCTCAAAATTTCACTAAGATTTACTTTTTCCTTCTCCACACATATCTTATATGCTACATCGATGAATCTGGTTGATAGTTCATCAATATTTGAGCTTGCACATACAGAGTAGGCAATTATTCTATTCAAAAATCTTACATCATCTTGCTCGATGGTGCTGATCATCATAGCCTTTCCAATATACACTACTTTGGTATAACTCTCAATTTTCTTCTTGACCATTTTCTCACCTATAGGTACACTACCTTATTTACTAAGACAAGTTACTTCATGAATTAGGTTGGCAGAAATATCAATTACATTATCTTGCATCCATAGTTTTCCATCATGTATCCTACTTAATATCATCTGCGTCCATTCATCTATGTCTAGTTCATGGTCGAAATGATAGGTCTAGTTCCTTTAAATGTTCAAATTTGGGCTTCATAGTCATGTCATTATTAAAAACTAATTACATATCCTTGTTCATGTATTCACTACCAATAGATTCAAATTTACTATTAAGATAACTTCCTACATCTTCAAGATATACTATGTTGTTCAGAATAATGGATAACGCTAAGTTAGGGTTTCCTTTAGTATGTTTTATGGAAACAACATTCAATTTAGGTCTATCCTTGTTCCCAACATTGTGCACTACTGGCATATCCATGATTCTATCTAATAAGAGCTTTTACCAAAAAAATTTGTGAAAAAAATGATAAAATACCTCTTTCTAAAAATAGAGTTTGCTTTGAAATCACTCTGACAAGTTGCTTCTGAGTGCTCTTCACTTGCAATGAAGTGAAAATCAATTTTGTACTCCATTTATTCCATCAACTTGAACTTGCATTAATTTCATACTTTGTAAAAATGAAAAAGTTGTCAATTACATTATGTAATCAAATAACTTCTCAAGATCATTTATCCAATCTTCAAATGCCATCTGAGGTTTATTATAACCTCCTTTCATCATGACCTTGCTCCTTAAGACTATGCTTCACAAAATTCTTTGCAAAAACATGGTTTTCATCTTTTGCTATAGAATTAACCTTTTCTATAAAACCAATAACTTTGAATTCCTTCATAACTTGTTTAGATAAGCTTCAAATTACAAGTGAGCTTAGGTATGATCTAAATCTAACTGAATACACCTTTTGCCAACTTTTCTAGCTCTAATTCAGTCTTAGAATGAAGTTCTCAAATTTTGATGCTATGAATAAGCTCAATTCAACTTAGTTGAATCAAACTCAACAACTGACTTTGATCTTCCTATCTCATCATCATCTAGCTTTTCCTTTGAGATATCTACTTCTTTTGCAAATGCCTCATTAAGTTGTTCTTGAAGTTCACTAATAATTTTGGTTTGTTCCGCATTGTCTCTGTTACTTATGGAGTTCCTTTGGTGGTTCCTTATGTCATTTGCAACATTCTTTCCATCATTCCTTCTGTTCTCAAAGTTTCTTCCATTGTTCCTTCTATCTACAAAGTTTTTGTCCATTCTGTAGTACTTTGCTATATGTCTTAAGTTGTTGCATAATTGACATACTGGTGCTCTACTTCTAGGATTCTTCTAATCATTAGGTGCATGAAAATTCTAAGAAATGTGTCCTAAGCTATTACACTTATAACACATGATCTATCATCTATCTTCATAAGATCTTCCTTCACTTGATGTCCTTTCATTAGATCTTCTTCTATCTGCAAGGTTAGTATTTCTAGAAATTCTACTATTATCATACTTGGGTTTCCTACAATCAATTTCTTTATGACCCATACCATGAAAATTATGACAATAAAAGTTCTTAACATGATTAAATGACTTATTTGTACAATCTCTTTTCATATGACCTATTTCATTACATAAAAAATACTTACCTCTAAATTCATATCCAGTTTCCTTAGCATATTCCACTTTCTTTGATTCATTAAAAATTTCAACTTCCTTGTCTTTTCCAATTTCCTTGGATTTATCAGAAGATTGACTAGATTCAATCTTATCATCATATTTATCCTTTTCTTTTGGATTTGATCTAATCTCAAGTTTCTTCATAGACATGTTAATTAGATAACCAAGACAAGTCTTATCATAAGTAGGCCTCTATATTGACATTGAATCATCAAGCTTTTCTTTGCTAGAATAAAGTTTCTCAAGCTACTACTTGCACTGATTCAATTCACTTTTCACAATAGTATTGTACTTATGAAGTTCTTCATGATCTTCTTTGAATGTTTCAAATTTAGATGTTTTCTTTGCTAGACTAGCTCTAAGGTCTATATTTTCAATCTTCAAATCAAATTCAACTTTTCTAGGATCATTTCTCAAAATCAACTTCAGATTTGTAATCTTCAACTCATGCTTCAAGATCTTGTACTCTGTCTTCAGCTTTTAATAATCATCATCACTAGTTCTAGATTCAGTAGATTTAGGCTTGGATTTGAGATGTTCAATCTTTTCCTTCAATTGACCAATGTATTCTTTGGAGTCTTCATATCTATCCTTCAGCTTATCTCTTTCTTTAGTAAGGAGATCAATTTTTTCAATAGCTTCTTCAAGGTTCTTCATCAATTGTTCCATATCCATAGGGATCTTACTCAAGCTATTAAGCCTCTTCAAAGTAACTAAGCTTTGATACAAATTGTAAGAAATAGGGGTTACTAAGAGGGGGGGTGAATCAGTAATCTACAAACTTTAGTTGCCAACTAGATATTATTTCTTACTTTAAACCATGCATAAAAAAAAAATAAAGTAATGCTGAACAGTAACAATAACAATGCACAAAGACGACTCATAACACCATATTTTGTTAACTAGGGAAACCTTGACCAAGAGAAAACCACAGTGTGGATGATACCCACTAGATAATATACTAATATATAAGTTCCTTGTTAGAGTATGGACCCTGTTACGAGTCAATGAGAAAATTTAGTATAAGGAGTCCCTATTAGGAGACTTTGAATCCCTATTAGGAGATTCCAACCCTATTAGGAGTTGTGGTACAATAAATGCAAGATGAGCTCACTACCCAAACATGCACTTCTAATTACAAGAAGAGCTCACTTCCCAAACAAGTAATCAGACTTCTAAAATAGGTATTGTATCTTATTCCTTGATTGATCTCTGATATTTAACTTGATCTTGGATCACAAAATAGCTTATACAAAACTTTGCATAAATCGCTTTCACATTAAGTTTGCATACAACTGCTCAACATCACAATTACATGATAGCACACCTCTTATATGAAGATGTCCTTTGCATAAATACCATGCCTTTACACAAATTTTCATTGGGTTGGCTAAGACCACAATCCACTTTTCCAACTTAGAGTAAACGTCTAGGATGTTGGCCCTAATTGGACAAGTAATTATCTTGTAAACAAAATAATACTTTGCTTCAATTCCCCTATCCTCTTTTGCTAAAACATGAATATCTCTATTATGTTCAGTTTGTATTGACTTCTAAAGTTATACACACCATCACCAACATGTATACTATCTCCATCTAACTTTTCTAGTCATAATATGATGTCAACAACAAGTTATAAACAAAACAATGCACTGTTGTATACCAAATTCTATACTTAGAGAATTTTCTAAATACCAAACACTAAGTATCTTTATTTCTGAGGTTTCCTATAAACATGTACATCATATGTTTCCATAAATGACAACAATTACATATCTCTATTAGCCAATTGTCAACAAGGGCTACAATTTGATCATATTTAATGATCTATCCTATGAGGGGTATGCTCTATTAAAAGCATTTAAGACTATTAGGTCTTACCCTATTAAAGGATTTTACACTTACAATAAAGTAATGAGTCTATTGGGAGATTTAAATAGGTATGTTAGAAACACTCTATTAAGAGATTTTCCCTGACTCAATCTGTTAAAACTAATTTAGTACATGATGCTTTAGTTTTATCTAAAAGCTAGTTACAAAACTCCTCTCTTCAAAATCTCAATCTAATCTCCTTATCTGATATCTTTATTATGTCCTTCACTAGTAGGTTTCTTTGCATAATCCCCTTTTAAACTTATCCTTCCTTTTCTCTATACTTAGCTTGTTTTCTTCTTCACACTTCATACTTCATCATTCATACACCATTCATTCATCACCACTTCTCATTACGATCCAAGGGTTGGGACCCTTCTTAAATAAATAATCATAGAAAGTTCTATATTAGGATCTATGATCCATATTTCATCATTTTTTCATTTTTCCCTTTTGATTTTCTAATTGGTTAATTTTCTTTTGTTGGATTAATGTCTTATGAATAAATGTGTAATCTCTTCCTTAAATGTATGTATAATCTTTAAATGTCATGTAAAAGTCAACTAAAATGATTTACATAATTGTTTATTCAATTAAATACTCATATGTCAAAACTCATTTACTTGACACTTGAATGTTCTAACACTCAATCATAACTAACATTCATGTTGTCACTCAACTTCTATATGCTTGGCATATACTGACTCACTCAATATTAACTAACTTTCCAACTGCTTGATCTCTTCTATGTTACTTGGCATGTATGCTTACTTGGTCTCTATTGGGTGCTCAACAACCTCTAACTTGCTCAAGTTAAGATAAATATAAACAATTCCTTTATAGCTCGACCTTCTTTGGATGGCTTAGTCATAGTGATGACTATCCATTTCTACCTTAGAATTGACTAAATGTTAGACACTAATAGGCAACTTGGGCTTAGAGATAAAAAATCTCCCCCTTTTACATTAGTAAAAAAAATACTTTTTCATGACTTAGCTTTCCATGCAAAAATAATGCTCCCCCTTTGACTATAACACAATCTTCAAAACTTAATCTCTGGTATATATTATATACATGTATGTAAACTCTAATGTTGTTGACACATCTAATAATTTTGTTTCTCTATTTTCTATCATCTTTCCTTTTATTCAAATATTTTCCCCTTATAATGTATGTCATGAATATTTCCCCCTTGGTTTTTTCCCTTATGGCTTGCGGTTTGTGGGGGTTTACTTCTATTTATCCAAAAATGTTTGATCACTTGTCAAACTTTGTTCAAGTCCTTTATTCCATCCATCTCTTGCTAATTCTATGACTTGAATATGAATCTCTAGCTTGGCAGCTAGATCAATTAAGCTCTTTGTAGTTGAAAGACATGTATCTTTCTTCATTAAATTTTAAGCTATAGATAATTCCCTCTGAATTATCTAAAAATGGGGTAGTAGCATGAATTGAATTGAAATTAATTCATTCCTTATGCCACTAACTCTAGCCATTAACTCAACCAATCTTTATTGATCAAATGTCAACTTATTATATGATATAAATTTTTGATAAATATCTCTCTCTGAACCTCTGTAAGAAGGTATCCCAAATAAGAGTGTCCATATCAATATCCCCCATAGCCTTCTCCTCATCCCACCATTTGGAGGCAGATCCTCACAAAAGGTGTATAGCAAAATAGACCTTTAGGTTACTCCCATAAGGATGCAACCCATAAAGATTCTCCAAACATATCAAGAAGGATCCTACCTCTAAACCATTTATGGACCCCTAAAAAGTGGGTGGCTGAAGACGAAGCAATTCTCTAATCTCATCTCCTATATCTCAGGGTGCTCTCAATATAGATCGAAGCTCTAACCCTGGTGGAGACTCAGGTCTATGTACAGACTCCCCCTCAAGCTCGATATGACTCCCACTGTGACTAGATGGAGGACTCCTAGTCCTCTCTTTGATAATAGTCCTATGCTCCCTTGACATCTGCTGACTAGGGTGAACTATTGCTATAGGAAACTTCTATTGTACTACACCAATAAGATTCTAGATAGCATCTAAAATGTCTTGGTTTGGGTTCTAGGGTGGTTCCCCCTATTCAATCTCTATCTTTGGCCCATCCCTAGCTTACTGTACCATACTAGCACCATGCTCTACATTGGCATCATGCTCTACCTATGCATCTTGTGCACGTCTACCACCTTGTCCATGCCTACGAGCATTATGAGTGACCACTAGCATCTTGCAAAAGGAAGAGTTTCAAAGTCAGGGTCAATAAGCTTTAATGTTCATTATTGGAGTCTCAAACAACTAAGACAAAGTAGTTCCTATTTATGTGAGGAATCATGGCCAAAGTTAGTTTAGGGTGGGTGTCCTGCCACCGTAGTTGCTTAGCCAATGTCCCACATTGGTTAGATATATGAAGGTGTTATCTTCCATTGCATATGCATATATGTATATTCATTTATTTATTATCATGACCGTCATCATCATTGATATAATTATTATTATTTTCTTAATTTTAAAATTCAAAAAAAAAAATTAATTAATTTTTTAATTTTAACTTTCTTTCTTATTTTTCACATATCAAAATCTACTAGAAATGATGTAATTCCTACGAAACCACCCAAAGTCATTTTTCATTTTTGCCTCTTTAAAAAAAAATAAAAAATTATCATTAATAGATAACTTTATGGACATCAAATTATAATAGCACATATTTGTGATTAATAACACATTACCACTTAATTGCTTCATTATCAAAAACTTATTTAAATAATTATCTCTTAATTAGTTTCAATAAAAATAAAACTCATGTGGGCAAATAAAATAAATGCATTTTAAATTTGTGTAAAAGAGGAAGATGGCATGGTGGGAGTGGGACTTGAACACATGACCTCTTGAATTCCAACTTTTCCACCCACCCCACTAACCAACTTTCCCTCTTTCACTTCATTTACTTAAATTTCAAAACTTGTTCATAAAGAGGTATCCTTATAATTTTGGGTCAAAGGGTCAACCCATGGTATTTAAAATTATAATTGAATTTTTATTTTTTTTTAAATTTTGTTCCCTCCAACCCTAACCCTAATTTTAAATTAGGGTATCAGGGCAGCATAAAACATTCATTTTTTCATTTTTACTAGTTCACTTGGTCTTTTCTTCTTGGGTTTTCAAACCCTCACACATGCATTTTAGTGTTTTTCCTATTTTCTTGCTTGTTGTAGGTTGAAGGAGCTCTAATGGGGGGGGGGATGGGGATGTTTTTTAGCATTCAAATAAAGAGTCATGCTTATCCATGCATGCACTCTCTTGGTATTTCCATGGCATTTCTCATGCCAATATTTTTTTTTGTTGTAGGAATTATTTAGTTCATACTTCTTCTTCTTTTTTGTTGTGTATACCTTCTTACATTTTGAATCTAGGGTTTGAAGGAAAGATCAAGGGCTATGCACAACCATGCATTGATCCCTTGATACAATGGTCTACATCTATATGCATGTACAACTTCATTATTATATTATAACCTGTAGTTTTCAGATTCATGGTTTTTTTTTGTTTTTTTGTGTTATTTCAAATTCATGGCTGCAACTTCTCTATCATACTAGTTATTAGAATGCAATATTGGGTGTGTATGTTATTTTACATAGCGGCTAGAAACATTATTTTTCTGTAGGGTTTTTGGAGACAAGATATGTTTTCCCTTCTCTCTCCTTTCCCCTATTTTTGTATTAAACTTGTAGGTCATGGTTCCATGGGTTCCCTCACAATAGGAGGTCTACTGCCATGGCCATACATGTGCAAGTTATGCCCTACTACTTATGAGCTTTGCTAGGTAGTGGCACCGCATATGTGATTCATGTTGCGTAGATGCGAGTCCTATTAGGTAGTGGTTCTGCAAATGCAAGCCCTTCAAGCTAAGCCAATTTTGCAGATTACAGAAGTATTTTGATGGTATTTGCTAATGTACTACATATATTTCATTTGAGAAGGTTACCCCATTCTAAGTTAAAATCCATTCTATAACAAGGTTGTGTTCTAGTTCTAACATTATCATATGTTTTTCTTTCTTTGTCTATTGGAATGTAATATTTAAATCTGTTGTAAATAAAAGAAGAACAACGAATTGCCATATCAATTCTAGTCCCTTTTATGCTTGTACAAAATGAATACATTTTACAACCTTTATGTATGACCTATAAATCTTTCCTAATGTATAGATTTGCTTGCTTATTTCGTAATCAAAGTCTATTTTGTGTGTAAGTATATTACTCTCATTCTCTTGTATAACAAAAATTTCAAAGCTCCATATTATTCATTTTTAGGATGGCATTTCATATTTGTTCCAGCTATATTTTATTATGCATGAAGGATAAACACAATTAAAACATTTATACACACAATAAATGTCAAGGTGTTAATACCTTTTTCTATTCCATAATCAACAACTAGCAATGAAAGATTATGCATTCTAACATCTAGAATGAAATAGCATATCAAATTATCTTCATATATAACCATTGCTATGTAAGTAAAAATAAATTTACACACTGTTTTCAAAAATAAATTTACACATTGTTTTCAAAAATAAATTTATAAATCATAAATTTGGGTTTCTACTACCTACTAGTTTTTAGAATAAAATCAAATTCATATTTCTAATGTGTAGTATTTGAATACAGTTGAAAGAAGTTTCAGATCTACAACTTAAATTTCCTTTTCAAACAAACAAAATACTCAAAACTGAAAACAAATTAAGTTTTCTCTATTTTTTCAAACAAACAAAATACTTAAAACTAGAAACATAATGAGCCTAGGTCCTAGTTTTGGAAACCTAGGCTCTGATACCAAGTGTAGTGCACCATGATATTACAGTCAAAGAAACCAACAAATGTTAAAAAATCTTTTTCTTTTTAAATGTAAGTATTTTTTTATTTTCTTTGTTCCTTTATCTACAATATTGATGTACATTACTATAATACATTTAACTAATTAACTTCACTAACCACTTTAATTCCTTCCAACCAAAATATTATTTGAAATTATAACATAATGTCTTAATAATCAAATGTAGAAAATTCAATGGAGATACACACATTTTATTTCAAAATAGTTTTAGAAACAAAATATAACAACTTTACTCATTTCTATCTACTCTAGAATAGTGCATGACATTTAAATTTCTTTAATCACTTAATTATTAAATGTAGCAACATATTAACAAGTACAATCCATTTATACAATTTCTAGCTTGCAAGCTATCATATAACACAAGACTGGGGGTTACCCAAGGGTGACTCTCCCTAATACAATAAGAATTCATATGGAAGTATGCTTTTGTTGCACATGAAAATAAGACAACATCCTTCTTCTCTTCAAGTCTTCAAATCCATAGACAACAACCTGCAATAAAAGACACACCAACAAGCCCATGGTACTCTTCTTCCAACCTTAGGCCTTTTTAAGGCCACCCCTGAGCTGGGAGAACCTTGACTAGGTAGACACACATTACTAACAACTATTCACAACACAATACTCACATTACAAAATTGTTCACCCATTTTACAGTTCACAAATAAAACCACAAAAATTCCCAACCAAGGTAGACCACTTAGGATCACATGTAAATCCATCTCAAGGGGTAAGGGTGGAAAATGAATGTTGGGGAGACTCCATCTGCAACTATGCCTTCACTAGGCTATACATTTTATACGTATGCCTTCACAAGAAAACCCAACAACACATACATGCCCTCACATGGCATCCTTACAATACTTATAACTCTAGCAAGGTGGCATATGGGGCCCATAACACACATATGGCATCCCTCTCCTACACAAGGAGAGACTCTCACCCAACACATTCCCTGTGTACCCCTTACCCTAACAAGGCTCTCTTTCCCTCCCAAAGGATGAGACTCACCTTGTCACACCCAAAACAAAAAACTGCAACAAGAACACATGAATTCACAACACAAAGTAAATCACAATACACCCATACACCAAAACTGAAACATGATCCCTCAACCTTACACAGCACAACATTACAACACACCATATTACAACTATATTATAGAAAACTCACATGCATAAAATAATAAAAATAGCATACTTGACAACAAGCTTTCATAGCAAGGGTACATAAGGTTACCAGCCTAGTTTCCAAGCTAATTTGAGCTCCCTCTCTTTTTACCAGCAATCCTCCTCCTAAATTGTCTTCTTCTCCTTGTTTTTCCCTTTCCCAAAATTACCCCCACTTAGATTTTTAGATCTCCCAAAACTCCCCACTAGAATTATTCTTTTTCATGCTTAAGTTTCCAAATTTGGCCAACTTGAGAATCCACAATTTTGGGTGCTTTTTTCAATGCCTAGGGAAGCTTACAATACTTTAAAATGTCCCTACCCACTAGGTATATCATATGAGCTTTAAAATAAGGCCTCAAACTACCCCTATGGATGGTGTAAACCTCTTAGAAATTCACAAAAGGTATGCATTCGACCTTGCATGGAAAACATCCCTCTTGGACCCATAAATACACCTATGGAAAACAAATCCTACCAAACCACTCCTTGGTTCACTCAACCACCAACCATCCCACTAAGCATGCTACAAAAGAGAACATGTGTCAAGTGACACCACAACACACTTGGCAAGCCATCAAAAAAAAAAAATTTACTTTTATAAAATCACAATAATACACATAAATTGGTTTTACAAATAAAATACAAGGGTAAAAATATTATACCATCCTTAGGGTTAAGCTTGGTTTTTCAAACATCTAGCAAGATTCTCCATAAATCCACGGGCTTCTTTCTTGCACAGTTGTTGCAAATATCAGTAGTCCAAAAATAAGGTCATAAAATGATAACATAAATATAAATTACATAGATTCTATCATCCATGAAGAACAAAACTAATATGAAATATGTATTTCAATTCATATCACATTTGTAGCAATTATCTAGTCTAGATACTAAAACATTATGATCATTTATTCTTAAAGAAAATTATGGAATTAATCTACATTAACCAATGCATCAAATATAATATAAGTATACAATTCTAGTTTATTCCTATAAATTATACATGAATTTTTAATGTTACTCTTAATATGCTAAGACATGATAATCTAGCAACATATTGAAACCACAATTCAAAAATCAAAAATTCACTTAAATATAACATAAGCCTTAATCATGAAATTGGATCATCAAGAAGGTAAGTAAGCATATCTAAATAACATCATGAAAAGTAATTAGAATATTAGTGTCCTAATAACCTTATAAGGAATCATCATATAGCCTAATGATATAGGAATCAATGTCCCAATAATATAACATGAAATAAAATAGTCTAAGGATCAAAATATCAATGTCCATAGGAGGTAATAATGTGTCATCTAGAGTCTAACTATCATAGTCCAAAAGAAACAAAATGTAAGTAGTGCTATGATGGTTAGGGCGGGCCATGACACATATTAATAGATCGTTGATTCTCCAATGTGAAGAACTCAACATCACAAAGTTTTATGTACAAAGAATGAATGACTCTTATAAATTTCAGCCTACCTAATTACAAGTTCTATTTAAACTATCTATAAAACTTTGTGCTCAAACTTCTTCTCATACCATCTCATCAATTTATCCTCGGTCTCTATATCCTTAGTCTAAACCTTATCATCTATGTACACTAACTGATCCAAAATTGGATGTTGCATATTAACATCAAAAATCTCAAATGCATTAACAAAAATATCTTTTATACTATGCAATACCTACTTCTTTTTGTGTTCTCTCTTCAACTATTCTTGCTTTGTCTTGTGACATAGAAACATTTTTAATTCTTCTATTTGTTCCAATGTAATATTATTCAAGTTATACATAAGTAATGTGATGGCTTCATCTAAATTCATTATTTACTTTTTGTATCATTTGTATGTGTCATCATCTAAGATCAAGGGGTGTTATCACTCGGTAGTGATATCTAGAGTTATTTCCCCTTTGCACTCGATCTAGGTGACTCCTCCTTTTGAGTAGATTTAACCTATTGTACAAGTGTAAAATTTAAGGTCTTTATATGTATGACACTCAAGAGTTGTATAAGAGCTTGGATAGCCTCTTATTCTTTTGGTTTTTCTTTCTCTATTGTCTCTTTCTCTGGTCCTAATTTACTCTCATCTAGTTTGACATCTATGATATTGGTGAATTATGGAAAAACAATTATTGCTTTTCCATATTGCTTAGCACTCATGTCAAAAACCACTATAATTTATGTAATATTAAAACCTTTAGTACTTTATCTCTCAATCCTTGGATAGTCTTGTACTTGTAGTAACATTAGATTGGTGCATGTAGAGAGGGATCTAAGGCATTTGTTGTAGCATTTTTCAAATCTTCCTTAGCCAACACATTCTAATTCTATGGGGATGAATCAAGAATGTCTTCAATTATGACAACATATTGTTGTTAACACCCTTCTACCAACTATCTTATTTCTTCTACAAGTTTTTCAACCTCTTTTGTATCATCATCCTCTTCTTGTACTTCTTCACCTCTCTCTTCTTCTTCCTCATCTTCAACCGATGAAACAAGCAATCCAAATGTTTCCTTCCATATAAGAATACTCTCTTGCTCAACTTCATGATCTTTATTCATAAAGGTTTTATAAGCCCTCTCCTTAGGCATGAATTTATTCACAAAATCTTTCAAGGCTATAGACATATGTTTCTTTCCCAAATCTGGCATTGTTTGTGCTAACATGGTCACCCTGATCTATCTTTTAGTGGATAATGGCCATTTCCACTTAGCATCAACTTTATTATACAAAATTTCCAAGAATTCTTTGACCTAACTCCATAGGTGTTGATTTTAATTGTATCATCATATCGATCATAACTTTTTCAAGCTTCTCTTGGTCTTCTTTATTTAAAGAATTAAACTTGATAGTCTTTAATGCTTCTATGCTAGCTGACTATTTCATTGTCTTGCATACCTAGTCAATAGTTGTTAGAGGTTTTCTAGGTATAATATGAAGTTTTCTCATATCATCAGACTCTATTTCTTTATCATCTTCCTCCTCCTCATGTGTCACGACCAATTTTTTCCTTGACCTCTCAGATAGATTTTTCTTTGGTGTTCTAGGTGACTTCCTCTTTGTTGGACTACTTTTCTCTTTATTGGGTGGGGTTTGAGCTTCCTTTGACCTTGTAATTACTCTATATTTTGACTTTGTCTCAGTTGGTGTAACAACCTTCTTCACACCTTTCTTTAGATACTCTTTAACTTTTGGATCACCAATCATTATTTTCTTCTACTTTCTTACCTTGGGCTCAACAACAAATAGCTCTTTTCCCTTTCCCAGATTTCTCATCCTCACATTTTCCTTTAATGATCTGAAGTTGACCTTCACAAAGTTTTCCCTCAAGATCCTTCTTTATTTTCCTATTTTTCTTGGGGTTTTTTGTCTCTATTGTCATTCTACTCTTGGTTGTGTCATATGTACCAAATAGCTTGACATTTGCATCAATCTCTTTAGATAGTAGTGCAAACACTATTGTTGTCACTTCATATTGCATCAGCCTTAGCCATGTAACCCTTCGTATTACTATATGTGCATATATAAAATATGTATCTACCATAAAGAATATATCATCAAAATAGTTATCTACAACTTATTTAGGTAACCTCATTTGATTCTTCATCTTATTCTTGAATTCTTTGAAATGGTTATGCATTATTGCCTCAAAAAAATTTCCTATTTAACTTATCAAGTCACTTATCTGTTCTATTGTCAATTTGCTTCTATCCCAAGCTATGGTTTTCATGGTGGGGAATGAATTTTGTACATAGAAAAATATGCAGCCAAGTAGGGAACCAAACTTACATGATGTATTATTCATTTTCCTTATTGCTCCAAGATTTTCTGACAATTATTGCAGTTACAATTCGCCATGATCATAACTATGATCTTTCTTCACAATTTTGTATCCCAATTCCACTATCATGTAGGGCACACTATTCAATCATCTCAACTGATAAAACTTGTGTGCAATCACATGTACTACAAATTTAATGCCAAGGTCATTGATCACATCAATCGACATACCATGATTATTCCACTTTGCCTTTGTTTTTTTCTCAACAACATTCTTCGTGACACTTCTTATTGACTTAGGTCTATCCAAAGTAGGATAAACAACAACTTGGCATATGATAGCCTTGTTGATCTTAATTCATCCACCCTTTAACCATATATTCATGTCATGTACATGACTCAACACAATCTTTATCCATTCAACTTTTAAAAGCTTTAGAAAGGCTAGGGCACAACTCAACCCTTTCTTAGAAAAAATTTTGTGCTCATTCTTCAACACTCTATTATCACACAATTTATCATATGTTGCAAGTTCATAGTCTCCAATTTCTCCCACTTTACACATATAACATGTTTTCACATCATGAGCCATCAACACCCTTTGTGGAATTAATGATAGGGTGCCAAATTCATCAAAATTCAATGCAATGTTTGGATATTCTTTGAGATTTGGTGGACACTAATTGTTCCTCACAATTTGTGCATTTCTCTACTTCAACATTTATTTCAAAAATATAGATGCATATGAAGTCATCTCTGAACTAGGATTCAAACAAATTTACTTCAATAACTTTGAAACAACTTACTTGGTACTTAACTAATTGTAATCCTTCAATTTTCCAATGACACACTATGATTCACTTTCTATATTACTAAAATTGCCTTTGAATTGCTCGAGCTCTAAAAATCTATAGGTAAAATGAAAATGAATGTCAAAATTTGATATATACCTTCAATCTATCTATTTAGGTCTACAATAAATATGTTTTTACTCAGGTAGGTGCACAATAATTGTCTCATCCTTTTGTGCCTCTTTTCATTCAAATACTTGGTCATTATCACCTTGCTTGGTCAATATTGATTTGTTTGACCAATACATCAGCTTGATCGATGTAAGAATTTGGTCTATATTGTAATGCTTGGTCAATACAAACTATGTTATTGATGCTCAACACTTGATAATGAAACATTTTATTGGCCAATACTTCTCTCAGATTTTTCCTAATGCATCTCAATTCATGCTAATATGGACTTTTAGCCTTTTTTCTTATTAGAAACTGATGTAAGATATTACATATAAGCATATAGCCCCTTATATACCTTATTTTCTTAGTTGGATGTGGTGTGATCACATGATCCATTAGATTGGGTGATCTCATCTTTGCTTTCTCCATTACTTCCAACTTCTACTATCTCTTTCTAAGTTTTGTTCATCTCAAATTTTTCATTTCCTTTATTTCTTTCATTGTTTTTGTTTGGTGCTCAAGTCCTACAGTTCCTACTAACATGTCCAACTCTAAGACAGTTGAAACAAACTAGGTTTACATTCAACCATTTCTTATAGTTCCCTTTGAAATGTGTCTTAATGCAATTCTCTAGAATGTTCCCATGCTCTCCATAATAGTGATAATTATACCATGTGTTGTAATACCAATTGTAAGAGTTACCTTGCTTAGGTACATGTGTTTTCTTTTATATGTCATGTTAGATTTTTCCTTGGATCTGAATTAATGAGCTCTATGTCCATATTTTTGATAGTTATAACAATTAGTGACATTTCTATCAGGATTTAAATGCATGATTTTGAGCCAAACTCATTGACCCATGTTTCATGAGTTGTGATTCAACATGAATCCATCTCTCATGATAATAAATGGAACACTTAGCACTCACTAGATCTAGGTGATGCTCACAGGGGTGAAGCACTGGGACTTCCTAGGAGGTCACCCATCCCAATACTACTCCAACCTTAGCATGCTTAACTACAGAGTTTCCTCCATGGTTAAACCCAAAGCTTGCAACCCCATTTGCAAAACCTTCACCAAGTGTTGTTCCTTGTACAAAAACATAAGGTACAACACTTGGTAGCTTAGTTGGTCAATTTATTGCATTTGAGCTAAGCATTTATGAAAATAGTATAGCTACAATAGGAAATGCATTAAAGTATTCACTAACCATCAATAATTCAAAGGAAGAAAAGTAAAGTAAAGAAGAAAGTGAGTTTGAGATTGAAGATGATCTAGATGAGCTTGAAGCATTGCTTACAAGGAGATTTTCAAGAAGTAAAGATAAATACAAAGGTAAACCACCCTTGATCTATTTCAAATGTAATGAGGTTAGTCACTTTGTTGCTAAATATCATAATGAAGGCAAGTTTGATAGAAATGAAAAGAAATATTTCAAGTACGTTAAGAACAAGGATTATAAAGACAAAGAAATAAATCATGCTGCATTGCTAAGGAAGAGCATACCAAATCTAGTTTTGATGATAGCAAGAAAGAAATTCAAATGGTTTATGCTGCAATCAAGGAAGATCCAAATGGTGAAAGGTATTATAATGAAAATGCCCTTATTTTACATGCTATTAAGAATGACTTATGGATTATTGATAGTGGTTGTTTACATCACATGAATTGTGATCTAAGTAAGTTTCATAAATTTGAAGAAATTGATGATGGTGGAACTGTTAAGTTTGGTAATGATGTTCCACACTTGATGAAAGGTAAAGGATCACTAATGTTGAATGATAAGATCAGATGTGATGATGCATATTGGGTTCAAGGACTCAAATATTATCTTTTGAGTGTTGTAAATTGAATAACTCAAGTCACAAGCTTGAATTTGAGAAAAGAAAGGTCAAGATCTTTGATGATGAAGAAAACTTGATTGGAATAGGAGTGCAAACAAAAGGTAACTTATTCTATCTTGATCCTACATTTGAAACATGCTTATTTTCTATAATTGAGGATGTGTGGTTATGGCCTAAGAGGCTGTGTCATGCAAATTTTGAAAATATGGTGAAAATCAATAGAAAGAAAAGAGTAAAAGGCTTATCAAATCTACAAAAACTAGAGATTGTTATGTGCAAAGAATGTCAGCTTGGTAAGATGACAAAGTCTAGTTTGTCTAGCAGGGCACAAACTTCAAATGATATTCTAGAATTAGTGCATACATATTTGTGTGGTCCAATTGGAGTTGATAGTTACTATGGAAATATATATTTCATATTGTTTGTGGATGATTATTCAAGGATGATAATAGTAATGTTCATGAAGATGAAATCACATTCTCTTGATATGTTCAAGTAATATAAAGCTAGAGTTGAAAAGGAAAGTAGTAATTCTTTGAAATGTCTAAGATCAAATAGAGGTGGTAATTTTATGTTTGTTGATTTCACTAACTTTTAATCTGAGAATGGTATTAAATGATATTTATCTACACCAAGGACACCACAAAAGAATGATATTTCTGAAAGGAGAAATAGATTGTGCAAGAACACTGATGATTGATAAGGAGATCTCTCAGATATTCTAGAGAGAAGCAATCAATATTTATGTTTACACTCTCACCCAAGTTCAATTGATGAAAGGAACAAACAAGACTCCATGTGAACTATGGTATGGTCATACACTAAATTTAAGTTATTTCAAAATATTTGGAAGTAGGTGTTATGTTCACAAAGATACAAGGAATGGTAAAATAGATGTTAAAGGAGATGAAGGTATATTCCTTGGTTATTCTTTAAGATTAAATCATATAAATTTTTGAAAAAAGAAACTAACAAGATGATTAAAAGTGTAAATGTGAAATTTGATGAGTTTATAGATAGGAACAATGTGGAAAGAAAGAAGGAACCTAAATACTACAAAAAGTTTGTATATGTCTATGAAGAGGCACCTAATACTCTACCAAAGTTACAACACAAATCTACCTAGAACTAGATATTTGCTACTGAGTCATAGACAACTATGCACAAGCACTAGATAATTCAACCTGAGTGAGATGTTGAAACTCTACATAATCAAAGAAATGAACCTATGTTAGCCAAATATGTGAGGAAGAATTAATCACTTGGACAAATAATTGGAGATAGAAGTGTTAGAGTACAAAAAAGAAGCAATATAAGAGAAGGTATATGTTTAATAATTGATTTTGAACTAAGAACGGTAAAAGTTGCATTGGATCATCAATGTTGGGCTAATTTTATAAATGAGAAAATTGATTAGATTGATAAGAACAATATCTAAACCTTAGTACTGACCTACCAATAAAAACATGATTGGAACAAAATGAATTTTCATAAATAAGCTAAATGAAAATGGAGAAGTGGTAAGGAACAAGGCAAGATTTGTTTGCAAAGGTTATTGTTGTCACTTAGGTTTGCACCCTTGTCCAAAGCCTATGCATGAGGAAAACCTAGTGAAACATGGAAACAGTCTCCAAGCTATGGGACTTGAATTGTGAGGTTGAGTCTCCAAAGAAGGGCGGCTTCCTCTTACTATCAGGATGCACCTAACTAGTCTTGGAGAGGAAAAGGGAAAAGGAGAGCATGAAAGAAAATCTACCTAATCTAATCTAAAGAGGTGATGCACCAAAATAGAATGTTCAGACCAATCTCTACCCATATATGCACTATTGAACTAGAATGAAACTAAGGATATTACACATTTAGACTTATTTCAATCAAATAATCACATGCAAATTAGAAGACCAAGATGAATGACACAAGGAAAGGGATATTCACTTATATTATCATTCATGGATCCAAGGAGATACAGTCATGCAGATTAATGATTTCCATAAAACACTAGTAAGAGGCAAAGAGTTTTGCACTTTCATACCAATGGTTGAAGGAGATAAGGTAGAATATCATTCAGTTCAGAGGCAAAGGGAATTTTTTACACTAAAATTGTAGAGAAACAATAGAGAAAAGTCAAAGAAGGATCGATCTTTAAAAAATTTACAAAAATTGCCTTTATAGTGCAGGCATAACTGAGATTTCCTCTTCTTTTCAACTACTCCACAACTACTACATTAAGTCTGGTAGAGAACAATCATGAGGAAGATCCGATCAGGATGCAATGATATCTAATATTATGTGTCAATAATTCCTTGAGGGGATGAAAATGGCATCATAACTGTGCTTTGACCAGGTACATGGATTGGATCATAAGGGTGGAGTGTTTTCCCACATTTAGCATTCACTTCTAGTGATTGGAATTGATCACGAAGATTAGATTTGTGTAAAATCTTGGTTTTCCCCTATTTCTAGTTCACGAATTAGTATGATCAATGGGTCAACATAACCTTCACATCAGGATGAGCCACGTGGACCAACAACCTTTTATCTTTTCACCACCTTTTAAAGTCTCCATGAGTTGACCACATCTTTCTTTACTAACCGCACCAACTTGTGAACGTTGATCATGATAGTCACATTAATTGCTAGCTGCTAACATTTATCACCTACACCAGACCCACTGGGGCATGTGGTGAAAAGGTGCTATGTCACTATGGATATCCTTTGGGCACTTTCCCATAGCGAGATAGCGCCCGTTATTGATTTGAACTGATCTGACGATCGTGAAGACTCGCCACAACACTATGCCATCTCCTTAAGACCTTTGGGCCCACAGACCATTTGGCTTCTAACTTAGTAACCATACCATACCTGGCAACCCCGAAGAGATAGGCCCCACAAGGACACGTGGCAATAAGGCATTATGTCGCTATGGTAAAAAATGAACAACTTTCAATAGCACAATAACGCCAACCATGGATCAAATTATATCAGACAGCGAGGGCTTATTCAATGTCTAGCTGCGAGGAGGGCAGGCTGATGATGTCATTTGGGGACATGTGCCCTCCACCCACTTTCCTGCAATATTTAACTTCCTTGCATCTCCATAATGTAGGAAAGCCTCAACCCTTGATCTATAAAGATCTAATGGTGCATAAAGATTTGTAGAACTGCATGTTTGGTCAATTGGATGGGCCAATAAGATCTGCCTTCGTATTCTGACTTGCCTGATAGCTGCCACAAAAGACAAGCCACCTATTGATATCTTCTGAGAAGTGGGCCCATGAAGTCAACATGACAGGTGTTGCCAAACCGCTTCCTCGCATTTTCTAATTTCCTCGCATCTTCATAATGCGGGGAAGTGCCAACCCTTGATCTTCTTAGATTTGACTTTGCCTATCACTTGTACTTTCTAGACCTGCATGACCATCTATCATGACATCACCTGGGACATGTGTCAACAGCCCATTTCCCACATTTTCAGAAGGTTTGGCAAAGCTTAGAATGTAGGAAAGCGGGCACCAATCGATCTGCTAGCTCAGCCACCATCTATTCATCCTGTAGCCCACAAGACAAAAATGGACCCACATGCTATGCATCACAAAAGGGATTTCCCACATTATTTAAACATCTTGCATCTTCATAATGTAGGAATGCGATGATCATCAATCTAGGAAGATTTGAGGATGGGGAAAGTTGCACGCTGGCGAGGAAAAACATGAAATACCTTGGGCATTAAAATATCATTTAAAACTGGGGACTAGCTGTTGGCAAGCAGGCTTTTCAAAATTTAAACTTTGGCAGGGGCGCAAGAATAAACAACATTTTTGGCAACTTACAAGGGATGCTAGCCCACTATGTATAAGACCAATGGGCTAAAGTATCCATTGGGCTATAAAGTCGAAAAGATGTGAATCCTGAGCAATGAGAAACCCTAACCCCACCTCTACGGTAACAAAAAATCATTGAAAAAACTTTGTTTCTGTAACTGGAACCAGAAATCAAACCTCCTCTGTAACCTTCAAAAATTCCAAACTTATTGTCTCACGGAGACAATCTTGTTCTCATGCACTTCTTGGAAAATAGGAAACAAATAGAGAAACATAACTAAATTAACTATGTACATGGAATCTCAAACCCTCAGAAACAAGGCTTGAGATAGACCCCATTGACTGGGATGGGCAAAATCTTGCCATCAAGCTTGCTTAACTGAAAAGCACTAGCATGTTTACAAATGACAATCAGATAGGGACCACTCCACAATGCATCAAACCTTGAGTGTCTTCCTAGTTTTGCCCTATCTAGATCCCATTTTAGAACCAAATCTCCCTCCCTAAAGATTCTAACCCTGACCTTCCTGTCAAAACTCCTTTTTACTTACTGCTGGTGTATCTCTAGGGTCTACATGGCTTTATTTCTCCTCTCTTCTAGCTCCATCAGCTTTTCCATTCTTACTGTCATGGCATCATCTTCAATTAGTTCCAACTGATGAGCTAGCTCTAAGGATGGGAACTCAAATGAAATTGGAAGTCTTTCTTCTCTACCTTATACCAACATGAATGGGGAATTCCTGATTGACCTTTTAGGCATTATTCTATCAGCCCACATTGCAGTCTTTACCTTTTTATACCAACACCTCTGGTTATCCTCTATTGTCCTTTTAATAATTCTAATCAAGTTCTTGTTAGATGATTCAGCTAGGTCATTAGCTTCAGGATAGTAATTTGAGGATGTGCTCAAATAGATATTATGATCCACTACCCATGCACAAATCTGAGCTCCAACACAAGATTTTACATTATCTAAAATGATAGTTGAAGGGGCACCAAACCTGATCACAATTCTATCAAGGAACTCAACAGCTGAAGATTTAGTGGCATCCTTCAATGCAACTGCCTCTATCCATCTGGTGAAGTAATCTGTAGCAGCAAAAATCCATTTTTGACCAGAACTGGAAGAAGGATTGATAGGGCCTATGAAATTCAATCCTCACTGAGCAAAAGGCTGGTCCACCTGAATAGGATGAAGGGGAAGAGTTGCAAGTCTTTGTTTGTTAGAGAAGAAGGAACATTTTTCACACTTTCTTACATACCTATGACAGTCATGGAATAGAGATGGCCAGTAATAACCAACCCTCATGATCTTCATTACAGTTGTTCTAGCTGAGAAGTGGCCACCATCAGGACCATCATGAAGTTCTTTGATCATTCTTTTAGCCTGGTCTGTATCAAGGCATCTTAATAGGGCTCCATTAAAATCTCTTCTAAACAGGATACCATCAACTATGACATAAGGAATTGACTGCAATCTATACTGCCTCTTTTTAGTTCTATCTAATCCTTGAGGGTATCCATTGCCTAATAAGAAACTCTTCATGTCATCCATCCAACTCCATGGGTCACCATTTCTTACTTCTTGTTCTTTTGTTAATACCATGGCAACTTCCTCATCAGGCTCCTAAGATGATAACATATGTTTACACAATCCTTTTCCTCTTACCAGCTTGGTAATCTGGATGTCAACATCATATTCCATTACCTTAGTAATCCAGCCAGCTCTTTTCTCACCAATATCTTTTCTCTAAAGGAAATCCTTCACACTGAAATGGGGTACTAACAAATGAATCTTATTATGAGACAGGAGGTATCTAAATTTCTTTAAAGCTCTGATGAGTTCAAGGGCATGCTTCTCTACATAGTTGTACTTATCTTCATATTCCTATAGCCCTTCACTAAAGAAAGCTATGGGCTGCTCTTCACTCTTGTCATTTGTTTGAGTCAGGACAACGAAAATGCTTGACTCACCACCTAAGGTATAAAGAATGAAATCCTCCTCAAAATTTGGATTCATGAGAGTAGGGGCTAAGGCTATGTCTGCCTTGATCTCTTCAAAACTTTATTTCCCTTCTTTGGTCCATGCAAAGACCATACCTTTCTTGAGCATAGTTGTAAGAGGTTTCGCCATCGTAGCAAGATTTGGAATAAATATTCTCACAAAATTTATCCTACCTAAGAAACTTTTCAGCCCTTTCTTGTGTTTAGGAAGAGGAAGAGCAAGTATTGCTTTTGTTCTCTCTGGATCAATAGTTAAGCCATCCTTAAATACAATGTGTCCTAATAATTTTCCTTGGTTGGTAGCAAAGGCACTCTTGCTTGGGTTAAGGGAAACCCCAAACTCTCTACATATTATAAATACCTATCTTAGATTATCAAAATGATCTTCTACATTCTTTGAATACATAGTGATATCATCAAGGTAAACTAAGACAAACTTGTCAATCAAATTCTTGACAACCATCTCCATTGCCTTCTAAAATGTAGCACCTGCATTGGTTAGCCCAAATGGAATCTTACAATAAGCATAGGTACCCCATTTTGTGGTAAATGTAGTCTTGTATCTATCAAACTCTTTAACCAGTACTTGATTGTAACCAAAGAATCCATCAAGAAATGAAAAATTCTTTGAACCACTGACCTTGGACAAAATCTGCCCCATAGAAGGGAGAGGATGGTGATCTTTAGGGGAAGCTTGATTAAGGTCCCTAAAGTCCACACATAATCTAATTTCTATGTTCTTCTTCCTAACAACGACAAGGTTTGCTACCCATGATGAGTGCTTGATAGGGAAAATTATATTGGCTTCAATCAACTTGGATAGCTCCTTTCTCATTAGGGGTTCAATCTTGGGATTCACTAGCCTCTACTTTTGTCTTACTGGTTTTATATTATCAACTAAATCTATGGTATGCTGAAATAACCTTGGGTCAAAACCCTTTAAATCATCATAAGTCCAAGAAAATACATCATTAAATTCTTGACAGAGATGAACAAAATTTTCTTGTTCAATTTCAAAACATACCTTAACCATGTTTAAGGACTTTCCATCAGCAACCATGATTGGAATATGATCATCTTCCTCAGTAGCTAGGTTCATGCCTCTGCCTCTTGCTTGATCATTAGGATTGAAAACACTTTCTAAGGTAATGAGACCCTTAGGCAACTTGTTAGAACCAAGATGAATGATCTGATCATCATACTAATCCTATAGTCTTGACTTATTTATGCCTGAAAATTCTACCTCATTCTGCAAGAAGCTCACAATTTGCTTATCAGACTCAAACACTTGCCAATGGATGTTGTTATTAGGTATGGCAGGCCTTACTACCACTCTGATTTGTTGCTTCTTCTCCTCCTCAAGATTCCTTGGCACATCATAAGATGCACCTATTGCTGCAAGTCTATCAACATGTCTATTTTCTTTTCTAGGGATGCTTTGAATATTAAATGCATTGAAACCTTTGAGCAAATCCCATACCCTATTTTTATAAGACTTGAGCAAACCATTTTTGGTGATATTCTGATTTCTCACTTGATTAACCACCAACTCACTGTCCCCATGCAACCTTAAGGCCTGGATTCCTCTTTTTTGAGCAAATAGGAGACCTTGAATCAAGGATTCATACTCAGCTACAATATTAGTGCAACTGAATTGGATTCTAAAAGAGAAGTAGTATCTTATTTGTGCAGGATAAATTAACATCACACTAGCTCTTGACCCATTTTTATTTCTTGAGCCATCAAAGTACATACTCCATATCCCACTTATACCTTCTTTAGTCTCCACAAGATTGGGAACTAAACCTTCTTTCTCCAATATACAATATGTGCTAAGACCTGTCTCAAGGGTTTTTGATGTAGAATCAAATTGATATGCATTAGCCCACTCATCTAAGAAAAAATTAGGTATCTCTACTAGGGAAGTAGTGGGCTCATTCACTATGTCATTCTCATCCATCTCTAGGATAGGGCAATTCATGTTGATGGAATTAGGGGTGTAGGTTTTAGTATGATGGAGGGCTTGAGGCTTTGCTCTAATTGAAGCATTGGCTCCATATCTCATCTTAAAAAACATATATGACCAATCAGAAGATATGTAACCACCTATTTGGGCAGTAAAGTCTCTTGATAGACAGATGGCAAAATATGGCCTGACCTCAGCAATAGAGATATCTTGGGTTACAATACAACCAAGGCATGCATGTAAGGCCATCTCCACATTCCTAAGAATCCCTACAGTCTTGACAGTACTACCATCCAAGTGTAATACATCCCTAACAATGGGCTCATATTTCATTCCCAAAGTATCAACAACACACCTAGGCATCACCGAACCGCTAGCCCCTGAATCAAACATGCAATTATGGACTAGTTTGCCCCCTATAATTAGAGAAACATAGAATGGAGGAGGTCTAACCTTTTTGCTTGTTTCTACTTCCCTTGATGGTTTTGCTAGGCTTGTGGCACTTTCCATGCTGAGTGTCTGATCCTTTGATTCAATTCTTTCTAATTCTTGCTGCAACAACTTCTTTTGCATGGGTATAGTAGCAACAGCATCCCACATGGAGATATTCACATTTGTCTTCTTCATTTTCTCTACCACACTGAATGGCATAGCAGGTGTTTTGGTAGAAGCCTTGGGAGCTGTAATTGTATAAGGTTGAGATGGAATAGCCTTAGGATCACTTGCATCCTTTCTGCCATGATTTTGCCTTTGATGCTGAAAGGTACTTGATTGGTTATTTGTTGCTTGCTCACGAGGTAATGCATTTGAAGTTGAGGCCTGATTGGGAGGAGGAATAGCATCTTCTATAGCTCTTCTTTTGCTTCTAGTGTTATGAGTAATGAAATCCTAGTTTACATTACAATGTTCCTCCATCTGATGATTCATAACAGAGTAATCACCTTGTCTTTGCATATCTGAGGCATCCCTAAATTGGTCCTCCTTGTATGATTATTTTGCTGCAGGTTCTTGGATTGTCAAGGCCATAAAAGATTCAGCCTTCTGACACATTCAATAGGCATAGGAGTAATTGCAGGATGGACAAAAATCCTGATCTTGGGCCATGTTGTTTTGAGGGACTATGGCCCTACTTTGGTTTACATATGAGGTTGAAGCATGACCACCCTGCCTATTCCGATCAATAGAATTGTTCCAATGATTAGGATTTGGAGGCCTACCACTATTGGAAGCTTGATACTAAAATTGATGAGGCTTACTACATTGAGCCTGCTGTCTTTCTAAAGTCACCACCTTGTTTCTCATTTTCTACATCATAGAGAAATTATCCTCTAGCTTCTTCCCATAATCTTGCAATCTTTTCTCTAGGTTCTTCTCTCTTTTTTCCATATTTTGCATCAGATATTGCATCATCTCTTTAACTTCATTTATCCCATTTGAAGATGTAGAAGCTTGAGGGACTAGGACAAGGGATTGAGATGTAGAAGTTGCAGGAAGGGGAGCCATTTCCGATTGATGGTTTGGAACATCAGGGAAGAAAGGCATAGGAGGCCCTGGAGCTAGCTTACCTCCTTGTATCAATATATTTTCTTCCCTTATTGCTTTGTCATAGGCATTAGGCAAGGTATTTCCTCCCATAGTTTGGATTGTAGTGGCAATATGACTATTAAAAGCTCTAAGGTAATGCAAGAAGGCATTACCAGGGGTAGGCCTTACTGAAGTTGGTATTCTATCCCATGTCTTTTGAAATCTATAATTAAAATCATTCATACATTCATGGGGGGCTCTTTTTATAGTAATTAACTGCTCTAAAAGTGACAAATAGTCACTTTTATCCTCAAAATGTTTGCACAATCCTACTCCTAATCCATCCCAATTTGTTATAGAATCATGAGCTAAACCTCTATACCATTGTAGTGCTTTTACTCTCAAGGATGAGGCTAGGAGCCTAACTGCAACATCATCCTCTCTAACACCATGAATATTGCAGACATTTGCAACCTCTTGAATATGTTCTGAGGGAGAGATAGAAGTTTCACCAATAAACTTTGGTATACTTTTGAGGGCAGCTACTGGTATGTCATGTCTTTGGGCTAATAAGAGAGGGCTCCTACCATTAAAGGTGGCAAAAGTATGAGCTCTAGGAAACACCATATAGACAGTGATCTATTGATATGTATTGATGGCAGTATAGGCTGAGATCTAATAGTAGGAGGAGTAGAGATAGATCTTGTAGGGGTATTTTTTACTACTGCACTCCTAACTGGTGATAGAGATATTCTAGTCTTCCTTCTTCTAGAATTTGAAAATGAAAGCTCTTGATACTGAAACTTACCTCTAAAAGATGCCCTTGTTTCAGCTCTGGGCATGAATCACTGCAAATTTGGCCTGAAACCACATATGTATTTGAAGCTCAGAGTCCCCAAGTACTTTGAAGGATGAGCCTCTTGAATGCTTGAACATCGAAGCTAGTACTATTTCCTTGGTATTGATCTTGAAATCTTCCCTTTTGACACCAGTAGGCTTGAAATTTTAAGATTGTTGTCCCACCGAGCATGCCAAAAACTGTTGTCACTTAGGTTTGCACCCTTGTCCAAAGACTATGCATGAGGACAACCTAGTGAAACATGGAAACAACCCCCAAGCTGTGGGACTTGAACTATGAGGTTGAGTCTCTAGAGAAGGCCGGCTTCCTTTTACTATTAGGCTGCACCTAACTACTCTTGGAGAGGAAAAGGGAGAAGGAGAGCATGAAATAAAATCTACCTAAACTAATCTAAAGAGGTGATGCACCAAAATAGAGTGTTCAAACCAATCTCTGCCCATATATGTACTATTGAATCATAATGAAACTAAAGATATTACACATTCAGACTTATTTCAATCAAATAATCACATGCAGATTAGAAGACCAAGATGAATGACACAAGGAAAGGGATATTCACTTATATTATCATTTATGGATCCAAGGAGATACAGTCACACAGATTAATGATTTTCACAAGACACTAGTAAGAGGTAAAGAGTTTTGCACTTTCATACCAATGGCTGAAGGAGATAAGGTAGAATATCATTCAGTTTAGAGGCAAAGGGGATTTTTTACACTAGAATTGTAGAGCAACAACAGAGAAAAGTCAGAGAATGATCAACTTATTCAAAATTTACAAAAACTGCCTTTATAGTGCAGGCATAACTGAGATGTCCTCTTCTTTTCAATTACTCCACAACTATTGCATTAACTCCGGCAGAGAACAATCATAAGGAAGATCTGATCAGGATGCAATGATATCTAATATTCTATGTCAGTAATGCCTTGAGGGGACAAAAATGGTGCCATAACTATGCTCTGACTAGGTAGATGGATTGGATCGGAAGGGTGGAGTTTTTTCTCGTGTTTAGCATTCACTTCTGGTGGTTGGAATTGATCACAAAGATCATATTCGTGTAAAATCATGGCTTTCCCATATTTTTGGTTCACGAATCAATATGTTCAGTAGGTCAATATAACCCTGACATCAGGATGAGCCATGTGGACCAACAACCTTTTATCTTTTTGCCACCTTGCAAAGTCTCCTCGAGTTGACCATGTCTTTCTTTACTGATCGCGCCAACTTGTGAACCCTGACTACGATAGTCACATTAATTGCCAGCTGCTAACTATTACTACCTGAACCAGACCCACTGGGACACATGGCAAAAAGGTGCTATGTTGCTATGGATATCCTTCGGGCACTTTCCCATAGTCAGATAGCGCCCATTGTCAATTTGAACTAATCTGATGATCATGAAGACTTGCCACAACACTATGCCATCTCCTTAAGACCTCTAGGTCCACGAACCATTTGGATTTTGACTCAACAACTGTACCATACCTAGCAACCTTAAAGAGATAGGCCCCAAAGGGACATGTAGCAACAAGGTGTTATGTTGCTATGGTAAAAAATGAACAACTTTCAATAGCATGATAATGCTAACCATGGATTAGATTATATCGAACGACGAGGGCTTATCTAGTGTCTAGCTATGAGGAGGGTGGGCTGATGACATCATTTGGGGACATGTTCCCTCCACCCTCTTTCCTGCAATTTTTAACTTCCTTGCATCTCCATAATGTGGAAAAGCCTCAACCCTTGATCTATAAAGATCTAACAGTGCACAGAGATCTGTAGAATTGTATTTCTGGTCAATTGGATGGGCCAATAAAATCTGCCTTCGTATTCTAACCTACCTAACAGCTACCATAGAAGACAAGCCACCTATTGATATCCTCTGAGAAGTGGGCCCATGACGCCAACGTGTCGCCAAAATGCTTCCTCACATTTTCTAATTTCCTCGCATCTTCATAATGCGAGAAAGCGCCATCCCTTGATCTTCTTAGATCTGACAGTGCCCATCACTTGTACTTTTTAGACCTGTTCAACCATCTGTCGTGACATCACCTGGGATACACGTCAACAGCCCATTTTCCTACATTGTCAAAAGGTCTGACAAAGCTCAGAATGCGGGAAAGCGGGCACCAATCAATCTTCCAGCTCAGCCACCATCTGTTCATTCCGTGGCCCACAAGATGAAAATGGACCCACATGCCATGTGTCACAAAAGGGCTTTCCCACATTATTTAAATATCTCACATCTCCATAATGTGGGAATGTGGTGATCATCGATCTAGGAAGATCTGAGGGCGAGGAAAGTTGCACGTCAGCAAGGCAAAACATGAAATACCTTGGGCATTAAAATATCATTTAAAACTAGGGACTAGTCGTTGGCGGGCAGGCATTTCAAAATTTAAACTTTGGCAGGGGCGCAAGAATAAACAACAGTCATGCACAAGAAGAAGGAATTGATTATGGTGAGACTTTTGCATGTATGGAAAGATTGGAAGGAGTAAGAACACTACTGTCCTATACTACATATAATAAGTTCAAAGTATATCAAATGGATGTAAAATCTACATTTCTATATGGGATACTTGAATTGGAAGTATATATTGAATAGCCTAAAGGTTTTATTGAACTTGAAAAGAAGAACATGGTTTGTGAGTTGAACAAAGCATTTTATGGACTTTAAAAGCCCCAAGAGCATGGTATGAAACATTAAACTCTCATTTGACTAAGATTGGATTTTCTAGAACAAGTGAAAATAGTAATCTATATTTGAAAAATGATTCTAAAGATATGGTGTTGATTGCTAAGATATTTGTTGATGACATAATATTTGGAGGAAACAACTTGCTGAGTAAGATATTTGTTGAATAAATGAGTACTAAATTTGAGATGTCTATGTTTGGTGAGATTAAAAAAATAAATCATTTGATCACAAGTCCCTCAAATAATGAAAGGTATATATGTAACTTAGTCTAAGTATGTTAAGAAAATCTTGGATACATTTGGGATGGATGAGTCTAAACTAGTCAGTACACCTATTGTTTCTAGAGTAAATCTATCAAAAGAAGACTCTAGTGGTGAGGAAAATGAAACGCTATATAGGTATATGATTGGAAAATTAAATTATGTTTTACATATTAGACCAGATATTACACTATTTGTTGGAATTTTTGTAAGGTTTTCATCTAATCCAAAGGAGACACATATGACTGTTGTGAAAAGAATATTAAGATATCCCAAAGGAACTAGAGATTAGGGCATCTGGTATAAACAAGAAGATAACTTTAATCGTAAAGTCAACATAGATGTTGATTGGGCTGATAATGTTGATGATAAAAAAACACGAGTGGTGGAGATTTCATTTTAGGAGAAAGTTTGATTAGATGGATGAGAAAGAAATAGAGTTGTATTTCACAATCTACTACTAAAGTTGGACATGATGTTCTTGCAATCAATTGGTCAAATACTAGATGGATTAAATAATTGTTGGAAGGAATGCAAGAAGAGGTAACTAAGCCTAATACTATTTACTATGATAATACAAGTGCCATAAATATTTCAAATAATTTGGTGATGTATAAAAAACAAAGAACATATCAATAAATTATCATTATTTAAGGGGACAAATTCAAGAGAAGAAAGTAAGTGTTTAGTATATGAAGTCTAAGTAACAAATTGTTGATATATTCACTAAGCCATTACCTAAGGATGCTTTAGAGTATTACAAAGGTAAATTGGGGATCATGTCCCTATCCAAAATTCACTAGGTGAAGAGATATACTACATCAATTCATGGATGAACTATAATATCTTTATAGAGTTGATGCATAAGTGTTCACACTTTAGGAGATTTTTTGAAGTTGTGAAGTTGAATATGATAAAACTTGTAAGAATTTTCCTAAGGGAAAAATTCACCCAAGAACTAAGAACTCAAACACAAGCACAACTGTAGACCAAAAATGGAGAGAGTATGATCAGAATAATAATGTATTCAATAACTATCACGTAAGAGTACACTAGGAGTGCTTGAATATAAAGGCCTCAATAGAGCTTCTAGAATGCATAAAAGTTAGCATCATGATGTGTCATACAACCAAGCACATGTCCACCAGATATGGATTATCCTCCATTAAGCACGGAAGTAAGTGTGGTGATGTGAGGATAAGTCTACAAGGGTGGGACACACAAAACAGTGTTATAGACACCATGTGCTCAAATAGAGTTGCGTACTCTTGTGTTGTCAACATGACAAATCACAAGGTGTGCAAACTCCTAAGTGTCTCACAAATAAAAATAATAAAATAATGCAAAAAAATTAAGCAATGCATTAACCTAAGTAAACTTAAGTAAGTGTAAAAAGTAAAGTAATTATTTACACCAACACCCCCCCTGAAGTGCAACTTAGGGGAATGTCCTTAAGCTTACAAACTAGGATGAAGATGCATAATGGGTCCTAGCTACTAGGCCATATAAGGTACCCATGTACATAATGAAAATGTAATCTTCCATAAAGTAGGGAAAGAGGGAAAACCTCATGGGAAAAACCCTCCCCCAAAAAGAGAGAAGATGGATGCATTGATGGATGGAGTAATCAGGACCCCCTCATTATGACATACATCCAGTATATACATAAGAGAATAAGAGAAGGACGAGAGATAGAATAGGCTCCCCCCCTAAAAGAAGAATGCCAACAAGTGAAAACTCCTCCGATGAAGAAGCTGGTCCATGAATGAAGAATAGTGTTCCTCCCCTTAGGAAGAAACAATGCCCAAGGTATAGTCCTGAAGATGTATGGTGGCCCTGAAACCTGCTCAAGTATCCCTATACTGATGCTGAAGTTCACCCCTTCCAATTGTGTTGAAAAGAATGAATGCAGATCTGGCAAGGATGTCTGTTGAACCTGTTCCACTAAACCATCTATCTCCTCTACTAACAAAGAGACCACCACTAATTGTTGTTCATAAGGATCTACAATCACACCAACCTGTGAAGATTGATCATGCAGAGAATGGACATGAGGGTCAGAGTGAGCCCTCACAACAACTGTAGAAGAATCATCATCAATGAGAAGATGTAAGTCCTCAAGTCTATCTCCCAAGTCAACTGAAGCTGGAGCTGGAAGACAAGATGTACCATGTTGTGATGGACCTTTCACTGTGGCAATATAAGCACGTGGACTAGACTGATGTGACCTCTCACTGCAACTGTCGATAGAACCCCACGTATCTGAAGCTGTTGAAGCACTATCACTGGTGTCACTTAGTTTCCACTGTATATGATGTGTGAAGAGGAGTAGAGGACAAGTTGGGAGAACTTTCCACAAAGTGAACATCCTTCCCCACAAAAATCTTGTGAGTCTCTAGATCCATAAGTCTGTAAGCCTTCACATTGTCTTCATAACCGATAAAGGTACAAGGACGAGATGTCGGTGCCTTGCAACTCCTAGAAGATAGGTTAGCCCATGCTAGACAACCGAAGACTCTAAGGTGACTCACACCTAGTTTTCTGCCACACCATGCTTCAAAAGGAGTCTTGTCATCTAAGGCTGGATGAGGAGACCTGTTAAGTATGTGAGTAGCACTGCTAATGGCTTCAACTTATAGTGTAGGATCAAGAGACTTGGCCTTTATCATGCAATTTTCCATGGTCTTGAGAGTCCTAGTCCTCATAGCTGCAACATCTATCTTGTGCAGACTAAATGCTGGTGAGTTCTGAAGATCAATCCCCTCAACTTTGCAAAAGTTCTTAAGTTTTCTGTCAACATATCTATTCTCATTGTCCACCCTTAATACTTTGATGGATTTCCTTGACTTGTGTTCAACATGAGTCTTGAAGTCTTGAAGCTTTTGAACTACTTCATTCTTATGATGAAGGAAGAAGGCCCAAGTGAATTTTGAAAAGTCATCAACAAATGTGAGTATGTAGCAGCCCTGGCTGACTGAAGTCACTACAAACGGTCCTGCTAATAACATGTGAACTAGCTGAAGAACAACTGGAGCTCGAGAAGACTTCCCTTTATCATACTTCTCCTTGAGATGCATATCCACTAAACAAGATGAACACTCCCCCTTAGAAAAGTTGATATTGGGTAGATCTTTGACCATGTGTTTTGAGCAAAGTTGCAGAAGAGAGCGAAAGTCAAGGTGACCAAACTGCTCATGCCATAAGTTGTTGTTTGAATTAGAGTGAGTTAACAAGGCTTGGGAAGGAATCTTAGGCACAAAGTGGGAGAAGGAATAAAGCCTCCTGTCATCATTGAATTTCCCAACTGCTACCAATGAATCATCTTTTAGACTTCGCACCATCACTAAATCGGGAAGGAACTCAACCTTATGACCATCTCCAAGGTGAGTGATTTGGTAAATTGATAGGAGATTAGAGCTTAGATTTGGAACATAGAGAACATCTTTGAATTCCCCATCTTCCATTTCTACATGTCCTTTCCCTTCAACTTCCATTTTAGCATCATCTCCCACAAAGATGTGTGGTACCTGTGACTACTTCAATGAAGAAAAGTCTTGCTTTGAAGAACCCATGTGGTAGGAGGTACCTGAGTCAAGTATCCATTCTAAAGAATAATTTGTGTTTTCCATAAGTGCTTGAACTTTACCCATTGAAGAGTTAGGAGTAGAATCCTTGGAAGTACATAGCACTTGAATCTTATTCTTCTTGAGTAGATTTTCTAACTCATTGATTCTTTTTTTTTGCAATGATGCTCGTCATGATTTGGCTTTTTGCAATATGCACAAAAGAGTTTGTCCTTCTTTTCATTAGTTCCTTTCTTATTTGAAGAAGAACCACCTTGTTGAGAGGAGTCATGTTGTGTCTTAGATTGTGTTTTTTGCTTCCACTGCTTCTTCTTGTTGTTGCTTTTTCCCCCTTGACTAGATGTGTGATCATCACGAGCTACTAATGCTTTGGTCTTAGATGACTTGAGAATTCCAAAATCCACCAAGTCAGATTGTTCAACAATCAACATGTCTACAAATCCATCAAAGGAAGGCTTCTGGTAAGCAGACCCCATGGTTAACTTGTGAGTATTAAAGCTCGAAACATAGTTGGCATACTTAGAAGGTAGCCGCTTCAGGATGTGATGTATCAACCTATCATTCTTTATGGAATTTCCACAATCTTTAAGAAGTGCCCTATACTCATTGACTTTGATGATATAATCCTAAATTGTGTCATAATTCTTAGGATCTAAGAGAAGTAGATCATCCTCAATTTGAAATCCATTTTCTTCATCCACTTTACCATACAACTGTTCAAGTTTATCCCAAGCTTCCTTAGAGTATGAACAAGTTTTAATGTGAAAGAGAAGATCCCCATGTACACAACTTCTTATAACACCTAAAGCTTGATGGTCTTGATTTATCCAATCAATGAGTTCTTTAGCATCAGTAGGTTTGGCAATGGTACCATCAACATATAAACTATATCTTTTTCCCATTAATCTACTCCGTGCAATATCTTTCCATGTAGAATAGTTGCGTGAAGTTAAAGGAGGACATTTAAAATCCATGATGCAGAAATAAAAGAGCACAATAGAGAGACACATGAAACATAGTACACACCCCCCCTTTTCAATCAATCAAAAGACCCCCCCAAAAAAGATGCTTTTGGCACTTTATAAGTAGTGCGTTTACAATGGGCCACTTGTCAAAATGAATAAAGTGGACTTTCTAATTTTGTTGTTACAACTACCTTATAAGGCTGAAATCTATCACTTAAGCACTGTAGCTTAGTTTTACAACAATTCTGAAAAGAATCAAAGCTCTACAATGCCAAAGAAGGCCTAATTCTGAAAGTGAGAAATTGGTCCACACAACCCTAGAATCTGACTTGAGATCTGGAAAGTAGATGAAAAAACATGCACTTTCAAAAAAAAAAAACCTGAAAAAGTGACCAGATGTGCCCACACGGAGCTTCTGAAGCTGCAAAATGCAGAATTATGCAAGTACAGTCACCAAAAAATCCAAATTCTACAAATTTTGTGCACCAAAACCAGAAAACAATACCACCACTAAAAAATTCAAGAAATTTAACCTGATTTCAAAAAAAATTACACCTAAATCAAAGTCTGAATGTCCAAGTTATGAGCTCGCAAAGTCAGGCTGCCAAACTGAAAAGCAATCTGGAGAGGGGTCTAGAGGAGAAACTGCGTAGTTAAATTTGATGGTCAAACGGTCATCAACATAGTTGTAAAATGCCTGAAAATGACGTCCAGACGGGTATCAAATTTAACCAAGAAAAATGCTGACGTGGCAGTCGAGTTGTCTATCTGTACTGTATGAAAATTGGCACGTGTCGTACGAAATCTAATGTGGTGCTAACCAATTTCCACATGGCAATGTGGTAGTACTGGGTGACGTGGTAGAATATTACTCATTCCGCATGGCACTCGCTGGCACTGAGTTGGACAGTACAGTGGAGGAATAAAAACACTCCACGTGGCAGTTGGCATGGAAAGCGTGTCGTGTGCATGGGATGTAGTTTGTAACCTGTCGAAAAACCTTGCGAGATAGCAGGAAAGCTGAATGTTTGCCAGAGAAATCCTCAAAAACTTGCAATGCAGTGATGAGAAGTTAGCAGCGTAATCAAACTGTCTGACACGCGTTGGGGCAAAAAATTTAGAATGCCATCGAAAATCGCAAGGCACACAAAAGGGCCGAAAGAATACACTGCACGGGAGATCAGAAAAGATAGGTTCTGAAGACAATCAAACACTGGATAAGGCTAGATCTTGCATCGAAAAAAGTTGTCACTGTTGTGAGATTGGATGTCGTCCCGTTGCCGGAGAAACGAACCACGACCTCTGTGCGGGTGGGTGACAGATTGCCGGAGAAGGTGTCTGACGTCGGAGATCTTGTCACTACTGGCCGGATGTACAAACAAATGCATCAAAAATAATGCAATCACCGGTACTTTCACTGCCGGGACGCCGGATAAGATGCAGCGGGTGTCGATTGTTTGAGTGTTTAGTCCCACATGCAAAATGCTTCTGCTTCAAGCGCTGAATAAAACAGAATGTTGACAACGATAAAACAAAGAGCCGCGCTAGGTGTGTATGGCCAGCAGCTAGATGTTGTTGGATCCAGGTTTACCGGGAAAGGTAGATAGTAGTTGACATAATTAATTTTTATGTACGGCCTGCGAGTTAACTAATAAAATTTTGCGAACAAATAAAAACCCTCCAAAAATGGTAGATCTAAGCAGTCACTATTCGGATCTATAAAAAAAATTGTGTCTCTAATATGATAGAAATTACAAAAAAAAATAAATGTAGATCCGAAAATAAATTCATAAATCTGCAAAAATGATCATATCTAATTTGTAAATCGGGGCTTTGGGTGCCGATTTGAAAAAAAAAATTTGCCTCTCGATCAACTTTTAGTCAAGGTAGGTGTGCTTATAGTAAATTTTTACCGATTTAGCGTTCCAGACACAATGGCGAGGTCAGATCTGGTGCTAGACATTTTAAATTTTTGTAACACTCCAAATTCAGGCTAAGGTGATGAAGCAAACAAGAGGTCTCAAACGGCTTGCAATGAGAAAGTTTCCAAGTTGCTCTGATACCATGTAAGAATTTGCCTAAGGGAAAAATTCACCCAAGAACTAAGAACTCAAACACAAGCACAATTGTAGACCGAAAATGGAGAGAGTATGATCAAAATAACAATGTATTCAATAAATGTCACATAAGTGTACACTAGGAGTGCCTAAATATAAAGGCCTCATGAGAGCTTCTAGAATGCATAAAAGTTAGCATCATGATGTGTCATACAACCAATCACATGTTCACCAAATATGGATTATCCTCCATTAAGCACGGAAGTAAGTGCGATGATGTGAAGATAAGTTTACAAGGGTGGGACACGCAAAATAGTGTTGTAGACACCATGTGCTCAAATAGAGTTGCGTACTCCTGTGTTGTCAACATGACAAATCACAAGGTGTGCAAACTCCTAAGTGTCTCACAAATAAAAATAATAAAATAATAAAAAAAAATTAAATAATGCATTAACCTAAGTAAACTTAAGCAAGTGTAAAAAGTAAAGTACTTATTTACACCAACAAAACTGATGTAACTAGTACATGCAAAGTTCATAGATAACTACAAGGTTTTGTAAGTTTCATGATGAAATTTAGAATGGCCTATGGCATTTTTGTTAAATGGGGGGAATAAATATATTGATGAGATGATACAGTTAAAATTATATGAATAAGATTATATGTGGGAGAATATACTAAATAGGAAAAGATAATCAAAAGAAGAGTGAAGAAAGAGATAATAGGAAAGAGATAATATTACCCAAAGGGGGAGAGAACAAATTAAAGAGAGAAAGTTTCTATAGAGATGAAGATGAGATTGAAGATTGAACCTGAAATAAGATCATAACCCAAGGGGGAGGCATGCTAAAGAAGATGTTTGTTACTATTGAAGATACACATCAAGTTACATAATTTTTGCAAAGGAAGGAAAAGAGCTTAAAAGTTTTATTGTTGTCAATGCATACATTTGATTATCTTATGTAATATTTTGTATTGTAAAATCTTATGTTGTGTTGCCATAGATGCCAAAGGGGGAGTTTGTTAACCCCAAATGATAATGTAATTGATAGTGGGAGATTGTTAGCTAATAATGTTATGAATGTATGTAAAAGAGTCATATTAGTTATTATATTGTCATTGACATCAAAGTCTTCGTTGGCTAGACATTATGCTAATTCGGTACAATATAATATCATTAGATTGATGAAGAGGATTTGAATAAATTCTAATAAAGATGAAATTAATATTTAAGGTATTCAATGGGTACTTGAATGAGTTCAATGATAATGTAGTAATGGTTTGAGTTTTTTACAACCATGTATTCTTGCAATGTATTGAAAGACACTTAACTGAGTAACAAGGTTAATAAAGAGAGACAATATTCACTGAGTGACTATAATATTTCTTGAGTGATTGGTAAAGAAAAGGAGAAACACAGTATTTCCTGAGTTAGTCAATATTAATCGAGTTCTATGTATCCTAAGTAAATGTTATGTTTTTCAAGTAACAACAAGATGAACAAGCTTGAATAATTAGAATATGAGGCTAACTTTTTATGGGAATTTGGAAAGTTTGAGATGGTTTAAGGAATGAGTCAAAGTTTGTTACAAGATCAGCTATTGATAAAATTCAAGAAGAATGCAATGATGAAAATTGAAGAAGGATAGGAATGTACACAAAGTTATATGTAAGTTATATTTTTTGAGTGTCTAGATTCATTGTATGAAGTTTTTGAATCTAGAAATTTCATATGAACCTAAGATTGAAGACTATGATTAAGCAAAAAAAGATGGAAGGATCTAGAACCATTGAGAAAACTATTTAAGGAGGAGACATAAATTTTTCTATTTTTGGCTGATGTTACTATTGATTGGAAAGATGATCAAATTGTTGAAGTGCTAAGAACTATAAATAGGAATTTAAAGAAGGTGAAAGAAGATTTCCAAACCAAGAGAACTGGGCACTAGAAGGAGAAAGAGAAGGTGTTAATCAGTCAAGTTCGAGTGCAGAGTGAAAGGAGATCCAAGAGAGATCATATAGAGAAAGAGTGGGGAATAGAGATTTAAACAAGAAAATGTAGTTTATATTCTTAAAAGATTATTTTATGCTATTATTATTTAACCATTGTAGAAAAAAATCTAAGAAGAACCAAGTGGACCTGATAAGTCTATGAAATCCTATATGGTAACATCGATTAGTGGTATTTCTATGTCCTTTAAAGTAGGACAATGTTTAGTCTGGAATAAGGCTCATAATAAGGTCTAGATTATCTTTTGGTGAAATTATCTAACAAGGTCAAATTAACAATGTGTATATAACCTTTAACAAGGTTGGCCAGTAGTAGAGCTCACTTCAAAAGAGTGAAATTTTTTGGGTAAGTAATCCGAGGTGATTTTTCCCTTCACAATGTTTCTATGTTAAAATGATGGTATCAAATGTGTGAATGTTATTTGTGTTGTAAGTTGTTTTACATGTTTTATAATTTATTGTAACTCAATAATAACTAAGTAATTTTATTTATACTTGGTAATGCAAGGAACAATGAGTTAACAATTTAGAATATAATGATTAAAAGAGTTGATTAATGTTTACAATGAGTGATTGTTGCCAATGTTTATGATGTTTTGTTTGTACTAAAATAGTTTTAAGGGATTGTATGATAGCTAGACATAACTAATTCACACACCCCCCACCCTGGCCCCCAAACCTCCCTCCACACCCCCCCCCACACCCTAGTTATATAACAATAGTTGTCTCTTAATTTCATGCTCAACACAATAGTTTGTGAATTTAACATACATAGAGTCGCTACCTCTATCAGATATCAAACATTTAGTTTTTTACCAATTTATTTTTATATTCACACTTTATATCACTTGAACATATCAAATGCAAATGATTTTAACTTCATGAACATGATGGTCATCATTCTAGAATAATCATCACCAAATAGAATGAAATATTTATCACCATAATAGCTCTCAACTTTCATAGGACCACACAATTCAGTATGAACTATCTCCAAAATATCATTAGTTGAATTTGCTTAACTTCAAAAACTAGACTTAGTCATCTTACTAAGTTGACATTGCTTGCACATAGCATTATTAGGTTTATGAAGATTATGTAAGCATCTCACTTTCTTCTTTACTTACTTTGACCATGTTATCAAAATTTTCATAGCAGAGTCTCTTATGCCATAGCCAAACATCTTAAAAAATTTCAAATAGGCATGTATTAATTGTAGAATCTAGGTAAAATAAATTACCTCTATTTTTCTCTCCAGTACCAATCAACATTCCTTCATCATCATAGATCTTTACTTTTTTGTCATGAAATTCCAACTTTTGACTTGTATTATTCAACTATGCAATGCTCAAGAGATTATACTTTAGTACTTGAACCCAATATCCATCATCACATCTAATTTGGTCATTTATCATCAATTAACCTCTACCTTTCACATGACATGGAACATCATTTCCAAGTTTAACCGTTGATTCATTATATTCTTCTAACTTATCAAACTTAGTAATATCGCAAGTCATGTGATGTGAACATCCACTATCAATAATCCATGTATCACTTTTACTAAATGTGAAATAAGGGTTTTTTCTTCCTCTCAACTTTCCTCATCTAGATCTTCTTTAACAATATCATATACCACATCCTCACCTTCATTCTCATCATCAATATCTGACTTAGTGAGGTCCTCCTCAACATTAGAGAATGACTTCTTTCCTTTGTCCTTGTATTCTTTATTGTTTCTATATTTTTTCTCCCTCTTATCATTCATGTCACTCCTATCCTTATTAGGAGATCTAGTAGCAAAATGGTCAACTTCTTTGCATTTAAAACATATCAAAGGAAATTTACCTTTGTATCTTTCTTTTCCTCTTCGTAGCCTCCTTCAAAAAGAGCTTCAATCTCATCCATCTCTTTGTCATCTAAATATAAATCACTATCATCCTTATTTCTCTTCTCTCTATTTGAACTTCCAATGGTTAGTGATGACTTGAAAGCATTCTCAATATTAGGCACACTATTATCAAAATTACTTAACTCAAATCCAATCAATCCACTGACCAAACCATCATGAGTAAGATCATTAATAGACATAGCTCTAAATTCTGGAATAGACGATAGTCTTATAGCATAGATATTTTCTAATAGCTTTACACAAGTTCTTCATTAGTGATGATTCCTCCAATAACTTTGATGTCATTCACAACTTCTTCGATTCGATTAAAATATTGAACAATGTTTTCTCCTTCTTTCATCCTCATATCATCATATTTACCTCTTAGACATTCTACTTTGGCTCTTGATATATTTTGATCTCCACCATGGACAAGTATTAGTTTCTCCAACATCTCTTTAGAAATATTGCAGTTCTTGATATCATCAAAGTCAACATCATTCAGTGCAAAAGAAATCTCAATCATCATACCATTGTGTTCTTTCTTCTAGTCCATCTCCTTTACTATCATAGGAGGGTTTGGAGGGGTGTATTGGTGGTCCAGATAATATAGTGCATTGTCTCTAATCCTAGATAGATGTAGCCTCATTATGCTTTTCCATCAAGATAAGTTCTCCTTGTTAAACTTTGGTACCTCACTCTTATAGAGTTTTATATCTTTAGATTAAGTCCCTTCAAACTTTTTCTTCAAGTACACAACTCTAATACCAATTGTTCAACAACTAAGAGGGGAGGGGGTGAATCAATTATATCTAGTTATCCTACATGCCTTCAAAACACTTTTCACTATTTCAAACACTTTGAACTTTTAGATCATTCACTCAATATCAAATTGTCGACTTAATATATTGAGTATTAGAGTTAACTTTCAACTTTTACAAAGTTTCTACAATAAATAAAAAACATGAAATAAATTTGCAACACAATAAGAATCCACATGATTTTGACACATGTATTTAATGTAGAAACCTTGTAAAGGAAAAAACCACCTCAGAACTAACAACCCAAATATTTTCACTCTTCTAAATTAAGCTTTTTTAGGAGCCAACCTTTGTAAAGGTTATATACACATTGTAATGTGACCTTTTTAGAGGATTTTCACCAAAGATCATCTAGACCTTATTCATTCCTTGAAATTATAAGAAATGGCCTAATCTAAAGGACTTACAAAACACTCAAAAGAATTTTACCATATAGGATTTCAAAAGATTGTTAGATCCACTCAGTTAAGATATTTTCTACCACAATGGCTAGCAAGTAAAAATTAAATGATATGTTAGGTTTTAGCACTACTTTGCTTGTTAAAATTTCTATTTTACACAATTTATGTCTTCTTTGAACTTATTTCATATTTCTAAATGATCCATACACTTCATATATCAACTCAACAATCTCCTTTGTTTTATCTTCGTAATAATTTTTTTCTTAGTACACCTTTTGATTATCACTTTTTTCTTCCTTGATCATCAAATATAAACATCTCATTCATCTCTTAAATAGAAATATTTTGTCACTCATCTAGAATCTTTTAGGTTTTTTCATTTAATCACAATCATCAAATCTTCATCAAGTTCAAATTCATTGAATCTAGGTACTCAGGTAATTAACTTCCACCTTGAACTTGGTGATAATTCAAATCATTAAATCTTCTTTACATTTGTCCAATAATTGATCTCATAACTACCTTCATCCTTATCTTTGAAGCTTCTTAAAAAATCTTAATTTTCATCAAATGTCAACCTTAGATTGAATCTTTTCTAAACTTGTTGTTCTTGTTCATACTCGGTTAACACTAAACTTTGTTTGGTCAATACTAGACTTGGTTAACACTGTAACTACTTAGTTAACACTAGATTGCTTCACTTCTTCAATAGGTTCTTAATGAAAACTGTAGTAACTTAGTTAATAATATGGTTCTTCATCCACTAACCAAACTATCTTTCTTATACATGATCTCAATACTTAACCAAATCATGTAAAACAATCAAACCAGCATTGTACTATCAGAGTCTAACTCATTCAAGTGCCTATTGAATACCATACAAATCTTATCACTACTTACATCATTATACTTTATTCAAATCCTCTTCATTAATAAATTAATATGACACTCAACTAAGTTAGCATAATGTCTCACCAGTTAAGGCTTGACATCAATGACAACAGAACAACTGATATGACTCTTTCGCATACATTAAAAACATTATTAGTTGGGGCTAACATTATTATCCTCCCACTATGCTATGAAATACAACATCTCCATCCATGATTTATGCACCTCTCCCACTCTTTGAATAATAGGCACTGAAGTGTTGAAGACCATGAACAAATGGAGGCCTTCAACAATGCTCTCAACATGCCTCCATAACCCCTCCTTTGCATAGAAACCTTTGCCAATTTTGGCAATGTCCAACCACCTCTGCACTCCCCCACACCAAACTTACTCCACATATATTTCTATGATTTTCTTCACCTATTCTTTTCTCTATGACAAAAGGAAGGACCACACATAGAACAACAAGGAGATATTTATTCTTGGCCAAAAATCCTCATTAACGAACGACTTCCCAATAACCAACATATAATTCAAAATAACTCCTCCTCATCCCCTCAAAACACCTCTGCTAGACACCTTGGTGATATTTCCCCTCAAAATCCCAATTTCTACAACTTTTTCAATGTCTACATGTAAAAGTTGGCCTCCATTTTTATTTTCCTCAACTTGAACCTACACATACTGTACAATAAAAAAGACTTGTGTAATGTGGGCTGATTTTAAAGCTATTCCTAAGTTTATAAAGTTCTACCTTTGATCCTTGCCTCACAAGGAATGACACCATCCAAGTCATAAAATTTTTTTTTGCTACCTTGAAACCTTCTCACGTGCCTAATATCAGCTTCTCCACATTCTACTTTAGCTAATTAGAATGCACCCTCATTACTTTGTCTCTCCAAGAAATACAAAAAAAACCTTCTAAATAATAAAATCCAATGCTAAAAAATAGTAGGATTTAGATCTATAAAATCCTCCACCAACTTGGCTTGATCATGCAATCTCACCCCTACATTGGCCATCTTGTTGACTATGGCACTCCCTTCTCTCAAAGTATGATTGACATTGAATTCTTCAAATTCCTCCAAAAGCCTTCTAATCCTCTTGATATGCTTGTCCAAAGACTAGGTGTCCATCTTTCCTTTGACTATTCTATTGATCACATTTGAGAACATCCTTGTAAATGGATTCTTCTTCCCCCACTCTTATTTTCCAACCAAAGAGTAAAGATTGCTACCAAAGATTTTGTTACATTATAAGTCCCTTTTGACAATGACTTTGCTCCAACCATCAAGATGTTGTCTTCAACATCTAAAATTTCTCAACACACACCACACTGACCTAAGTTTATTTTGGAAGCCCCATCAAATTGCACTCTAATTCATCTTGTTCCTATCTTTCCTACACTCTTCTCCTTGTCACTAATCTCATTTGAAAGATTAACCCTTGAAGGCCAATTAATATGCAATATAAAGTCTATAATGTGACATAACTAGTAAATACATTATAGAACTTATAGAATATTAAGAAAGTCTAACAATCAAAACAAAAGACCAAAAGGATGGCAAAAATAGAGAACCATAATATTGGTTAGAGATAGCAAATAAAAATAAATTCATCAATAGATTCCTCAAATCCTCCTTCCCCATATTTGAGTACTTTTCCTTTTATTATGATAAAGGCGTACCCTTTCTTAACAATCTCAACTCATTTTTCCCAACAACAGATGCAGATGTGTCTTAGGGGTGCAAGATGATAGGGTCAATCATGTTTGTTCATTCCCTCCCATATCATTAGCTAGGTGGTGTGTCCAAAAATGTCTCTATGGTAGTCCTTTTGGGTCATTCCTCCACCATACATATGCAAGCCATGGAACTACTTTGTAGGGCACAGAGTGGTTTTTGAGATTGGGTTATGAGTAGCCACCAAGGTGGTTGGTCACCGCTTATGATGGCCACCCTAGCCTAATATATAGAAGACACGGTGGGTTATTGTTCTACATTTTCCCCACTTAGCCACTGATTTTACCTACAATATCTTCACCCAATTTGGACTCACAGGCATGTGCCAATTTGTTGGACCTATCTAGTTATGTTCTTCTTCTCACATGTTTTTTTTTTGCTTTCCAGCTACAGTTGAATTTTTTCTTATGCATTCTCAATTGCAATATGCATATTTTTTTGTGGAAACCTTTCTTGCAAGTGTTTGGGCATTGACCTATTCAAATCTTCTAGTTGTTTGTGGAAAACTAGTGTGTTTATATGCATACATCCCACAATAAAGTCAATATTTCATGTATGTTTCACCAAAATAGATAATTAGATCAAAGAAATATAACACAACAAAGATTTGATTATGATTACATGGCTATCTAGATTCAATATTTAATATAGAAATCATAAAATTTTAATGTTTAAAATTTTAGTTACATCCTAAAGACTGGATCATGCTATGAATTCAAAGATAGCTTTGCAATTTGAATTGGGTATAATGATATATGCATAAATTATTTTCATATACCAAAACATTTACTGGGCAACAAAAATTTTTACTGGGCCATTATAGGGATTTAATGGTTGCTTTCCTATGAAACCTACATTGTATTATAATTTTTGAGTTTATTATATCATTTTATTTTTTACTATAATCTATTGAATATTTAGGCATCAGTAAAGCTATATAAACATATTAATGTTTTTATAACAAAAATTTTTAATTTAAGAGTGGAAATGGAACTTTCATTTATGGAAATGTTTGTCTCTAAATATACTATTTTTATCACATAATAGTTAGAAGGCGTTTTGCTAAAAATTACACACACAAGTGATCAAATTTTCTATCATGCAATCCTTGATGCCTTCCCTAAATTATTCTTATTTTAAATTAGATTTAGGGATGAGATGACATTTTCTAAGAGGTAATATTAGTAAATTACTCCTACAAAATGAACTTATAAGGATACTTAAATAGATGGCATAGAGGAGTAGGAGTTTTTCAAGAATTTGTCCTCTCTCCAATTTTTTCATATCATTGTAAAGGGATTCAATTGTAGGCTTTTCTAATCCCCTAGTTTCAACTAGTGGCATAAAATAATAAAAATGAAAATGAAAAATGGGCAAAAATAGCTACATTTAAAAGGTGTGCGTGAATCATTTGCATGTCCACTCAGTAAACTTCTACTTTCCTACTGGTCGGGCTGCTAAGAGCATTGGATATTACAATCCCAATTCTAATTTCCAAAAGCTATACAACTAGTATATCTATTAGACATGTGTTTATATTACAAAAAAAATGGATAATTGCCTAAATCTGATGTCACCTGAGACATGGATACATGAGATTTTCAAAGTTTCTAAAATACTATATGTAAATATTGAATTTGTTTGACATAGGTGAATATTGTGAGGAACACATCACTCATAGTTAGATTTGATGTAGCATTAGGCATGTATACATAAGATTTACATAGTTTCTAAAATACTTTATGTAAATATTGATTTTCATTGACATAGGTGAATTTCCTTAGGAACAAAGCATTGGTAGTAAAGTGTAGTAATACATTTAACACCTCTTTTTCACAAGAGATTCCATACATAACTTAGACTAGAACATCTTTGTATAGATAAGGTCTAATTGTGGAAACATTTTAAGGTTCATTTTCCCTATATTCACTTTTTCTTCCATGAAATTTAAATGCCTAAGAATTCTATGGGTAATCAATATCAATCTAGCATAGATTTGATATGACCCCTAACATAAACTTGCTTCCATCATATAACAAGTATCTATGGATGATTTTTAAAGAAGTGAGAAACACATCTTATTTCATCATCTCATGCTAGAAATCAGAAGAATTGGCCATTTAATCAATCTACATGCATATCTTCAACATGTTTGTGTAAAAGGTAGTCTATACCTTTGAACAAAAGAAGATTCATAATATGATTGTGTAGAATCAAAACCATGGGATTGTATCTAGTACTCCTAATGGCTACTCTTTTTTCTACACAATCTCCTTGTTCAGCAAATTCAAAGCCTTCCATTCTAGATTGCGAACAAATGATTATTTTATTTTTTCTAAAATCGCAACGATTTTACCTTTTCCATAATTTGCACAAGAAAAATAATTTTATAAAAGTAAAGGCTCAACTCTCAAAATAAAATACCAGTTATTGATTTCTCTAAGAAATCAACCTATCTTGTATGGATAGCAAATAAAACATTCTCCAGCACTACCACAAAAAGCTATGTATAGAAATATGCTAGATTTGAGTGATTGTACAATTAATCCTAATTACAAGACAAGATGATAGTCTATATCAAAAAAAAAAAAAAAAAAAAAACTCCCAAAATTATAATATGAAAGACCCAAACAAATTATGGGCTATAATAGACGAAAAAGAATTGTTTCCAAAATCATACTCGAACAAATTCTTTAAACTTTGGAGGAAATCTCTAAATGTATTGCTCCAAAATCATAATATGAAAGACCCAAATAATATATGCTATATCAAACAAAAAAATTAACTTTGGAGGAAATCTTTGAATGTAATGCCTCCAAAAAATCAAAAGTCCCAAGTCCAATTGATTGTATTGGCCATCTTGTGAAGAAATTGATCATTCAACCCATCATCAATTAGGGCCAGGTAGCATAATGAAACATGACCACTCAATGAGTAAATGGGAAAAAATGCATATTTGATTACATAGAATGCAATAAATTATGAATGCATTGAATGCAGTAATAGTGTGAATAAAATCCCCAAGGACAAGTTTGATCAGTAAAAATGCATATATGATTACATAGAATGCTATAAGAATTTGTCTTAGGGAAAATTCACCCAAGATCAAGGAACTCAAGCACAAGCACAACAATAGACCAAAGAATATGATCAGAATGATGATATGATATTCAATTCAATGTGTGAGTACACTAGGAGTGCCTATATATAAAGGCCTCTAGAATTCTTCTAGAATGCCTAAGAATTAGCATACTGATAAGTCTTACAACCAAGCACATCTCCACCAGAAGTGGATTATCCTCCATTAAGCACAGGAGTAAGTGCGATGATGAGAGGATAATCCTACAAAGGTGTAGCAAGAAAAATTATGTTGTAGACATCATGTGCTTAATTAAGAGTGCTAATAATTATGTTTTGTACATGAAAACTTAGTTAATTATGCAAACTCTAGTGTTGTAGACACCATGTGTTGAATTAGAGTTGCTTACGCTAGTATTTTCAACATGACAACTCATAAGCATACGCAAACTCCTAACTGTCTCACCTAAGAAACAATGAAATGATGCATTGACCTAAGTAAAATTAAGTAAGTGTAAATAGTAAATACTTATTTACACGAACACCCCCCCCCTTAAGTGCAACTTAGAGGAATGCACTTAAGCTTACAAAAGCTAACATGAAAATGCAGGATGGGTCCCAGCTACTAGGCCATGTTAGGTACCCATGTACATAATGCAATGGAATCTCTCATAAAGTAGAGAAAGAGGGAAAGCCTTATGGGAAAAACCCTCCCCCAAAAAGAGAGATGAAAAAACTAGATGCATGGATGGATGGAGTAATCAAGACCACCCATTATAACATACATCAAGTATATACAATAGAGAAATATGAGAACAATGAAATCCCAAAAGAGGAAAAAGTCCCCCCTACAAGAGAGAAGAAGAAGAGAGACAAGGTAGTCCCTCGCCCCCCCCAAATGTAGATTGTTGATCAGTGATAACTACTCCAATGTAGAAGCTGATCCAAGACTGTTGAATAATGTTCCTCCCCTTTGGAAGAAACAATATCATAGGTAAATAAGAGATGCTTCCCCTATGTGTAGAAAAAATCTTGATGACCAATGATGCCTCTAAAACCTACTCAATTGTTCCTGTGTCAATACTAACTATCACCCCTTCCAATGTTGTTGAAAATAACACTGTCAGATCTAGCAAGGATGAATGTAGAACCTGTCCCAAAGAGCGTACTATCTCCTTAAATGATAAAGAAACCTCCTACAATTTCTATACATAAGTATTCACAATCACATCAACATATGAAGATCAATCATGTAGAGAATGGACATGAGGCTCAAAGTAAGCACTCACAACAAGTGAAGGAGGATCTTCTCCATCAAAGAGAAGATATATATCATCAATGACATCTCCCAAATTTTCTATGTATAACTCTACAAACAAACCTAAAATATATGCTATGTATTCATCCTCTAATGTTGGAGCTAGAAGACTAGGTGTACCTTGTTGTTCTGGACCTATCACTGTGGCAATATATGCATGTGGAGTATGTTGATGTCATGACCTCTCCCTACATCTATCACTAGGATTTCACATATCTAAATCTATTAAACCACTATTGTTGGTGTCACTATCAATTTCCACAATGTATGAAGTGCAGAGAAGAATAGAGGATAAGTTGGGTGAACTTTCCACAAAGTGAACATTCCTCTCTATGAAAATCTCATGTGTCTCAGGATCCATAAGTCTATATGCCTTAACACCATCTTCATATCCAATGAAAGTACAAGGCCTAGGTGGTGATGCCTTACATCCCCTGGAAGATATGTTTTCCCATGGTGGACAACCAAAGACTCTGAAGTGTTTCACAACTAGTTTTCTACTACACCATGCATGAAAAGGAGTCTTGCCATCTAAGGCTTTATGAGGAGACCTATTAAGTATGTGATTGGTACTACTTATAGCTTCGACTTCAAGTGATGGATCTAGAGACTCAGCTTGTATCATGAAACTTGTCATAGACTTAAAAGTTTGTAACCTTAGTGTTGCAACAGTTGTCTTGTGCAGACTGAATGCTAGTGGATTCTGAAGATCAATACCCTCAAGTTTGCAAAAGTCTTTAAGTCTTGTGTTCACATATCTACTTTCATTATCCATCCTTATAACTTTTATGGCTTTATCTGATTGCTTTTCAACATAACTCTTGAAGGCTAGAAACTTGTCTAGCACTTCATTCTTGTGATGAAGAAAGTAGAGCCAGGTGTAGCATGAAAAGTCATCAATAAAAGTGAGTATATAGCGACCCTAGCTAACTGATGTCACTAAAAAAGGACTTTCTAGTACCATGTGAACCATCTGAAGAACAATTGGTGCTCTTGAAGACTTCACTTTATTAAACTTCTCCTTTAGATGCATATTCACTAAACATGTTGAACATTCACCCTTAGAAAAGTTGATTGTAGGTAGACCTTTGACCATATTTTTTGAGAAAAGTTGATAAAGATATAAGAAGGCTAGATGACCATACTGATCATGCCATAATTTGATTTGTGGATGATATTGAGTCAACAGAGCATGTGAAGGAGACTTAGGCACAAAGTGGGAGAAAGAATACAACCTTGTGTTATGATTAACTTTCCCCACTGCAACCGATGAATTATCTTTTATATTGCACACCATTACTAAGTCAGGAAGGAACTCAACTCTATTGCCATCTCCAAGGTGAGTGATTTGGTAAATTGAGAGGAGATTAGAGCTTAGGTTAGGAACATAGAGAACATCTTTGAATTCTCCATTTTCCATCTCCACATTTTCTTTCCCTTCAACTTCCATTTTGGTATTATCTCTTACAAAGATGTGTGGTACCTTAGACTGCTTCAATGAAGAAAAATATCATTTTGAAGAACCCATATGATATGAGGCACCTGAGTCAAAAATCCATTTTATTGAAGAACTTTAGTTTCCCATAAGTGCTTTCCCTTTTCCCTTTGAATCCAAAGATGAAAATCCTTTCTCCTTATAAGCATTAGGCAATGGAACATTGTGTTTCTTTATGATGTTTGTTAACTCACCAATCTTTTTATGATAACACTCATGTTCATCATGACCTAACTTCTTGCAATAGGCACACTTTTTCTTGTCCTTATTATTGTCTCCCTTCTTATTTGAATTTGAGGAAGACTTGCCTTGTTGATTTGATGTTGGCGTTTTCTTTTCTGCATCCTCTTGTTTCTTATTCTTCCACTTCTTATTCTTGCCCTTTCCTCTATTTGAAGTTTGAGAACCCTCATTATTGGCCACCAATTCTTAGACTTGTTCGAATTAAGAATCTCCATTAATTGCAACTTCTTTTCTTCTTCATCTAATAGTAGCATAGTGATCAAAAGTGACTTTCTGATAGGCAGACCCTAATGTAGTCTTTGAGGTGTTATAAAAAGAAACAAATGTGGAGTACTCAGATGGAAGCTTATTATGTATGAGATAGGTCAACCTATCATCTTTAATAGAACTCCCACAATCATCAAGCTTTGTTATTAATTCATTCACCTTTATGATAAAGTCCTGTATAGAATCAAATGTCTTTAGATCTAAGGAGACAAGCTCATCTTCAATTTTGTAAACATCCCCCTTAGACACTTTACCATAGAGGTTTTTGAGGGTATCCCAAGCTTCCTTGGATGTATGAGATTTCTGGAGCTAATAGATGATCTTGTCTTCAACCCCCAAAAAAATATCACCTAGGGCTTTCCAATCCATTGTTTTCCAAGCAGAGATTTCACTTGTAGATACTTGATCACATGTTGGTTTAGGAAGGATACCATCTACATATTGAGAAACTCTACTATGCATTAAGTGACACCACATTTTAATAGACCATGTAGCATAGTTATGTGGTGTTAATTTTGGAAACTTAAATTTCCCATGATGCAAAAAATGAAAGAAAATAGCAAGAAAAGAGGAACACAACACCAAGAACACCCCCCCTTTTCACTCAATCAAGAAACCCCCCCAAAAAAGATGCTTGTGGCACTTTATATGTAGTGTGTTTACAATGGCCACTTGCCAATTTTGGCCTTAGTGGACTTCTGATTTTGCATTTTTACAACCTCCTTATGCAATTCAAAATTGGAACATTACAATGTATCTCAGATACACAAAAATTTTGAAGATACATCAAAGCATTAAAATGCAAAAAAGGACATAATTTTGAAAGTGATACTTTTTTCTAGACAACCCTATAATCTGATTGTAGATCTAGCAACTAGATAAAAAATAACACACTTTCAAAAAAAAATGGAACCTGATTTCGAGTCTAGATGAGCTCGTATGAAGCAATTGAAGTTGTAAAATGTAGAATTAGACAGGTACAATCACCAAAAGATGTAATTTTTGAAATTTTCATGCACCAAAACTAGAAAAGAACTACACCACTAAAACTTTTAGGAAGTTTTAGCCAAAATATTTTTTAAAAACACCTAATTTGGAGTCCAAATGACTGAGATATGGCCTCCCAAAGTTGGACTATCAAATCAAAAAACAATCTGGAGAGGGGTTAGATCAGCAAAAGATGAGGTTAAATTTGACATTCAAATAGTTGTCATAGTAGTTCTATTTTGCCTCTAGATGATGGTTAGATGACCATCAATTTTAAGATGGTGGATTGCTAACTTAAGCCAAAAATTGGCCCCTACTGACGTAGCGGTGATGTCAGGATGACATCAATTGTACAAAAGAGTACGAACAAGCTGAGTCAGATGTATGAATTTGATGATTGGATGTCCATGTGTTTGGTGAGTTGGATTACTAACTATCGATTGTTGACTGGGCCTGATGGTACTCCATGTGGAGGGTGACGTGGATGGACAATTGGTTAGACTATTAACACAACACCAAGAGTATTGGCAGTGGCCGCTTGAAAGGACAAAGCCTAGTGGAGTTGTTGGCGGGTGGGAACAACAAGGAAGCTTTTGTTGCAGTCGATCAAATTTCTTTGGCAGTGGCCATAGAAAACAAAGCACCTATCGGGAACGTCATTTACCGCCATCAAAATATCGAAGTTAGGCCAGAGTTTAAAAAATAGTCACCAGCCAATGGGATTTATAATCCCACATGGGTTATGGGAAAATGCTCTATAGAATTTAAAAGGCTAAGGTTGTGGTTGGAATGGTAAGAAAAGCCACCAAGCTTTGTGGGTGCATGTCGATAGGTGAGGTAAGGTTGGTGCCAGTTATTGTAAGCTTGACTTAGAATAAATGCCATCGAAAAATGTAAAATATGCCCATCGAATAAATAAAATATTCCAAAAATATTCTCTACAGGGACTGGGGTGTCACAGCCTAATACCTCTACAAATGTTTTTCTCTGTAAGGCCAATTGACCAAAAAAAAAAATTGAAAATACCCAGAAATTAGAAAATAATGCAGAGAAAAATCAAATCAAATCTAAAAATAAAATTCTCAAATCAAATAAATGACTATACCCAATTGCATATCGGGCCTTTGGATGCCAATTTGTTAAAAAAAATTGCCTCAAAATTGACTTTGGCCTAATATAGGCAAATTTATAGCTGATTTTCACCGAATCGATGTTTCTGATGCAATGATGAGTTCCACTTTGGCTCTAGACACTCCCAATTTCTGCAAATTCTCTAGATTTGGGTCGAGGTGCTAAAGAAAGAATGGTCTTGAATGGCTATGTGAAGAGAATCTCCCTGAGTTCTGATACCATGTAAGAATTTGTCTTAGGAAAAATTCACCCAAGATCAAGGAACTCAAGCATGAGCACAACAGTAGACCAAAGAGTATGATCAAAATGATGATATGATATGATATTCAATGTGTGATTACACTAGGAGTGCTTGTATATAAAGGCCTCTAGAATACCTCTAGAATGCCTAGGAATCAACATATTGATAAGACCTACAACTAAGCACATGTCCACCAGAAGTGGATTATCCTCCATTAAGCACAGGAGTAAGTGCAATGATGACAGGATAAGCCTACAAAGGTGTAGCATGCAAAATTATGTTGTAGACACCATGTGCTTAATTAAGAGTACTAATAACTACATTTTCTACATGAAAACTTAGTTAATTATGCACACTCCAGTATTGTAGACACCATGTGCTAAATTAGAGTTGCTTACTCTAGTGTTGTCAACATGACAACTCATAAGAGTATGCAAACTCTTAAGTGTCTCACCTAAGAAATAATAAAATAATGCACTAACATAAGTAAACTTAAGTAAATGTAAATAGTAAATACTTATGCACACCAAAAAATGCAATAACTTATGATTACATTGAATGCAGTAATAGTGTCAATAGAATCCCCAACAACAAGTTTCATCTACACATATGTCTTATCAAAGTGATACATGCTATTAGAATAAAATCTAACCCCTACACCAACATTAAAAGGTTTAAGGTTATAATTCACCAATCTACACAAGAATCATCTCACACAAATCAAACAAAAATTCAGCAAAACTATTCTTATTGAAATACAGAGCAAGAAACCCTTATTAAAGTTTTTGGTAATGGACTAAAATTTGATGTGAAAAGTTACACATTGTCTATCAATTGTAAATCACTTAAGATACACTTGTTAGAAGAATTAGGTTGGTCACTACAAATCAAGTGAACACCAATGCTAACTAAAAACATTTTAAAATACATTTAGATATGTATAATCTACAACATGAATAATGCGACCTATAAAATCAATTGGATCTATTTGAACTTTTAATAAGAATACAATAAGCATCACTCTTAAATTCAATCAGCAACCATTTAATCTATCGGTTATTATTAGTATAATGGTATAAGAGCCCTTCAAATCTAGTTTTGAAGAATATGTGACTCAATATAACCTTGTGGTAGTTGTGAATGGAATTGCATATATGGCTTTTGAGTGTGTTGTCCAATCTATTGCTGAAATTTTATTTGTAATACTATTTGTTTGTGCTTTCCCTTAATAACAAAACCATTTATATTTCAACCAAGGTGCATATTCAAATTTCACACATTTGGATGCACATATAACTTTATGATTAATTGAAAATAAAAAATATATTGTATTATCATTTTTAAAATTAGTACTATTAGAAGTACATTCTAATGTCTGAATGCTTGACAATTGTGCTTATGAGCTATGAGCACTAAATATGAAAATCAAATGGTGATATAAACATTATTTTAGTGAGTCAATAGTGTTGGTGGTAAACACTTAAAATCTTAATATATTAACGAATAATGATAAGAATGAATCATCATGATGATATAAGAATTATGTTGGAAAAGAGTGCATTGATTTGTGGCCTTGAAATACAAGAGATCAAAATAGTGTAGAGAGTTCCTTCAAAAATAGAGTAATGTGTTGGCATCTAAATGAAAAAGACTTCCATTTTGGCAATGTTCTAGAAAATAATAAAATACCTTGCCATCATTTAAGATGAGTAGAATCAAATGTTAAAAGACTCATGCAAATAATGATCATTATAAATGGGTACATCTAAGCATATTTTGTGTTTGATTATAGTTTTCTTGTAGAAAAGATAGTGCACCCAGCAACAAGAATTGTTACCTAATATATTCAACAATTGTATTACCCATGGAATAGCTACGATAGGAAGATGCAAATAGTATCTTAAGTGAATTATTGTAAGAACTAAAGTGGCAAGCATATATGATTGTGAGATCACATGTAAAAGGTATTTAATAAATTAAATTAAATTTATGAAGAGATGTTAGAACATATCAATTTTGGCTCACTGTCAACATTCATAATTACTATTAACTGAGAAGAATAATCTGCAACGTGAAAATTGTGAAGATTGTGAAGTGTAAAATCTATTTGATGTGTTTCACTTATACTAGCAAGTAAATAATCTCTCCATATTTCTACTCTTCATTCTTCAGTATGATTGCATGAGTATGTCCTTTGAGTTATAGTGTCATATGTATATCATAAAAACATAGATCTATTGTGCATGGCAATTAAATTACTAACATCATACACAAATGGAATATGATTTTAAGATTTAATTACCAATTCCTCAATTAAAAATGTTTAGATACCTAAAATCCATTGGCTTTGTTGGCCATAAATTCATTTTTCAATTCTCTAGAGGTAGAGTTGTCAAGAACAAGGTATTTGTCCAGTCCCATGTTGGAAATATAAGAGGAGTAACTAAGAGGGAAGGGGTGAATTAGTTACAACAAAATAAATCCTAGATCCCTTAGATGTTGATATAAATCAAAACTAAACTCTATTGTAACTCAATAAACACTAAAATAGCTCGACAAATGCTTAACATGAAAATGTTAAGATATTACCTATATTGATATTGCTTTAACTTAGTTGCAAACACATAAAGAAATAACATGAACACAAGATTTTAACATGGAAACCTAATTTGGGAAAAACCACCAATTATAACTAGTTATTGATTTTCATTCTTGCGAAGTGAGCCATGTTAGGAGCCAACCCTATTAAAGGTTACAAAACACACAGTTAGGTGTGACCCTATTAGAGGATTTAATCACCCTATTAGGAGTGGCCTTATTAGATGTCTTTAGATAATTCAATAGAAATGCCACCTTGTTAGAGGATTTACAAATAGTTGTTAAGCCAACTTTATTAAGAGATTTAGATCACTGCTACAATGGTTAGAGAGAAAATATGAGATAACCTGGTACCTTATGCAAGACTAAGTTGCTACTTACAAATCTCAATTCTAACTTGTATTCCTGATCCTTCCTAATCAAATGTATCTTTGCATTTCAACAAGGATATTCTTATTATCCTTCTAATTTGCTTCCTTTTAGCATCATCAAATCTATAATTTTGTAGCACACATTCAATCATCAACTTGACCTTATATTTATATCTTACACATTGTCAAGTCAGCTTGAATACAACTTAGAATAATTAATATTCATCTTCTCAATCAACTAGAACCAATAGACAATTCAATTGAACTTAATATGCCAAAACAAGAAAATCCTTTGTTAGTCAACCCTACTCAGTACATACTAACTCAAAGCGATTTTTCTATGTTAACCAAGTGAACTTGGTTAACATTGTATATTCACAAGATTCCTTTGGTAATTGAGTGAGATTGATTAACACTAGTTCGATCCAACATTTCCTTCATTAGCCAAGTGAGCTTAGTTAACACTCAACTTCTACAAACTTTCCTTTATCACTTGAGTGAACTCAGTAGACATTGTCATCTGAACTAGCAAACTCTAGAATGCTTAGTAGATACAGGAAACTATCATCAATGCCTAAGTAAGCTTGGCATACACTGATTGGAAATGATATGACATTTTACGTAACATCAAAGATGATACACAATTAATCAATTATTTCAAACAATCTCCCTCTTTGGCATTGATGGCAACACAACATGTCATAATGTAATGAAATTTTTAGAGCTAGAATAAAGTAAGGAACATATCCTTAGTTTCATTCTAATTCTCATCCATGAGAACTCTCTCTATCAGTGTGAATTTCCTCTATCTTTAGTTTCTACCTCTGTTAGCAAATTTCTACCTTTTAAATTTCCCTCTTTGTCATCTTTTGAGGTGACAATTTTTTGTGAGATATGACAGAAAACTTGTCCCTCTTTGACATCTTATGCCAAAGACAATATTTAGTATATATCAATGTACCTCATGTACATATTCATTTGCAATATGTCTTTATCAATACTATATCAACTAACTGATCTTCAATATGTTCTAGTTGATGCATTAGTAAACTTCATTTAGTGAGCTTTGGATAGGGGAGTGACCCCTAACTAACCTCTTAGATATAGAAATGCATCCTTAGGTAATGGCTTAGTGAATATGTCTACAATTTTTTCTTTTGTATTTACATAATCCAATCTTACCTCTTTATCTTGTACCAATTCTCTCAAAAAATGACATTTTATAGTAATGTGTTTTGTTTTGGTATGCATCACTAGATTCTTTGATATATTAATTGCACTGGTGTTATCACAGTATGTAACCATTATATCTTTGATCTCTATCTTCATACCTACCAACAATTGTTTGAACTAAACAATATTAGAACAATTAATTATTGCCACCACATATTATGCCTTTGTTGTGGACTAAGAAATACAATTATGTTTCTTGCTTGTCCAAGACAGTAGTCTTTTGTCAAGAAAGAATGCTCCACAACTGGTGCTCTTTTTGTCATCAATACTTCCTGCCCAATTACCATTTGTAAATACATTTAAATCCAAATTGCCTCCTTTTTTGTACCATAAACCATAGTCTTCAATACCTTTTAGATATCTCATGATTCTTTTGATTGCCATCATGTAATTTTCTTTTGGATTTGATAAGGATCTTGCCACTATACCAACTACTAATGCAATATCAGGCCTTGTATGCACTACATATTGCAATTTTTCAATCATTGATCTATATGTGGTCTGATCTACCTCCTTGGAATCATAAAATTTTGAAAGCTTATGTCTAGTAGGCATAGGAGTTCCAATTGGTCTTGAGTCTTCCATTCCAAATTTCTTTAGTATCTCCTTGATATATTTGGATTGTTTGATGTAGATACCATCTTTCTTTTGTTGGATCCACAATCCAACAAAAAAAATTATCTCTCCAAACATAGATGTAATGTCCCCACTATTAGGTTTAGAATGGGATACATATAAACTATAAAAGATTGATATGATCACAATAGATCTAATTAAGTAGCTTATATCCTTAAGAAGTAATTAACGTTTACAAAAAATGTTCTCCACCAAGATTATCTTGGGTCATGTTATGAAATTCATAATGAATGCCATCCACCAAGTTTACACTTGGATCATTCTATGACATTCACAATAAATGCCCTCCACCAAGTTTACACTCGAATCATTTTATGACATTCACAATGAATGCCCTCCACCAATTTTAAATTGGATCATTGTATAAAATTCATTCTGAATGTTCTCCCACCAATTTAAATTAGATCATTTTATGAAATTCACTTTGAATGCCCTCCACCAAGATATTCTTAGATCAAGGATATTAAATTCATTCTACAATTTTCCTTTTTTTATTATACTATTTATTGTCACATTATATAATAGAATTTGTACCTATTATTCATTATCTCAAAAATAAAGAGATCCATTATCTAATTGATTGATTTCATTATACATGTCATATATTTCTTAATTGCAGATAAATTGGTTCCAAACATAATATAACTCATATACTTATGCTTACCTTTATGGGAACCTATGTCTTTAATATTATTGGGGCCCATTGACTTGGTATAGTCTTGTTTTATGTATCCTCTTTTGATGTATGTGGGATCGATATTGGTAATAGTGTTGTCCCCTTTAAAGTGTATGTGGAGAGAATGTTACTATCCCATCGATGTGGAGGATTTAGTCTCTTGTTTAGCCTTGTCTAGTCAGGGCAATGTATAATGAATCTTCCCTTAATATGTGAATTGGTTCCTTCTCTCCGTGATTTGATACCCACTATTGTACTTTTGGTCTTGATCGTACTTTGATTGGATGTGTTGTCCCATAATACTTTGATTGATGGTACTTTTGGTCTTGATGGTACATTTAAATATGATTATTTAAAAATATAATACATTCATTTATCTAATGTTATCATATCCTAATATTTCCTATTTTATATATTAATTCAATATAATATTTATATTATGTTAATACAAATGACCGGCATTATAATGATGGAAAATGATGAAATGAATGCATATGTTTATATTTAAAAATAACATTGATATTTCCATTAGTCATATGTCATTATGGGGCTATGACAGTCTACCCCTCTCAACTTTTCTTGTCCTCAAGCAATACAATTTCAATGTTATATTCATTGAATTTTTCTTAAAGTGAACCTCTAATTTGAAAAGGATCATCCCCATTTTCTTGAGTAATAACTGCCAATGTTGCATGCTCTTGATCATCACATCTCTTTTTTTTTGTTGAGGCTTCCTTCATTATATGTTATTTCATTTATTTTCCCTCTTTTACACTGATGATTATGCTCCCAAGGTTCTTTACATTTGAAACATAATCCTTTCTTTAGTAGATCATCTCTCTTTGAGCATCTATGACCAATGTTCCATGGTTTGTGGCATAAGCAACATTTCCTTTCTTGGTCTTTCCTCCTTGTCTCTTTATGTTTGATAGATGTTTTAAGATCCTTGGACCTCTCATCTATCTTATTAGATTAAATCTTCTTTTCTTTTTGTATGGCTTCTTCTAAGCTTTGGGGTTCAAGGGGTTTTACATAGGCTTTAATGGTATTTTTAAGTCCTATAAATAAATGAGTGAGTTCACTCTAAGATAGGTTTGGAACCATTACATAAAGATCTTGAAATTGATTTTCATATTCTTCTACTAATCCTGATAGTTTTAGGTGAGTTAGTTGTTGGAAGTACCATTTAGGATCCCTTAGATCAAACCTACTCATCAATCTTTGAGTGAATTCACTATAGGAGGTAAAAAATTTGAGCCCTAGTGAAACTTGGCCATAGTGCCACCATTTGTGGGCTGATCCTCTTAAATGAAGTATGGCAAACTTGAAAACACCTTCTTTGGTCATAGGACCATAGGATAGATATGTATCTAACTTTTGGACCCATGATTGAGTTGTTTCTTCTCCTGACCCATTAAAACACGGTAATTTTACCTTATGTACCTTCTTCTAAAGATCTTCATCTAGATGATGTTTCTTTCTATTTTCAATGAGTTTAGATTCATAGTATTCTTTAAAGGGAATAAGTTGTCAGAGATTGGGATCCAAGATAGCATACATTTGTGCAATTTCTTCCATGCTATTAGTGGTCATTCCATTATCCACAATAGGTTCTTTTCTCAAAATGAATGAAGGGAATATTTCTTGTGGGATTGAACTTTGTGACAAGGGTTCATTTTCCTTGTGAGTGGATTGATGGTCCCTCTGTGAGTTAAGTCTCTCATTTATTTTTTATTACTACTTAATTTTTGTATAGCTTCCAGTAGTACCTTATTAGAGTTTTCAATCTCTCATTAGTCTATTCTATAAAATTCCTTACTTCTTGGCTAGTTCCTTTGCCATCATTCTTTAAGGTCTGACAATGCATGGACTAACACATTCCATAGGATGACAGGATTATTCTTCGATACCATTGTATTTCCCCACTATTAGGGTTAGAATGGGATGCATAAAAACTATAAAAGATTGATATGATCAAAATACATTTAATTATCTTATATTCTTAAGAAGTAATTAGCATTTACAAAAATTGTTCTCCACCAAGATTATCTTGGATCATGTTATGACATTCATAATGAATGCCATCCACCAAGTTTACACTTGGATCATTCTATGACATTCGCAATGAATGCCCTCCACCAAGTTTACACTCAAATCATTTTATGACATTCACAATGAATGCCCTCCACCAATTTTAAATTGGATTATTGTATAACATTCATTCTAAATGTTCTCCCACCTATTTAAATTGGAACATTTTATGGCATTCAATTTGAATGCCCTCCACCAAGATATTCTTGGATCAAGGATATTAAATTCATTCTACAGTTTTCCTTGTTTTATTATAGTATTTAGTGTCACATTATATAATATAATTTGTACCTATTATTCATTATCTCAAAAATAAAGAAATCTATTATCTAATTGATTTATTTCATTATATATGTCATATATTTCTAAACTGTAAATAAATTGGCTCCAAACATAATATAACTCATATACTTACCCTTACCTTTATGGGACCCTATGTCTTTAATATTATTGGGGTCCATTGACTTGGCATAGTCCTATTTTATGTATCCTCCTGTGATGTATGTGGGATCAATATCGATAACAATGTTGTCCCTTTTAAAGTGTACATGGAGAGAATGTTACTATCCCATCAATGTGGAGGATTCGGTCTCATGTTTAGCCTTGTCCAATCAATGTAATATATATAGATTCTTCCCTTTATATGTGAATTGATTCCTTCTCTCTGTGATTTGATACCCACTATTGTACTTTTAGTCTTGACAGTACTTTGACTAGATGTGTCAAGTATGCAATAGATGGGTTTATTACACCTTGCCTTGACCTTCACACCTATTCTTCATTCTTTTACCATTCCCACCTTATTAATATTATTTCCTTCTATTTATAAGTTTCTTCTTTGGTTGAGTATCATGACCCTTTGACTCCCAACTTATATTATTGCATTATAAGAATGTTATCATTTATAAATAAGCATACCATATGTTACATATGACAATCATTTATTACTAAATATTACTATATTATGATAAGCATATCCATACTATCATAAATATGATTATTTAAAATATAATACATTCATTTATCCAATATTATTAGTTACTAATATTTCCTATTTTATATATTAATTTAATATAATATTTATATTATGTTAATAAAAATGACCAGTATTATAATGATGGAAAATGATGAAATGAATACATATGTTTATATTTAGAAATAATATTGATATTTCCATTAGTTATATGTCATTATGGGGTTATGACAATAGACATCTCAAATTCTTTATTCATTTCCTCTGAAAATGATTTGCACAAGTCATCATTTCCTATAAATAAAGTGTCATCCATGAATATTTCTTCCAACACAATCTTCTTGTCTGGTCCTTCTTTGATATATAGACTATTGTTATCATTAGTCTTTTGAAAACATACATTATAGTCATCATTCTAAAATAATCATCAACAAATAGAATGAAAACATTATCTCCATTGTAACACTCTATTCCAATAGGTCCACATAAGTTTGTATTTACAAGCTCTAAGACTTCTTCAGAATGATAGTTTTTGCTTTTGAAACTAGTTTTTCCCATCTTACCAATTTGACAATTTTTGCATTGACCCATATCAGGTTTCCTCAATGTTTACATGATATAATCTTTTGTGCCATAACCAAATTTCTTCTACTTGAGCAATAAAACATGAACTTTCAATAAGATCTAGATAGAATAGATTACCTTTTGTTTGTTTTCTAGATCCAACCATATTTCCTTTTCCATCTAGTAGTTTGTCCTTCCCACTTATGAATTCTACCTTGAATCCAATGGTATTCAATTGTGCCACACTCAGTATATTATGCTTTAGTCCTTCAACCCAATAAGCATGGTCACATCTAAGTTCATTGGTTAATGAGATACAACATTTTCCCTTTATGCAACAAGGTTCATTGTTTCCAAATCTCACACTACCACTATTATTATGTTCCATGTGCTCAAACTTTGTTTTGTCTCTAGTCATACGATGTGAGCAACCACTATCAATAATTCATGTATCACTTTTGCTAACATGGAAGATAAGTTCCATTTTATCTCCTTCATCATTAGATTCATATTTTACAACAATATATACTATTTTATCTTCATTGTTATCAAAATCTTTAGCCATAAAACAAGATTTCTTACCTTTGTCCTTATAGTCCTTGTAGTTTTTGGATTCATTCTTGCATTTGTACTTAATGCTTTTCTCTTCATCCTTGTCTTCTCTATTTGAGCACCTTGTAGCAATGTGACCAAATTCTTCACAAGACAAATAGATTAGAGGAATATTACCTTTGTACTTTCCTCTACCTTTGGAATATTTTCTTGCAAGTTGGGCTTCAACAACCTCAAGATCATTGTCTAAACTTTCTTCTTCTTCTTCACTTTTTGATTGATTGGCTTTTGATTTCTTACCCTTTTTCTTGAGTGAAAGCTTGGCTTCAAATGTAGACTCAATGCCTTTGGAACTAGGGATATAACTTTCATAGTTATCCAACTCAAAAGCTATCAATCCTCCAACTAGAGCATCCAAAGTTATATTACTATTTGGATAATATCTCATCTCTTGAATAGAAGATACTCCAATTGCATAGATAGGAAGAAGGGTTCTTAGTACCTTTCTTACAACTATTTTTTCATTAATGTCTCCTCCAAATGCTTTGGTTGTGCTCACACTTGTTTTAATTTTGTCAATATATTTTGCAATGTTCTCATCTTCTCTCATCTTCATCTGATCAAATTATCCTCTAAGACTTTTTTCTTTATCTCTCCTTACATTATCATCTCCTCCATAGAGGGCTTTTAGTTTGATCCACATATCATAAGCTGTAGTGCAACTTTTGACTTCATCAAATTTAGCATAATTAAGAGTAGAAGCAATGTCAATCATCATGATGTTATGATTTTTCTTTTCAGCAATATCTTCAATTGATAATGTTCCAATGGGAGTTATGTATTCACTATCAAGATATTTACAATCTGAATCACTAATAATTTCCAAATGTAACCTCATAAGTCCTTTGTGTGTGCTAAAATTTTGACACACTTATATGACTCATTGTATCCAAGATTGTTCAAAAATGAGGTCTCAAATGGTGACACATAGCTCTCTATTGATGAAGTACAAGGGTTTGTAAGGGAGGCCCTCAATTTGACCTAGTTTGTGCCCATGCAAGTACACCATAAAACAAGAGGTTCAAGGATCAAAATATGAATGCAAATGAAGATGCAAGCTAATCTAAATGATAAAAATGCAAAGCAATGCAAGAAAAGAAATCTAATCTATGAAAGGAAATAACAATGCAATATTAATCTATGAAAATAAATATGACTCTAAGATAATATGAAAATGTAAGGATGAAACTTGGTGATGGAAGTCATGGATGCAAGAGAGAATAAGATAGGAAGAGAGAAGTTTTAATAAAGCTCCAATGTCCAAACCCTAAGACTCAAACCCTAATAATCAAACTCCTTCTCCAAAGTTGCTCTTCTAATAACATAACAATAAAATTTTCCTCTATATTTCTCTATATGAAAATGAGAAGGAGAGGGCTCCTTATAAAGGAAAATCTAGAGGTGGGAGGCTTCTCACAACCAATATGCAATAATAGAGTTTGATCCATGTGAGACAAAATTCCACCAATGAGAAAAGAGGGTTGTTTGAGAAGAAAGAGGAAAGAGGAAAAAAAGGAATTCCACTTAGAGATATGTGCATTCAAGTGTAGAGAAAAAATATTTATTTATTTATTTTTATTTCATTTTTTTCATTTTTTCATCACAAAGAGATATTTAAGTGGGGATTTAGTTATTTAATTAAAAGAGAAGTTTTCCTTTAATTAAATAGGATTTAGAATTAAATGATCAAACCTTAGAAAATATTGAAATAATTAAATTAATTACAATTTGATCAAGGAAAATGATTTGAATTGATTTAATAAAATATTACAATGCATTGATTCAGGAAATTGATAAATTGATTCAGAAAATTGATAAATTGAAGAATGGGGCCTGTAGTCTAGGTGACCATTTTAGGGTGCATACATTTGCCCCTGTTTGACTAATGTGTGATCATTTTGGGAACACATGTAGTCAATGAATGTAGTTGAAGTGTGAGGTCGATTTAAGATCACAAAACAATACAAATGTGTGATCAACTTAGGAACACATCAAGACAAAGAATACAAATTTTGATAATAATTTTGTCTTGACAAAGATAAGGCTATCCAAGGTGGAACAAATATTGATAATGTTGAATCAAGGATTGAAGTTTGATAGGTATTGCCCCTTCATGATCAAAATTGAAATGAGATAGAGGAGAAATAGAAAATTGATAAATTTGATCAATTCAAACTAAAGGTAAGGTTCTTGATGTAAGATGAAAAATATAATGATCACAAAACCAAGGTAGATCATAAAGCATGAAAGATTATGTCCCAAAGTTGAATTAGAAGAAAAGAAGTGGGGTAAAAGAAAATGGAAGATAGAAGTTTGGAAGATATGGAAAGAAATGGAAAGAAGAAAGAGATTTTGCCTCAAGAAAGAGAATGCCTCAAAATCAATCAACAATTTAAGAGAGAAAATTTTGATTGAGATCACAAAATGAGATAAGGAAATGAAGATCAAACATGACCATAGTTGATTAAAAGTCCACAATAAAGATGAAGGAAAACCCTCTCAAACTCATAATGCAACCTAAAAATACAAATTAACATGAAGTCCAATAATGCAAGCTACATGAAACTTGCAATAGAGGAACTGTAACATAGGATTTTGTGTTCATCATTCATTAGAGAATGTTAAAAAACTTATTTTCATCATTGGGCTATTATTAATGGACGTCGAGAAATCACACAATCATCACTAGTCACAAGCACAACTATGAAGATATGAATGTGATTTATATCAGATTGGAATGAGGAAAGATTCTAACATAAGCATCAAAAACATAAAGGTCAAGATGACTTCAATGTTAGCTTACCCAATTTAATGTAGCAAAACCACACTCGCATCAAGGCATAGATGTTGGGATGACCATGAGAATGGTTGTGCAAAAATAGTCAAGGATGATAACTCAAATCTCCTAAGTGTTTCAAGGGGACAACAAGAGACACTTTAGAGTTTCAATACCACAACCACGAGAAGAAAGAAAAGAAAAACATACCCCATGCCCCAATTCCTCTAGTCCATGGGATCTTTAGTTAGCATCATCTCAATATTGAGAAGCATCTCAAGTGCCTTAATAAGCATGTTGTCAAAAGAATTAAGAGCCCAAATGGAGGTACTATTGACTGTGTGCACATTTCTCACTAGCTAGCTTTTGATCACAATATTCTCCAAAATCACACTATTTAGATAAGGCCCATTGTTCTTACAAATGGACTATACACAATTGGCAAAGCTACTTGGTCTAATTGACTTGCTTTTCCCCATAGTGGGTGCCAAAAATGTGTGCTAAAATGTTGACACACTTCTATGAGTCATTACATCCAAGATTGCTCAAGAATAAGGTCTCAAATGTTGACACACTTTTAGGTTGCATACACTTTCCAGGCTACAAAGTTGTCTTGGTTCAACTTGGGAATCTCTTTTCTGTAAGACATCCCAATCTTTAGCTTTGGTCCTTAAAACCTTCTTTGCAAGAACCAAAAGTTCTGATACCAATTGTTGGAAATATAAGAGGAGTAACTAAGAAGGGAGGGGTGAAATAAATCCCAGATCCCTTAGATGTTGATATAAATCAAAACTAAACTCTGTTGTAACTCGATAAACACTAAAATAGCTCGACAAATGCTTAACATGAAAATTTTAAGATATTATCTATGATTGATATTACTTTAACTTAGTTGCAAACACATAAATAAATAACATGAACAAAATATTTTAACATGGAAACCCAATTTGGGAAAAACCACCAATTGCAACTAGTTACCAATTTTCACTCTTCTGAAGTGAGCCCTATTAGGAGCCAACCTTGTTAAAGGTTACAAAACACACTATTAGGTGTGACCCTATTAGAGGATTTAATTGCCCTATTAGGAGTGGCCTTGTTAGAAATCTTTAGAGAATTCAATAGAAATGCCACCTTGTTAGAGGATTTACAAATAGTTGTTAAGCCAACTCTATTAAGAGATTTAGATCGTTGCTACAATTCAACTTGGGAATCTCTCTTCTATAAGACATCTTGATCTTTAGCTTTAGTCTTTAAAAACTTCTTTACAAGCACCAAAAGCTTTGATTCCAATTGTTGGAAATATAAGAGTAACTAAGAAGGGAGGGGTCAATTAGTTACCACAAAATAAATCCCAGATCCCTTAGATGTCAATATAAATCAAAACTAAACTCTTTTGTAACTCTGTAAACACACAAGAAAAAAATGTTATAACTCAGTAAACATTGAAATAGCTCAGCAAATGCTTAACATGAAAATCTTAAGATTTTATCTATGATTGATATTACTTTAATTTAGTTGCAAACACATAAAGAAATAACATGAACACAAGATTTTAATGTGGAAACCCAATTTGGGAAAAATCACCAATTGCAACTAGTTACTGATTTTCACTCTTCTGAGGTGAGCCCTGTTAGGAGCCAACCTTGTTAAAGGTTAATAAACACATTGTTAGGTGTGATCCTATTAGAGGATTTAATCACCCCATTAGGAGTGGCCTTGTTAGAGGTCCTTAGACAATTCAACAAAAATGCCACCTTGTTAGAGGATTTACAAATAGCTATGAAGCCAACTCTATTAAGAGATTTAGATCATTGCTCCAATGGTTAGAGAGTAAAAATGAGATGACTTGATTTTTAATGCAATTGAATTGCTGATTATAGATCTCAATTCTGACTTGTATACTTGATAGTTCTTGATCGAATGTATTGTTGCATCTCAACAAGGATATTCTACTTATCCTTCTAATTTGCTTCCTCTCAGCATCATCAAATATACAATTTTGTACCACACATTAAATAATCAACTTGACCTTATATTTATATCTTACACATTGTCAAGCCAACTTGAATACAACTTGGAATCATTAGTATTCATCTTCTTAGTCAGATAGAACCAACAGATAATTCAATTGAACTCAATATGCCAAAATAAGAAAATCCTTCTTTAACTAACCCTGCTTGATAAGTACTAACTCAAAGCGATTTTCCTGTGTTAACCAAGTGAGCTTAGTTAACATTGTATATTCACAAGGCTCCTTTGGTAACTGAGTGAGCTTGGTTAATATTGGTTCCATCCAACATTTCCTTCATTAACTAAGTGAGCTCGATTAACACTCAACTTTTACAAACTTTTATTTCTTGCCCGAGTGAACTTGGTAGGCACTTTCTTCTAAACTAGGAAAACTGTGGAATGCTCAGTAGACATAGGAAACTATCTTCAATACCTAATTGAGCTCAACATACACTAATTGGAAATGATATGACATTTTGTGTAACATCAAAGATAATATAAAATTAATCAATTGTTTCCAACATCTTGTACTTGATCATCCGAGTCAAATGTCTAGTCATAGCCTTCAAATTCACTCTCTCTTCTACCATACTTGATATGTGTAACATGGAAAAGTTAATTATCAACTATTACTCATGGTAGGGCATCATAAAACTTTTCCTAAAACTTGAATAATTTATGTGGACAATTTAGGCTTCAATTCCTTTTAAAATATTAGACAAGGCAACATTTTGGTTCAAGCTTTCATATCAAGATTAAGTTGTAGAAGTGCAAAGTGGTGGATCAAAACTTAACATCAACAATGGGTGGGCTAGGAAAGATTTCACAAATCATCCTCTTATTAGTACAATCTAGTTCAACACATTTCTTTATAAGATTCAAACTTGGATGGCCAAGCTCTACCATGGATTTGTGACTTTACAATTGTGTAATTTTTGTATAAGAGGGACTATTCTAGTTGAATTTCTAAATATTCATGTTATTGAGGAGAGATAGAATTAAGATAATCAAAAGGCTCATTCATTTGTATTCATCATATTTGTGAAGGATTTAAGCTTATGTAAAAAAGGTAGATGATTGTAGCACAATTTTCATAGGGAGAGAGATGGTTTTCTAATATTTTTAATAAATTAAAAAAATTGAGGTGTAATTGAGATCCATTTTCTCTACTTTCATAATGGAAGGTTCAAAGACAAGGTATGTAGAAGATCTGAGATATTTCATGGGGCAATGTCATGTAAACAATGTTATTCTTTAATATATGGAAAAACTTTTCTTACTAAAAAAAGGTAGAGTCCTATGGAGTCCTATTGTTTTTTCTAAGTCTCGAGTTGGGTTGTATAACTAAAAATGTCCAAAAAAAATGCAAGGAGAAAGGTACAAGTTTGAAATTATATCATACTATAGGATTATATTCTACACAATGGGTATAAAACTACAAAACAACTTCATTTTCCCACATCTTAAAGGTTTATGGTGAATGGAGATACACACCATAATGCAAGGAGAGAGTGATAACTATTATTTATCTTCCCCCAATGCCCCTACATGCCTATTAACACATGAATTGTTTATTTTTAAAAAGTTGAGTTGCTCTTATATTTAAAAGAAAAATAGTCTGCAATAATCTGCTAAAATCTTCTTGATAGTCATTGTGTTCTTATTGCATAGACATGTTGTTTCATTCTTTAAAAAATTGAAAATCTACTCTTTAAGTAATCCTCTAATGATTTCCTCTAACGATGTCATTAATCTAGAAAATCAAAAAAATTATCATGGTTTCTTGGTGGCATACATGTCACTTGTATCTACTTACATTTTCTCAATGTGTTGAAATGTCTATAAATACATTAATATATTATATCTACTTGAACAAGGCCCATGAGTTTGCTTCAATTCAATCTTGTCATGTTTCACCTTCTAGGTGTTCCCATATACTTACCAAAATCTCCTCAATTGTAGTAATTCTTGTACTTTAAATAACTAAATTATTCAACAGTGATCCCCCTGTATTGTAATATCCATCAATAGTTTAGGGCTCTGGAGCCTGCACTATTAATCAGTGAATGAATGGTAATATCCATCAACAATTTAGAACTCTAGAGCCTATGCTATTAATCAATGAATGAATGGTTATGGACAACCTTTAGGGCCCATATATTGTGCATTCACTTCTTACGAGGGGAGGAAAATTTACTTCTTAGTAAATACTCCAAGATATTTTTGTAGTTTTTTTATATTATGCTTATTCACTATACTAGATCCTCCATTTTTCTTGTATTACTACTAATTAAAGACCAAAGATATAGTTACCTTTGAACTAGCTGCGAACACAAAAGATCCATTATTTTAGAAGTGGAGCATATTTGTAATAGTTCTTGTTGCTCATATTGCACGCTATTTTTAGCTAACCTATAAAAGCACCTACATACCTCTATAACCTCTAGAAATAGCTACCCTTGATCTCAGAAAGTGATCTTGGCAACACCTTCTACAATGAACACACATTTTCTCTCTTCAGAATGCTTCTTTTTAGCTCAACTCTATGGGACACATAGCAACTTTGTAACCTTTTACAATGGCTAAAGGAAATTATATTGTGGTGGAAAAACTAGTCAGAAAATACCATACCTAATAGTGTTTTTTATGTCTTATACATGAACCATACCTCCCACACATATTCAAGCCTTCCTTGTGAGGAAGTAATCTCTTCTTACCAATAGCCTATAAAGAACTAGAATAATATATAATGTTTTGTACTATGAAAAATCTTGGTTGTAGGCTGAATAAAAGACCTCCAATATGTATAATGTTGTGTACTATGAAATATCTTGGTTGTAGATTGAATAAAAGAACTATATTCTTCATTATTTTGTAATACTTCTCTATTGAAATGAAAAATATTGGACAAAAGATATTGGTTGTCTCTGTCCCATACACATTTTGAGGCTTACGTTACACTCTTAAGTACCTTTCAGGGTAGAATCTATTGGCATACCCTTTACTACTAGTATATTTTATTATCTAAGTTCCCACTACATGGATATGTAAAATCACATTCCTCATTTCCCTTATATAGCTAACTGCTCACCTCATTCTACTGTGCAAATATGTTGCAAAGAAGAACACTTATGACCAATGATTCCTTCAACCACATAGACCTCCACTAATATCCATAGGCATAAAAAATGGTTATGACACTACACATTTCACACCCTACAACATGTATTGTGATGGTATATAGAAGCATGTACTAACTATATCTATGAAATGGATATTTCAATTATATGAATAATAGTGACATACACTAATAAATTTATACTATTCTATTTCTACACTCTCAACAATCACAATGAACACATAACACTCAAGTACACTTCAGTGTATCCCATTGCACCTTAGGGTGCAATCACTAGTATCCTTAAGTCTAGTAGTCTTTTTCATCCAACTATTAGTGCAATGTTTTGGTGGAATAAATTTAACATGATCCAAGTCATCAAGGTCAAGGGAAGAAGGGACATTGTAGCTGTTAGCCAAGAGATACCACCTATGCCAAGAGGAATCCTCTTCTTTGATAATGCAAAGCCAACAAAGGAAGAAATGAATGTTGCATTTCATATCTAGCCAAATTTTCTCAAAAGTGGAGGTATCCCTTATAACAAGGATTGGGCATCTATCTAATTTAGTGATTTCTAGGCTACCTATGAGGGCATCCATATAGGCTTCAAGGTAGGGGATTTCTCATATACAATTAACACTAGACACGACATTGTCCAAACCCTTTAACCATTCTTTGACTACACAACAGAGAGCCAAAATATCCCATCTAAAATTTTTTGTTTGAAAGAAATAAACAATAAAAACTCCAAAAATGTCATTTTTAGTAATCAATGAACAACTATAATCAAAGTTCCTTTCTCCCAAAATCATCTCAACATCTTGCTTTGTCATGTCATCAAGGAAATTAAGAAAAAGATTCCATCTCTAGAGCTTGTTTCTCCTTTGAAAGTCACGATCCTTACCACAGAGGTTTAGAAGATTATAATGTTAGTATTCATGGCATTCTATACTTTAAGGGCTCATTTGGTTGTTGGAATAGGACTAGAATAGGAAGAGAAAATTAAAATATGTTTTATATTCACTATTTGGTATGCTCAATCAGAATTGCAAATAGGAAGACATATTCCAATTTTCCTCTTAAAATGAGCATATGTCTATGCCAAAAAATAGTTGTTATTGGAATAGGCCATTCCTATTCCCAATCTGATTATTTTTTATTTTATTTTTTAATAATTTTTAAAAAAAATTTAAATTTTTTTTGTTATATCTATTTGTTTAAAAAAATGAAATAAATAAAATGAAAATGAAAATAAATTAACCTTTTTACCATTATTGAAAAAAATAAACAAAAAAAATTTGAAAAAATTAAAAAATTTAAGGGAAATATTTTTTAAAATACAAAACTTAACCTTATTCCTATTCCATTTTTGTACAACCAAACAATGGATTAACATATTCTCAATTGAATTCCAAGTGAACCAAATAGGATTGGAATTGCCCTTTTCTATTCACATTCCTCATTTCTATTCCCATTCTATTTTTCTATTCTAATTTTCAATTCCTATGCCAGCAAACAAATGGGCCCTAAAGGACACATGAAAAGCTAGGGTAGGGAAGCTTCTTGGTTCATGATGAAAAGAATAATAGAGCTAGAAAAAAGACCTGGAAAAATAGCATTAATTAGAAATGCCTTCCCAAAAATGAGGATGAGATGTAATTATGATAGAACACATAGTGAAGAGGCCTCTCTATTCCGCATGATGCAAAGTTGCATAAGTTTTAAAGAGGTTAAAACCCCATGAGGAGGGTAGATAGAAGATAAAATAAGCCTATTATGATATATATTAAAACTATTAAGAATGCTCCCTAATTTATTTATTTTTAAAACTACAAAAATAAAATTAATAATAATAACAATTTATTTTATAACTTTACTGATGAAATATAAATTTACAAATTTTAAAACTGCTTAATAAAAAATAAATTTATGATTTCTTATAAAGTTGGATATATACTAGAAATAACAATCCTTCTTGAGAAAGATGGAAGGGGGGGTGATTAAAGGGATTAAGCCTACTTCTACACTTTCCGCAGAGGTGATTCAACAGTTTTTGGATGACACCTTCCTAAGTGGGGAATCCTCGATGGGCAAAGCTAGAGCTTGGAAGTTTTTTCTAGAGGTTTATGCGGCCAATGCAAGATAGAAAATTAATTTGGATAAAATTAAGGTGTTCTTCTTCAACACCCCCCCGATATCTAGCGGAGGATTGTTAATATTTTGGGTTATAATACTACTGTGTTACTTGACACATACTTGGGTGCTCCCTTGACAGTGAAAGATGTAAGTAACAACTTTTAGAATACCATCCTAGAGAGGATGGAGAAGAATTTGATTGGGTGGAAAGGTAAAACTCTAAGTAGTGTGGGTAAGTTCTAACTTTTTATTTCTTCCCTTCAGGGTTTACCTATGTATTTTCTATTTCTGTTCAAAATTACTCAGTGTATAGCAAAAAAATTGGAGAAAATACAACGTAACTTCCTTTGGTTAGGAGGAAGTGAGAAGAATAGGTTAAGTTTGGTAAATCAGGATATAGTTTGTAAACCTAAGAGTAGAGGGGGCTTGGGTGTAATAAAGATAACTAATTTGAATAATGTGCTACTTGCCAAGATGGGGTGGAACTCGATAAAGGAGGAAGCCAATTGGTGCAATACTCTGAAAGCCAAGTACCTTGGGAATCTGAAATTCTCTTACTACACCTAGATGAATGATCTCCTTATGGGATCTAAGATTTGGGGAAATATTGTGAAAAATAAAACTCTCTTGAAAGATGGTGTAAGGTGGCTAGTAGGTAATGGCAATCAGATTAACTTCTGGGAGGATCCATGGCTTATTGATAAACCATTAACAACAAAAAAGTATGGGTCCCTTTGGAATCACCTCCAAGAGCAAGGGGGGAGTAAGATTGTTGATTTTATTGGCCCAAGGAGGAAGTGGAAAAAGGTTGAGTTGCAACATAATGCACCAGATGGTGGGGTGCTGTTAAAAGAGCTAAATAATCTATTGGAAGGATACAAAATTCTGCATATGGATCAGATTGATGAGTTCATTTGAAGGCAACTTTGATAGGAGAGTTCTTTGTTAAGTCCACCTACAAATTAATGTTTGAAAAAATCTTGGAACCTAATTATTGGGGGAATATATGGTTCAATCATTTAATCCCTAAGATTAATATATTCTAGTGGACCACCATTCATGGGAAAATACTCACTATTGATAACTTTATGAAAAGGGAGTTTCAATTATCCAATAGATGCTATTTGTGTAAGAATGAGGAGGAGAATATTACCCATTTTTTCCTTCATTGTAGTTATGCTTCTAATGTTTGGGGGAGGCTATTGTAGATGTTGGAGGTGAACTAGATGTTTAAAAAGGGTTTGGTGTAATTTTTGGTGAATTGGCAAGGCCCCTTTGCCCACCCCTCCTTGTTAGTATGTGGAAGGTTATCCCCCCCCATGTCTATTGGGGTATTTGGAAGGAGAGAAATAACATGGTTTTCAAGGATGAAGAAAGAGTGGGGAGGTTGTTGTGGACAAGATATACAAACTTTTGGTCAAGAATATGACTTGTAGCAAGTGGAGAAAACTGTCGTTCCCCCCTAGTTAGTTGGATGTTAGAGTGGGTAAGGGTTGGAATTTGAAGGAGGGGATAATGGAGATTGATAACTCCAACATGTTGGTTAGGAAAAGGACACGATGGAAACCCCTACCTAAGAATTGGGTTAAGCTCAATTTTGATGTTGCTACTAAAAATAAGGGTTCAACAAGAGGAGGTATAGTTAGGGATAGCAAGGGCAGGATGCTATTGGCATACTCTAGAGAGCTAGGGAAAGTGTCTAACAACACTACGAAAGTGATGGCTCTTTATTGGGGTTTACAATAGTGATAAGTGTGGGATGAATAAATGTAGAGATTGAAGGTGATTCAAAAATTATTATAGAAATTGTTAAAGGTAACATGAAGGAAGGACGAGCTATTAAACATGCAATAGAAGACATCAGACACTTGTTAGTTAATTTAAATAGGTTTGATTTGAATCATATTTTTTGGGAGGGAAATAGTGCGGTAGATGGAATGGCAGCATTAGGCCTAAAAGTGAAGGGGACTGAGATGTTGGAGGGAATTTAAAGCCTTGCCAAATTTGGTAAGAGATTTAGTGAACCAAGAAATCAAACATGATGAATCCTAGCTGGAGTATTATTTTAATTTTTTGAGACCTGCAGCCAAGTTGGCGAAAAGGACAAAGTTATGAAGGATAGATGGCAAGGAGTAATGGAAAAGGTACTTGTGATAATAAATTTGCATGGCCCGAGAAAGAAAGAAATTTGAGGTTTGAGATGAAAGGTTTTTTAATAACTTTCCTATGCATGTTCTCATACGCGAGAATGAGTAAAAGTTTAAATTTTAAATGGTTTGATAGTATTGGGAATGATGGAAAAGATTGGGGGAGAGATAGAGATGGTTGATACATGACATTAATTTCTATAAGGGATGTTGCTATTATTATTAACAATAATGGCATTTATGCTTGCTTAAGGGCTTTTTTTTTTTTGCTGAAGTGTGAAGTCATTCTTAGCAAGTGCTTCTAGGTTTGGAAGGAGAAGAGAGGTTTAGGGAAAACTAAAAAGATGGGTGGTGACCTTTTCTGAATTAAGCCTTCTATGATAGAGGAGAATGCTAGGAAGTTGTTGGTGTGGTACATGCTAAAGGAAGATGGTTTTATTCCATTTATGGAGGTGTTAAATGGGTACGATGAAAATTATTCCCTATAGTTTGTCAATTCTTGGGAGGACTGAAGAGTGACAATTAATGGCATCTCATTTCACATCTCTGAGGAAGTCATCTCTCTGGAATTGGGACTAGCTATGAAGGGCAGGAAATGGCAAAAGGTGATAAGGGTTGCCGACGAAGCGATTTTGTAGCACATTTTCTTGGATGGGGAGGAACTTGTTTGACATAAAGGTGGATTTATGTGACAAAAGCTCCCTAAGCCATGGAATCAGGTGTGTTTGATGTTGATGAAGCACCTAACTTTGGAAGGGAGGTATGGTGTCTATTATTACTGCCACTTTCTCCTTCTAAACCATTTTTGCCACTATGACTTTATTTCAATTTCGTTCTTTTTGTTGCATGATTTAGTGGATACAGTTACTGATGTAAAGGAACAAATAAAGAAGGGTGTTAACTTTACCATTTTGCATCAAGGGTTGATGTTCTAGTTGTATCTACTTCACCTTTCTTTGGTCCCACCTAAGATTTTTGAAATTGATATCCCTACCCATCCCAACCCCCAACCCCATTTGGTCCCCCTTAGAATCATGGGTCCCATAACCCCTACTACTCAGCCATCGTCTAGCAGGTCACCTGTTGAGCTAAAGCCCACCCCCTCAGGGAAAAAAGGGAGGCCAAATAAAGGAAAAGAGAAGGAATTAGAGGAGTTAGAGGATGAGGGGAGAGGGAGTAGAAGGAGGTCAAGGAGGATCGCAAAATCCAATGCTAAAAGGAAACTGAGAATTGTGGCCTCATAAGAGGAGGAGTTGGATTCAGAGGAAATGGGTCATCCTAAACAAAGGATGAAAGAGAAGGCATCAAGTTTTGAGGAGAGGAAAAGGGAGGAGGAGGAAGAGGAAGTTTTAGACTCCTCACAGTCTGGTTTGGGAGAAGGGATTAAGGAGAAGAAGGAGGTGATGCATGTCTTGGCCACCATTGGGGTGGGGTGTGTGGACTTAACTCGGGACCAGTTCCTTGAAACTATGGATAAAGTGCCCTCCCCTATAACGATTTCCTCCCCTATTAGGGTCTTCTCCAAGGATAATCCTAACCCCTCGATTGTGCAAGATGTTTCTATGGTGCAGGCAGATGACTTTCTTAGTGACATATAGAAGGTCAATGTGGAGATCAAGAAGATGGCTGATAGTGATGTGTGGGAAAGAATTCATGCACTGGAAGAAAGAATGCATCTTCTGACAAAGTTCACTTTCAAGGTGATTCATGTTGCTACTACCATCCTTCAACTGCTTAAAGATCAGGTGAGTGATTTGCCAAAGGAAGACTCTGAATTTCTATTTGACTTCCTTGTGGAAGATTGGGCTAATATCCTCCTGGGTAGGAAGGAAGCTAAGAAGTCTTAAGGGCACTCTCCTTCTAGTTTTTTATGTTGTTTATTTTGCTATTTGTTAAACTTGGCATGGTTAAGGCTTTTATGCCTTCATGTTTATATTTCCATCACTTTTTTAGTTTTATTATAGGCAATATGTATTTCATTCCTTTTGATACTCTTTTAGTTAAGTTTTTGAACTATGTTTTTTGTATTTTAAGTGGTAGGGAGTACTTTTGATAGTTGGTAATCTTCTGGTAGTTCACTAGTTTGACTGTTTAAGGGCCAGCCCCCCAGTTTTGGTTGCTTTTAATTTAAAAACAATCCTTATAACTTAATTGAATGAATTGATTTCTACATTGTATAATTATATATATATATATATATATATATATATATATATATATATATATATATATATATATATATATATATATATATATATATATATATATATATATATATATATATATATATATATATATATATATATATATATATATATATATATATATATATATAATCTAATTAAGCCGATAGGCTTTGTATGGGAGCTCTGCTCCTAGTAAGTGTATTTTTGATGGAAATTTTGTAAAACCATCTTAAATTTTTTAATTTTCTGTAAACTATTTTTTAAAACCTTATTTTATACATGTTTAATTAAAACTTACACTATTAATGAAACTTTCTCTTTTTCAATGATTTTAGCATTTAGCAAGTTTCCTTATTTGTTTTCTTAATATTCTCCATTGGAAACTTTCTAGTTTTTTATTTAAACTGAAAGATACCAAATGTTTATCTATCATTTAGTATTAGAACCTTTCCGTGTAACCTATTTGGAATTAGTTGAAGAATAAAAGATGAGGATGTATTGAAGGATGAGCTATTACAATTTTATGATGTGTGTTTCTTATAGATGATAGTATGTTTATGGTGTACATGTTGTATGATGAAGAGTCTATTGCAGAATGTAGATATATTATTTTGTTATTTTGTAACTAACTATGAATTTATGGTGAATTGAGATTTGTTTGGAATGAAAAGTATAGTTATGAGAAATTCTTCATAGAAAACCCACATAAATGGTGAAGATGAATTCCATGTGGCTTTGTGAGAAATGTTGCAGAGTTACCTAAAAGGAACACTCTTCACATTCACCCAAGAAAGTAGTACAAACTCCTTTATATTTCTTTCCATTTTTTCATTTAACTTGTTAACATGTTTATTATTACATAGATTTTTTATTGGTGAATTATTTCAATTTTTTGGTGGTGTTGAAAAATAGAATGGAAGAGATATTAATTTATAGAAATGAACAAATGAAAATGTGGAATGATTTGTCCACTTGGGTATTTTGATACATTTTTTATTGCAAATGATCATGTTTCTTTGTCTTATCAATAGATCATCTTAATTTGAATCCAATATGTTTATTTTTCTGTCTTATAAGCACTACAATTCTTGTGCTTTGCAACTATTGTACTAGATAGAAATAAATTATCAAAAATAAAGAGATTATTAGTCATTCAAACTTCGAAAGAATTTATTAAACAAGAGTTAAATTTGTTTTGTTCAATCTAAAGATCTTTTTATTTTATGCTTTTTATAAAAAAAAATGGATTAATATACATTATTTTTAGACTTAATTTAGAACAAGATAGACATTTGAAATTATAGGTATAAGGGAAAAAATATATTTTTAAAAAATCAATCATTTTAGATATCAAATCTCTATATATTTTTAAGCTTATAATTAATATAATAAAGAAATTTGTAAAATTGTAATTGTTTACACATAGGTAAGTTATTGTATATTTCATTTAAAACTTTTTATGTTATATATATTTTTCATTATATAAAAAACATCAATTATTTATATAAAGATTGCAATTTATTATTGTTAATGCATTAAAAATTCACAAATAATTTTTAAATTATTACTATGGGGAAGATTTTTTAAAAATCCTAATTATATACATTTTAATTTATTCATCATCATTCTTTTTAATTTGTTATATACATTCTTATTATTTTTCTTATATTTTATTAATAGTATAATTTTCATTATTCAATTTATATTCATTTTATACAACTAAAACCTATACAAACAATAACTAATCAATTTATATACTTCCTTAAACTAGAGATTTTTCAAGGATATTGTGAAGGTCGTGTTGGTGTTTTAAATGGTACTAAAACTACTAAGGGACAAAAGCCTAATACTAGAATCCCTTTCATAATCAAAATTTTCTAGCTTATTTAATAAATCAAAATCTTCTCAACTTGATGATAGTGCATTTGAACTACAGATATACATATGATTGTAATAAAATTATTTCTCTCCCTCCATTTCTGTGCAAGAAGAGTCATCTTTTCCTTATCCCTATTCAATTCATCCATGAGGGCTGCAATTCTGGCCAACTGATCAAAGAATTTTGACCATTGTATTTTATCCCTCAAATATATTATACCCTGTTTCAACTTTTCTTCATATTGATTTCTCAATTCTATGTGCAACTCATGCAATTTTGTTTTTTCTGGTTCAAAGTCCTCTGTAGTATAGAATTGTGGCCTTTTAGGGGTGTCAGGTATTTCAATGATAGGGGTTGATCCAACAAATGACTATGGAGGATACATAATTCTAGGCGTACTTGATTCTCCCACCTTTCTTTTCCCAAGTATCTTCTCCAACTAAGATACCCTGTTTTCCAGCTCAATTCTCTTTTTAACTTCTTGATTGTAGGCATCTACCACTACTTCATATTTACCCTGCAAATCAGTCATTTCCTTTTCTTCTCTTTCTGCAGTGGCCAAGGCAAATTTATAATAGTCCACATTCATGTAGGCTGCCTGTACATTTGAAGTATCAGCGACCCTCCTCACAATGATATTCCCTGTTAATCCTAAATCATCAAGCCGTAATGGAGTAGTCTTGGATTCTCTTCTTAGTGACCACATAACAAGGGCAGCTTGATCATTATTGAATGTTTTTCCCAAGAATTCCTTCTTATCAGCATCCTGTAATCCTAAATTATTTGACACAGAATTAAAAATTAAGGCATTAGCAATATCCCAATTGGGCAATAATAAAATATTTGCATTTTTCACCATCTGTCTACCCTCGTCAGGGGTTATAGTTTGGAATTCTTGTATCATTTGTTCTTTTATTTGATTCTGAATGGAGGCTTCATCCATTTCTGGATGCTCTGCTTTCATATTCCTACACCTTTGTTCAAAAATGTGCATGTTTTCCCTCCATGCAAACTGATGGAAAGCCCTAGATTTTACAAAACTATTATCAGACAAAAAATGTTGACTGGCTTGTTCCAAAATAGGGTCTAATTCCCTTCCTCTAAAATCTTCTATAGTTAATTCAAAACTTGGCACAGGAGGTTCCTGGGGGTTCCCTTCATCAATCTCTACTTGAGTAACAAAAACTCCTCCCTGCAACCCCATTTGTTCAAATTTCTCATTGGTGAGCTGCTCTTCCTCAATTCTCATTGGAGTTTGGGAAGGTGAGTAACCTTCATCATGGGATTCCTCTTCCCTTATTATTTTTCTTCTTTTGGGAGAAGGTTCAGGGGGTCTTTCTTCAAGGACAGTACTAGTAGATTCAAGTACCTATTTTTCTTTGTTTACAATGGGCATCTGCTCCTGAATAACAATATATCCTGTCCTCTTTCGGACAACCAGTGGACCTACTCCTGTGTTAGGGGTGAAACCCAATTTCCTCATAACTTCTTTGGCTTTATCTGGAAAAGAATCAATAAAATTATGTTTCTTTTCATTCATTACCTCCATTATTTCTGTGAATGTACTCATGAGCTTATTTAATCTATCTGCATTAGTTGCAGCATTACTAAGAGGACTGTAATCTTTGTCAAAACAATTAATGAATTCCAAAAATTTTGAATAGACTCTCCATTTTTCTTTCTTTGTTTCTTGCTCCTGGAGAGAGTATTCATTCCTTATTATATCTTCAGGGAAGTAGAATTCATGCTGCCTTGGATGAAGCTTGATCCTATATCTAAGAGAAGAATTAAAGAAGTCTTCTGTGTCACAAAAACAAGCATGAGATACTACCATCTTATACCGATCAAAAAATTTGTAGAGGAAGATCCACCCTTCTTTAGTTATTACAAACTAGTGAGCTATAGTGCAAGTAGGAAAAATTGATCCTGTTCCCCTTTTGTGCAAAAAGGTCTCCTCCACTCCTCCAAACTGCCATAAAAATTTAGCTACCCCTACCTTTAAAGGTACCTGATAGGGTAGTACATGGGGTGTCTCTTTGAAACCATAGACCCTAATGACAGTTGAGACTGGATATGGGATGATATCTCCTCAATTATGTGACACTTTTAAACTATGGGGTCTGTCCATAGGCATAACAAGATGCATTAGTGCCTTAGGAATTTTGGGATTGTCACTTAATATGAGGCATCTTAGTTTAGAAGCAAAATGCCTATCAAATCTGACAAAACTAGCATTTTTTGCCTCCCAAGTCATGTCTGCACTCCACAATTGAACTGGTAGTGCCTCCCCCTCTTGTTCCCTATTTAAAACCATTTCGTTAGCGAAATATGTAGCCCCCTTAAAAAGGAACATATGCATCAATAGGGAGTACTAACCCCAGACCTTTTCCACCTTGCCCTTTGCAATCCCCACCAATCCATTGTGAATCTCATTAGCCAGGTAAGATGCAAAATCAAAAATTATTTCTAAATCGAAAGAAGAGATTTGGGTGATCATATACATGAAGCTCACTGTAATAAAGTCTTCTTCACCCTCTCCGAAGACTCTGCATAGGGTCCTGTATATTTCTACTGCCCTAGCATTAAAGCATGATTTCTTGAAAGGTTCTTTAGAAGATGATGTTATTGTTGGTAGGTTTCCAATTTTTCCTATGTGGGCTTTCAATGCACCTTGTCTAACTATATCCCTTTTGGACATATATTCTTTTTCTAACTCTATCAAATTAATGGGCACATGATACATGGTGAGAGGTCCCAGATTGAAAACCTTAATAATTTCTTCTGGACTGATGGTAATTAAAACCTCACCATCCATTCTTCTCACTACCTTAGTGGCTGGATCATATCTTTTCGCTACAGTTTCAAGCAGGTCATAATCTATAAACACACTGGGAACAACAAGCTTCCCAAGATCAAAATTCCATATATTGGCATGAGGGGCATATAATTTCCTTTTTGCGACCCATTTTTTGAACAGACTCAAGCCAGTTTGAGAAGTCTGAGCATCCTGAACCCAATTACCCTTATCATACAGTCCATCAGATATCCTTAGCCTAGGGTTCAATGAGGTTAACCTCTTAACTTGTGATGTCTCTACAGTAGACTCAGGAAGCAACTCAAGCAAATCATCATGCACGTTCCTATCCAAATAATTTACTGCACCTGAAAATCCCTTCTTCGGAGGCATCTTGGACTTATTTTTCATAGAACTGAAAAGCCTATGAAGATTATGGTAGTATTACTTACTTGAATTTTGTCTTTGTTTTCCTCTGTATTTTCACAAAATTTCCTCGAACAGACAACTTCACAATTTCTACCAGGCTTTGGCACACTTTCCTTCAGTAATTGCTTCTGCACAAGAATGGCTTCAAATATTTGCTTGCATAAGATGAAACTGATGAAATCTCTCTGTATTATACTCTATTTTTTTCTCACGGATGATGCTTTCATGTCTAATTAATACAAGGAGTGGCACTACATTTTGTGTTTAAAACTGCGCCGTCGATCTTTAAAGATCCTACGATCATGTGATACAGAGATAACAACTAGGAGTTGCATTTGACATGTCAGTCACTTTACCCAATGAGAACTTACCACGTATATCATTCTTTCCTTGATGGTGCTTGTATATGGACCCATTGACATCTGAGGACACGTGTCACCATGTCGCTACTTCGTTATGCATAAAAAACAAGCATCTTGCTATAGCGAAGCAAGGAAAATCGTCGATCTGATTCTGAATCAATCAAATGATATGTTACTAGGTTTGCTCAGATAGAAGGCAGTGGGCCCTATTTTCTATGTCGCTATAATTATCTCCCTCGCAACTCTTCATAGCAAGAAGGTGACAGCCGTTGATCACATACTCAATCAAGGGTGAGGAAACTGTGAGGGGTCTTCTGATTCATACTTGCTATGTCGCATGGCTTAAAAAACATGCAATTTTGTATAGCGAGGTAGTGAAGACCGTTGATTCTGTTCCAAGTTGACATTCAGGATCTCTTTGCTCATTCAGACAGAAAGGCATTAATGAAAACAAAGATCTCTGCATAGTTGGTGCCTGTCAAAAATTTATTATAGTCCTAATTATCATTCCACGTCACCAAAGGTCACTGTCGATATTTCTTTTTTATTGGGCCTCGCTACTTCGCTAACGGTAAAGTGCCTAATTTTTTTGATAACGAGATGGTGAAGCATCGAAAAAATCATCATTCCAACTCTTATTTCAGATATCTTGTTGGGTCCCCTTTTCTGTTTGGATGATAGTTGCAACATGTACCTGCACAATAAATCATTTAGAAAATAAAGCTCTGACCACTGTATCTTCACTTTGCGGTCCCGCCTCGTAGAATACTCAGCATTCGCTACCTCGCATGGCTTAAAAAGCAAGCAATTTTTCATAGCGAGGTAATGACAGTGGTAGATCTACTTGGATCCGACGGTTGGAAAGATTGAGAAAAAGGGGGATCTCAGGGAAACAGAAAATAAAAGGGATAGAATATTCATCTCACTTGAAAATTCAAAACTTTCACGCCCGACAGTTTATGAATAGATAGAACATAGGGTTTTCATGATTTTTTTTTATATGGATAGATTATCCAGAAACCCTATGTTTCACTTAGAAATAAAATTTTTGACTTTTCTATAATTTAACAAAAACTTCTGTTGCACAAAAAGTCAGACCAATAGTGGCTCTGTCTGGGGATGATAGACTACTTGAGTCTATGCAAAAATTCAGAATCTATGGGAGAGCAGACCACACATTTGGCAAGATGACAACTTCTTAAGAGAGCACAAAACAACACACAAAAAACAAGGAACCAAACTGCACAAGGATACTTACAAAGATTTACAGAGAAAGCAAAATGACAGGAACCCTAAAACTACTGTTCATGGAAGAAAATAAGTATTTTTCATAAAAATACCTCTTCAAGAACTGTCCATGAATTGGCAATTCAAGAATATTGTCAGATATATCTTTGATTATATAAGAACCTTCACCCCAAGTATTCTCAATGAGATATGGGCCTAACCAAATAGGATCAAATTTGCCATGTTTTCCTTTATCTTCAATACTGGTATTCCACATCAAGACTAGGTCTCCATTTTCAAATTTTCTGCTTACAATTCTTTTGTCATAAAGTGTTTTGACTTGCAATTGCAACTTTTGGTTCCTCAAAGATGCTTCTCTTCTGGTTTCAATCAATCCTACCAATTCATCCATTCTTTCTTGCATTTCATCTGTAGTATCTTCATCATATAACTAGATGTAATTGTATAGTCCCATCAAGTTGTTCTGAGGCATTCTAGCTTGAATTCCATATACTAAATCAAATGGAGCTACACCAATTGCTTTCTTTACAGTTACTCTGTCAGCCCATATTGCCAACTGTAACTTGGAATCCCATGCCTTTTTATTATCATCCAAGGTTCTCTTAATGACCTTCAACAGGCTCTTATTTGTGGACTCGGCTTGTCCATTCCCTTGTGGATGATATGGAGTAGATGATGATCTTGTCATTCCATATTTATCACAAAATTTGATGAACTCTTCAGATCTGAAACACATAGCATTATCTATGACAATTCTCTGTGGACATCCAAACCTAGAGATAATATTATTCAACAGGAAATTATTTACCACCTTACTTGTCGCATTTCTTGTGGGGATAGCCTCCACCCACTTTGTAAAGTAGTCAGTAGCAACCAGAATCCAAGAATAGCCAGTGCTAGACTTGGGGAAAATCTCTCCTATGAAGTCCAGACCCCATTGTTGAAATGGTGCTTGAGTCTCAACTGGTCTCAATGGAGTATTTCCTGAGAATTTAAGCTTTCTAGAAAACCTCTGACAAGGATCACATTTTCTAACCATAACTTGAGCATCCTTGAATAGAGAAGGCCACCAGAATCCAGCCCTAATTATCTTATGTGCAGTAGTTTTGGGCATGTAGTGTCCTCCACATACTCCAGCATGCATTTCTTTCAAAACCTCTTGCCTTTTCTTTATCCACACATTTCAACAGGATTCCCTCAAAATTTCTCCACCATAAGTTATTTTGGACAATTATGTACCTGATGGCTTGCAATTTAGTATTCCTTTTTTCATTGTCAGGAAAATGGGGAGGAGCTTCCATATGTTGCAAATAATATATGACATTGGTGTACCAATCACATTGGTCCATGTTGCATAAGTTAGTTCTGAGATCATCATTTACCAGATTTATCTGATTTGCCTCTAAATTAGTTTCAGCCATGAGTTTGGCCAAGCCTTGACCTCTTACTAATTTTTTTATTTGTATATCAATGTTAAATTCCTGGATTCTATTGATCCATCTACACCTCCTGCCTGACACTTCCTGCTGAGAGAATATATCCTTGACTGCAGCACTAGGTACAAAAGCGACAACAATAGCACCTACCAAATAACTTCTGAAAGCTTTTACAGCCTTTACCAAAGCATATGCTTGCTTTTCATTTATTTCATACTTCAGTTTAGTAGGCTGCAGGGACTTGCTGAAAAAGGCAATAGGCTGCTCATATCCTTCTTGATTTTTTTGTAATAAGACTACAACTACAGTATGGAATGATGCAAAAGAGAAAATATGCATGGGATTTGCATAATTTGGGGTCCTCAATACTAGAGCATTCTTTATTGCAGTTTTTATATCTTGGAATGCTTGTGAGGGTTCACCATTCCAATCTATAATAGCTCCTTTCTTGAGCATCTTTGAGATGGGTCTACTGATTTCAGCAAAATTTGTAACAAATCTTCTCAAAAAATTGACCTGGCCAAAAAAGGACTGAATTCCTTTCACATTTTTTGGTTTGGGCACTTTGGCAATAGCTACTACCCTCTCAACATCTATTTTTACCCCATCCTTAGACACTATGTGTCCTAATAACTTTCCTTCTGTGACCCCGAATGTGCATTTCTTTGGGTTTAAAGATACCCCATATTCCAAAGCTTTTATAAAGATTTTTTCCAAGTGTTTGCAGTGATCTTTAGCCTTGTTAGAATACACTGTAAGATCATCCTGGTACACAACCATAAATTTGTCAATATACTCATGAAATGCAACATCCATGGCTCTTTGGAAAGTAGCTTCTGCATTAATCAAGCCAAAAGGCATCCTCACATACACATATGTTCCCCAAGGGGTTGTGAAGGCTGTCTTGAACTATTCACTTTCTTTTACTAGAACTTGATTATATCCAGAAAATCCATCCATCATTGACATCAATTTAGAGCCAGTCACTTGTTGTAACATGGCTTCCATATTAGGTAAGCCATAATTGTCTTTGAGAGATGCAATGTTTAAATTTCTAAAATCAACACAAAGCCTAATGTCTTCATTCTTCTTCCTAACAGGAACCAGGTTTGAAACCTAGGTGGAATGCCTGATTGGTTTGATTATTCCACCATCTCTCAGTTTTTTCAGTTCTTCTTGCATTTTTGGGGCAAGGGTAGGATTGATTGGTCTCTTTTTTTGCCTAAACGGTCTTACATTTTCCTTCAATGGTATGACATGCTTGAAAAGATCCTCCCTGTAAGCCTTAAGGTCATCATATGAACAAGCAAAAAAATGTCTGTATTTTCTAAGTAGGTCAATCAATGTTTTCCTGATTTCAACAGGAAAATGTTGGCCAATATAAACCCTTTTAGGAACTTCATCAGTACCCAAGTTTATTTCTTCTAACTCTTGGGGTTTGGGGTCATTTACTTTGGATTTTACTCTGTCTTGATTATCAAAAATATTTTCCAAGACTACTAACCCCTTTGGCATCTTATTTGTTTTTAATTGCATTATTTCTTGACCAAAAATGGTTTCCTTCCCATTTATGGTTTCAATCAGTCCACTACAATCCATCTCCTGACCGTGATACTTGTCTTCATTTAAAAAAAAATTTGTAATATCCTTATCATCTTCAAAAACCTGCCAATTTTCAATGTTGTCAGGTATGGAAGGCCTGTTTTGCACTTCAATCTGGGAGATTCCTGCAAATGATATTTCTTTTGGCTTGATGGCTACATTTGCCAACAGATCAGCCATCTTATTTTGTGTCCTATTTCTCCATGCGATCCCAAATGCATCAAAGAATTCTAACTGATCCCAGACTGCATTTCTATATTGTTTCAGTCTCCTATTTTTTGATGAATAGGTTCCTTTAATATGAGAGATAATTAGTTCAGAATCCCCTATGACATATAATTTCTTAATTTTATGATGTATGGCAACTTTGAGCCCTAGCAGCAATGCTTCATACTCTGCAATATTATTAGTGCAGGCAAATTTCAAGGTGAATGAATACCTAAAAGTATTATTTTTAGGGGACACAAAGACTACACCTGCCCCTGCACCCTCTTTAGAACTAGCCCCATCAAAGAACATTGTCCATAATTTTGGTGAATTCATGCAACATTCAACCTCATTTTTGATGATAGCAAGTAAATTTTCAACTTCCTGAATAATTAATTCAGCCCTGAAAGCATTAATCTCAGTATCTAGGAAACAAGTGGTATCTTTGTCAATTTCTTCACCTAAGATGTGGTTAACCCTTGGTTCCTTATTTACTCTAATAGCTTTGTCCCCTATATGAAAAGTGGCATAAGTTAGATCACATTGTAGGCTTCCCCCTATGGCAGCACTCCATTTTCTGGAGAGTAACATTTCATAATGTGGAGGTATATCTACCACAAGGACAGACATGGTTAATTCTACTTCAGGATATGCAACCAATCTGAATGGAAGGGCATTTATAGTACCTATGACTGGGACCTCTCTAGCATCCATCCCTCTGCATCTTCCTTTCTTGGTATCTACCTTCAATCCTAAGGCTTCCATTACCTTGAAAGGCATTATAGTGTTGGAAGCTCCTAAGTCTATCATGCAATTTTTTAGGGTTTTCCCTTTTATGATTAGATTGAGGAAAAAAGGATCAATATCTTCTATTAATGCCACTAAGGAATCATCTAGGAACATTTGAGGAATCTAGGATATGATACCACTGTCCTCTATTACTAATGGGGTCTGTTGGGGCATAGTTTGGTCAACAATAATATTATTGTTTGCTATTCCACCCAACCATGACAAAGCCTTATTCTTATGTTCTTCAATTCTAAAAAGTTCAGACAGGGGCACTTTTATAGTAATTTGAGATAACATGGATATCATATCAACAGGTTCAACCACAGTAGGTTTTACAATAGTACTTGGAGTCAGAGTCTTTTGAGCAGTAGGCACCACATTTTGCTTTACAACATCTGGTTCTGATTTCTTCAGTTGCACAACTATTTTTGTTGCTTTGCTTATCTGAAATTGAACCTTCTTCTTTGGTTCCCATTTCTTACCCTTGTTCTCCTTGATTTTAGGTACATCTACATGGACTTTCTTGTCTTGATCATTTATCTTATGAGTGATGTCCTTGATGAAGACACTAGATGGCTTTCCTGCATCATTTTTTATTGCTCTATTTCTCAAATTATAATTGCTATGAACTTGTGAAATCATTTCGGCTGTAATTCTGTAAATTTCCTCCTTGGAGGGCATTCTTAGACTTGTGAGACCCACATCAGAAAATGTACTGCATACCTTATCTGCATCATACCCTTCATCATCTAAGAGTACTTGCTGATGATGTAGCTGGTAAGCAATTCTTTGGCTAGTGACATCATTTTCAGGCTCTTCTGAATCAGAATCTATCAAACCATCATACATGCTCACCATATTGTAGCTTATATCGTCATGGCTCTTATCTTCAATTTCTTCTTTAGCTTGCACTTCTTGATCTTGGGAAAATGACTGAGCAACAACACAATAATCAGCAGAATGAGGTGATTGGCATATAATGCACCATGGTACATCATCATTCATATTTACAATGTTCCTTTGCAAAGGGTCTGGAGTACCCTTGTCCTTCACATTTTGGGTCTGGTTAGGAACTGGTTTACCATCTTTCCACTGAGTGGTATAAGGGTAATTCTGCATCCTAGGCTATCTATTGAAGTTGTTGTTATTCACAGGGGGTCTTTCAGCAATATTTGGCTTACTGAAACTAGTGGGATTCATCTTCTTGAGAATTTCTAAAACCTGGCCTATAGTAGGTTCTTCAGGCTTTTTTTCTATAGGAGTTTTGTCACCCTCCCTTTTATTATTGTTTATAGCATTAAAAAGCTTAGGATCATCCCTTCTACCTAGTTTGCCAGATGCCTTTATATTATTCTCTATATTTACATCAACTCTATAGGCATCTCTCAAAGTTTTAGGATCTTTATCCCTCAATTGATAAGCCATTTTTCTATCAAAAGCATTGAAATAAGTTGTGAGACAGACGTCTTCGTTTAACCTCATGAATTGAAAAAGTTTGTACATACCCTTTTGGAATCTCACATTGAAATCAAATGTGGACTCATTTGGATTCTTCTTGATATTGTTGAACTCGTTCAACATGAATCCTGCATTGGTATTGTCCCCATACTTCTCTTTAAACAACTTTTCCATATCACTCCATGAGGTAATACTGTCATCAGGCAACCTCTTGAACCAATCCCTTGCATCCTCTGTTAATGAATGCACAAACAATTTCATTACCATGTCTTCATGTTCAACTTCATAATCATTCAACATGTCAATGAAAGTCCTCAAATGTTCTTCACCAGTAACAGCATTATTTCCAAAAAACTTAACCACTTTATCCCTTAAATCAAAAGATATGGGATGGGGGGCACCAGGAATACCAGCAAATGATATCTTTCTGTACTTTTCCAGGTATATAGGTTTCTTCTTGAAACCAGGAACATTTGAGGTGCTAGCTATATTAGCTTGACTCAAGGGAGCATCTTGGGACTATTGTGGTGGGACAAATGGGACTTGGGTGCCAACATTTGAGGATGGGGTAGGGGCAAATTGGGGTATTCCATGAGTTGAAATTGTGGGAGCACTAACTGGTATAGTATTTATAGGTGGGATAGACAGATTGGGCCATGAAGCTAATGCAGAATTAGACTTTATGAATTGAATTTTCCTTCTAGTTTCTACAGCTTGAGCTTCATTCTCAACCTTCTCAAGATCTTTTGCAAGATCTTCCCTCTCTTTTTGAGCCTTCTCAAGATCTAGATCTAACTTCATCATGGAGGGTTGTATAGGTTTTCTTGGTATAGCTTGAGGCTCATTTATTTGGATTCCTATAGCCTTGCCTTTCCCTTTATTTGGAGCTTTTGCAGTGGGCTCTACAGGATCAACTTGAATAGGTTTATAGGCTTGAACTTGAGCAATAACTGGTTCTTGCCTTTGATTTAGGTGTTTCTCCTATTCTTGCACTTTAGGTCTCAGATTATCAATATCTCAAAAAACATCCTTATGGAGAGTTGTGGTATTCTCTTCTAATTTTTTATTTTGCTCTTTCAAAGAAGCCATCCTTCTTAATAGAGTATCTCTTTCTATTATGGCATCTAAGGTGGCCTGCTTCTTCTCCTTTTCAAGATGAATGCGTTTAACTTCTTCCTTAGCAATCCATTTTTTCAAAAATTCTATCTCAGAGTGCACTTCTTTAGGATCTGCAGAAGTTGCCTCAGAATCAATAGGGTCATTCAGATCTATTAGGTTTGGTTCTACATATGGGGCTGCCCTGGGATTAAAAGGATTATCAGATGAACTCCTAAATCCTAGCCTATAATTTACATCGGCTACAGGATCTGGTCTTAATGAAGCAACTCCCATAGTAGATACGTCCTTGTCTTGAAAAACTCTCTCATCTGGTAATGGGGTACTGAAAATGCCTCCTAAGAGTCTTGTAGTTTCAGATTCAGAGCTAAGCGAAGAAGATTCTCTTCCTATTACTGGTTGACAGCGGGAATTGATGGACGCATTACCTCTGGGTTTCCAAGTGGGATTTGGATCTATCTTTTTCTTATTTTGGTTCTTTCTACCACCTTGGGGTAAATCAGTATACATTGATACATCTGGATTGGCTCTCATGTAAGCTCTTGTATTTTTTCTTTTTTCAACCATATTTACCTTTTTATTTCAATAAGCACTAGCTTCAAAACCTTGATTGAGTCGCCACCCTATTTCGAGAAAAAATATAATAAGACTTTTAGCTGATAAAAAGACACTGACACACAAGTAGGAAAAAATAAAAAATGGCACAGACAGACCAATCACTGATGTCATAAGACTGCAACTCTTGCTTGTTTAGATAAGACACTTGGATAGGCTGGATACATCAGTGTGTAGCAATGGTACTTGGGCTCAATCTTCTTTAAATTCTCAAAGTTTGACACTAAAAGATTCCCTTATAACCACAGGCAAGACATAGATCACATGACACACATGTACACAGCAGGACCAAAGAAACTGCAGTACTTTTCACAGAGGTGTTCGACAACTCCCCAGCAGAGTCACCATTTTGTTGGTGTTTTAAATGGTACTAAAAGTACTAAGCGATAAAAGCTTAATACCAGAATGAAAGTACATACAAAATCTAAAGACTAGCCTATTCTTATCAACAATTTCACATGTAAGGTATTTGGACCCAACTTCAACAAGACCACAAATGGTTTTCTACTCTTTTGGCTCTACACAACCAGGGTGGGTATACCCAGGGATGGTTCAAATATGAAACTACTGTATGAGGATTATTCTTACTTTCATTCTGATTCTCATTTCAAAATCCTCAAATATATACATAATTCTTACTAACTTGCCAAAACACATCCCATAAATAGATATGGCCAAGAAATCTTCTATAGATCTACAGAAGTTTTCAACAACAATGGCTAACCGAAGCTAAAAAGATTTCATGTAGACAAGTGCTGGCCAACTTTGAATATCTACAGGAAATAAAAGTAAAATTTGATTTGATGATGTATTTGAACAACCATTTGTAAGATACTTCTCTTTCAGCTGAAATAACTCGATCAGTGCCTAATCCATTGGGGTTTCAGAGTCTATAACAAAATATAAGATCTAATTTGTTGCCTTACAACAAATTGTGTCAGCAATTCTTATCAGAATTTATCATTCAAAATCCTTTTCAATACTTAAGGAATGTTATCACATTCATCAAAGCTTTTACTTAATCCATTGAATTAATAGCAATGATAGATGGATATACAACCTAACTAGATTGCATTCAATTGCACAGGCTTTTACTCATACAACATCAAGATAGCTAAGTATTAAGCAGGAGACAAAATTCAGAAAGAACTGATATGGGGATAGTTCATAGTTTGTATTCATTTCTTTTAAAAATGGTACATCTTTTACAATAAACTCAGAATAGCCTTTAGAAATAAACACAGTTCATTCTATCTTCATGTATTTTCAGAAAATTTGACAGAGAAACACATTACAAACTTGCCTTCAAAATTTGGACCAAAAACTAGACTAAGCACAATACTTAGAAGAAAAGGAATTCGGACCATTCTTTAGCCTTGGGATCTCACTTAAATAGTGTGAGATGCAACAAGCTTCAGGCTAAACAAATGACAGGTGTCCTTCTAAAGACAGGAACAAAATAACAGAAAGGCTAATTACAACAAACATCTCTTGGTGGGTCCCTTTCTGTTATGCTTCTTATTTGTTGAGATACAAATAAAAACGATCTGATTTTACAATCAATCTTCATCCTCAGAGTAAGTAGCCATGAGGTTTGAAAGTGATGTGTTGTCTTCAGCGACCTATAAATTTACTTCAACCTGGGGAGTCTCTGTGTCCTCAGTATTAACTTCGGGGGTGGTTGTTACTTTTTCACCTTCTTCCTCATCATCTTCTAATATTTGTTCTAGAAACTAATTTTTCCATTTATTAAAAACATCATCATCTGGCCAATCAAAGCTTAGAACTTCTCTTTGTATCATTATTAAGGAATTTTCTCTTTCTTCTAAAACATCAAATTCTTTCCCCTTATCAGTATAAAAAAATTGTACTTTTACTAGTTCCTCATTAGTCTTAGCCCAGAACCAGTGGCCAGTCTCACTCATGATGTTTATCATTCTTTCATTCAATAATTCATCATCTCCCTTTTCCACTTTTCTTTTTCTTTTAGCATATCCACAGATTCTAAAGCACAAGGAAAAAGTGTGACATTTTCAGTGATGTATTGGGAAAAGCAGAGTGTTAATCTTCTCTGTAAAGAATCCCTTTCATCATCAAAATTTTCTAGCTTATTTAATAAATCAAAATCTTCTCAACTTGATGATAGGGCATTTGAACTGTAGATATACATATGATTGTAATATCATTATTTCTCTCCCTCCATTTTTGTGCAAGAAGAGTCAGCTTATCCTTATCCCTATTCAATTCATCCATGAGGGCTGCAATTCTGGCCAACTGATCAAAGAATTTTGACCATTGTATTTTATCCCTCAAATATATTATACCCTATTTCAACTTTTCTTCATATTGATTTCTCAATTCTATGTGCAACTCATGCAATTTTGTTTTTTCTGCTTCAAAGTCCTCTGCAGTATAGAATTGTGGCCTTTCAGGGGTGTTAGGTATTTCAATGATAGGGGTTGATCCAAAAAATGACTATGGAGGGTACATAATTATAGGCATACTAGATTCTCCCACCTTTCTTTTCCCAAGTATCTTCTCCAACTAAGATACCCTGTTTTCCAGCTCAATTCTCTTTTTAACTTCTTGATTGTAGGCATCTACCACTATTTCATATTTACCCTGCAAATCAGTCATTTCCTTTTCTTCTCTTTTTGCAGTGGCCAAGGCAAATTTAGAATAGTCCACATTCATGTAGGCTTCCTGTACATTTGAAGTATCAGCGACCCTCCTCACAATGATATTCCCTGTTAATCTTGAATCATCAGGCTGTAATGGAGTAGTCCTGGATTCTCTTCTTAGTGACCACATAACAAGGGCAGCTTGATCATTACTAAATGTTGTTCTCAAGAATTCCTTCTTATCAGGATCCTTTCATCCTAAATTATTTGACACAGAATTAAAAATTAAGGCATCAGCAATATCCCAATTGGGCAATAATAAAATATTTGTATTTTTCACCATCTGTCTACCCTCGTCAACGGTTATATTTTGGAATTCTTGTATCATTTTTTCTTTTATTTGATTCTAAATGGAGGCTTCATCCATTTCTGGATGCTCTGCTTTCATATTCCTACACCTTTGTTCAAAATTTGCATGTTTGCCCTCCATGTAAACTGATGGAAAGCCCTAGATTTTACAAAACTGTTATGAGACAAAAAATGCTGACTGGCTTGTTCCAAAATAGGGTCTGTAGACACCTAAAAACCTTTAGAAAATAAAGTATTTTTATTTTCTGAAAAAGTCTTGATGACATCATCATTAATTAATTAATTAATTATTTAATTAATTAATTAATTAATTTTTATGCCATTAAATCCCTTTATCTTAATTAAAAATATTTAATTAAGGAATCCCTCCCAAAAATGTTTAAATCTTATTTAAACATTATTTCCTTATTTATTAATTATTTAATTAATAAATTGACCAAAAATCCTAAAATAAATAAAAAATTTATTTTTTGCTCAAAACTAGGCCAATTTCCTTATGACCAATAACCTCTTCCAAAATCTTCTAATCCTTCTTTAATTTCGATTAAAGGCTAATCTCATCATTTCCTACCCCTAACCCCAACTCAAAATATTTAATTAAAATTAAATATTAATCCTCATGTTTATTAAAAAAGTTTTAATAAATATCTCCTCAACCCAAACTCTTGAAATAAATAAAACTTTATTTATTTCTTAAAAATCTAATTTATCCTCATCCTAAGAAGTTCTAGACTCTTCTAGAAAGTCTTCATCCTCATCCTAGGAAATTCTAGACTATTCTAGAAAGTCTTTATCCTCATCCAAAGTCTAGACTCTTCTAGAAGATGTCTTAAACCTAATCCTAATCCCCTCCTAACCATGTCACATTCCCTAAACATGGGTTAAGACTTACTAACCCAAGCCAAAGTTAACAAATATCTTCTCCTTCACCCACCCTCATTAAATGCCATCCACTTGCCTATCCCTAAGCTAATCCTAAACCATCCTAATCCATCCTCTAATCATTTGCACAAGCCTAAACAAGATTAAAACCTTCCTAATCAAGTCCAAGTCGAAATTTCTCTCATCACCCTCAAAATATCTCAACCATAAAACTTTATGAAGTCCACTAGGTCATAAATGACTCTTACAAACCCTTTTATTGCTCTTACAAGTCATTATGAGAGTCTTTATGAAGATTTTATCCCTTGAGCCTCCTTTGTTGACTCATCCTTCCCCTTTCCTCCATCCTCTCACCATGTGACATGTGTCACTCCTTGATTGGCTATAAGGAAGCACAATCCATGTGCTCTCCTCTCATGCAATTTGAGCCCTCCATAAGCTTTTTCCCATCCTTGCATCTTAGCCCTCAATCCCTCAAGCCTCTTGCCTATAAATTGGATCCTTCCCCTTTGCAAAATAACACAATCCATGAAGTAAAGTCCTAATGCCATTTTGAGAAGCCATTTTACATCAAAACCATACACTCACACCCAAATTCCAACTCCATTTGAAGCCCTTTTTGAAGCATAAGCTTGAGCATACATCCTATCTATTTAGACAAAGCTACTCAACAAGAGAGCTTCTCATTGAGAGAGCCTATTAATGGCTCATATTCTCAATTGAGAGTTCATCTTAGTCTATCTTGAAGTTTATGAATTTTGTTTAGTTTGTAGAAGCTTTATTTAAATTTGGTTTCTATTAGCATACTAACATTGCTCATATACATTTTGGCACGCCCAGCGGCACCCCGCATGGGTCATCTTCATTAGCTTTTTTAGTCAAGTTTTGTATGTTATTTGCTGATTTTGGCTAATTTTTCTTGTTTTTGTGATTGGTAGGATTGTATAAATTGGTTTTGTAGGTCCACATGAGCATGAAGAAGACAAAGGAACTCATAATCTATCTCATAGTGTTTGCAGATTTTTCAAGCTTATAGGTGGACAAAGAACTTGAAATTCTTCTTCCTCTTCTTGTCTATATTCTTCTTATTCCATCTACTTCTTCTTCTTCTTCTTGTGGGAGATCTTGGCCATTTTTTTTTAAGGAAGCAAAATCATACACTTTTCTTTTTAGTGCTTAAAATGAACCCCCAAATCATACTTAAATCCATTGAAAAATTAAAAATTTGCAAGAAAGAAAAAATCTTTTAACAAGTGAAACTAAACCAATCTAATCATTTGCATCCTTGCAACATCAAGGTTTTAGATGCATTCATGCAAAGTTAGGAACACTTCATTTTTGGGAATTTAAAAAGAACTTCAAGTTTCCATTTCAAAAGGTTCAAAATCAACACTAAGTGCACACTAAAATCTAAATCAAACTCAAAGCATCAATCAAAGATAAAATGAACCTCATTTGCAAATATTTTAAAGTTCTTTTAAAAATCTCATGAAAACTAAGAGTCCTAAATGGTTGCCAAAAATTGTCCTAAAAGCTTTGTTATTTGTTCCAAACAAATGTCTTGTTGCAAAATCTTGAATGTTTCTTAGGTTTTTCATGCATCAAAACAATCTAAGAATATCATTTTTGGGCTTAAAATATGCAAACTAGAACACAAAATCTTGAATGAAAACCAAAGTCCAAAGAGTCATTTTCACTTTTGAGTCCAAAAAAATCTTGAATGATCTAAGGTTTAAACAAATCACTTCAAATTTCTTAAAACAACACACAAAATCTCAATCTTGAATGCTCAAACGAAAAAATTTGAATGTTTAACCACTTGTCTTTGAATGCATGTTGCTAAAATCACTCTTGAATGCCATGGATTAAAATCAAATTTTTCTTGAATGCATGATTAAAACAACAAATCCAATCTTGAATTCTAAGGATCAATTAACCATTGCAATATCAAACACTTCATTTGGAGCTTCTAAAAATTGAACAAAACAAATCTCCTTTCCACATGCAATCTAGGTAAAGTTTGATTTTTGGACATTTAAGAAACCTTGTTAAGTTAAAATACAAATTTGCAAAAATCAATTTGAGTAGTTCCTTGGACTCACCTCTTTTCTAATCACCCATCAAATATTAACCATTGGTTGCAATCTCAGCGCCATTTATGGGGATGGGTCTACTTGAAAAAGGTGTTAAATGTTCCACAATCTAACTCACTCACTTGATCTTTGAATGTTTGCTTTAACTTTATCAAAATTCTTAAATGATCAAAACTCTAGATTAAATCGATCACACTTCAAGTTTGGGCACTAAAATTGAACAACAACTGACGTGGAGAGCCTCCGGGCGCACGCTTGAAATTGAATCTCACACACTTTTGTTTTGGGCTTAAAACAAACTCACACTCAATCTTGAATACCTTAAAGAAAATTAATCGATACTTGACATGGAGGGCCTCTGGGCGCGCGAGTTTGCTTTTGTTGACCCTAACTCTTCTTCTTGTTCACATTCTTCGATCAATTTTATTTTTGTCGACGCTTCAAAGTTGGAATAAACATTGTATCTTAAACATGAGCGCTTGCAAAGTCTAGATCAGAAAACTTAAGCGTCAATTGGTAAAAGAACAAGCGTGTTTTTTAGCCCAAGATCATCCAAGTCTTCTCTCCCCTTGTCGTCTTTTGAGGCCATCTTGAGTGCATAAGATTAGGATCCAAAATCTTGTCTTAGCTTTTTAGGAGGCCTACTTGGGGATTTCATCACCCCTTGGGACGACCTCAACTCCAACGTTCCAGCGGAGTATAAAAATTGGGAGGTGAATCGAAAGACACCTCTCTTGGGATCAAGATTTTGTCACTTGGGATAAGCCTCAAGGAACTTTATACACTTGAGAAGTGAAAGAGGAGAAGTGGGTTACCACTCCTCTCGGCTGTGTGACATCTTTTTGGTTTCATTTATGGATTTGGGCCTCACGTACCTTGCGTATATTGAGGACTCCCTAGCTAAACCAAATTTCATCCTTGTAGAAAGCTTCCTAGGATGTTGGTGTGTTTGACGTGCTTGCTCCAAAATTTTGTCTGCTTGTTTTTTCATAGCTTTGGAATGAATGTTTGCCAACTTTGGTCAAAATCTTAGAAAAGCAAAAATCTCCCAACTCAAGGCATACTTAGCGTAGTCACTGCCTAATCAAAAAATCATCCAAGCTCCCCCGCTGCAACCGAATCTATCTAGTTCTTTTCCTTAGAACAATCCCAAATCCAAAGTCCATCCAAATCATCCCCCCAGCCAGCTAGCAACCCAATCCAAAATCACCCAAGCCTTTAAAGAGTTGTTGTTACTCTGCCAAAGTTTGCTATCTAATCAATCCTACCAATCAACCAATCTCACCAAGGTTATCCCTCAGACAGAGCATTGTCTAGGGTAATCCAGCTTTGTCACTTGTATCCCTCATCACCTTGAGCTAAAGGTTGGGATCCACAAGTGGTCAATCTCGTGTCATGCCCATAGGATCATTAGTCTATCCTCAAGTTGACATAGCCACCACCAAATCCAGCGCATAGGAAAGCAAAACTCTCACATTTTGACAGCATGCCCTTGAAGTCTTCCATCCACAGGAAAGCCAAAAATCTCCAGCCAATCCTCCTTAGGTCTGTCATGTAGCTTTGACTCTCCCTAGGAAATCTTTCATTAGCCAATCCAAAATCTATGCTTAATCCAAATCCAACCATGAGCTTCTGTGTTCATCCATATGCAAGACCCCATCCCCATCAAACTCATCATCAAAGCATGAAGTACTAATCCTATCATGATGTGTTTGGTCGCATTGTCCTTGATCCCGCCACCTCCTATTCCAATGATGATGAAAATCTTGTTGACTATGACGGGTATATTGAAAGCCTTAGAAACATTCCCCCAAGCATCCCCCAAAATCCAAGAGTTATTCCAAACTATCTAGTCATGCCATCCAATATTCTAGCTTCCCCTCCATTACCCCATCAACCAAGCTTCCAATCTTCCACCCCCATCACACTAGCTATTCCTGTCAGTCCACCTCCACCTTTGACACACGAGTCTCCAAGGAATCTCCTAGAGGAAATACAAGAAAAGTTGCCTCCAACAGTCAATAAGCCATGTCATCTAATCCAACCATGTGAAGTAGTCAGTGATGAAGCTTCCCCATCTATAATATCACCTTCATCTCCCATAGCTATCATCCCCATACCATCCATCAAATTGCTTAAAAAACTTCCACTTCCTGCAAGCATCAAAATCCCACCACCTATCAAATCCCTCCAAATCCTATCCACATCACCTCCAAGCATTTCCAAAATCTCTCATAATGACCCTTATGCATCCATCTTCTACTCACCCATCTCCACTACTGAATCTCCCATCTATCCATCCGCTACCTTTGAAGAATCCATCCCTTCACCTCCTATTGCACCATCCACTCCAAACCAATCCTATCAAGATCCTACCCAAAAGCATGTTGACATCCCCCAAAGCATAAATGAAGATATCATCGTACCATGTCTTCCATCCATAGTGAAGTCACCATCTCCTCCATCTCCAAAACCTCAAGCCATATCTCCTCCACTACAAGATATCTTGTCATCCCACCAGCTACATCAAGATCCTATCCTTCCATCTCCCCCGCTCCATGCTTCCATCTTACCACCTATCCAAGCTATTCCACCATCTATAATCTACCCTCTTGGTTCACTTACATTCATCCATGGTGGCCCTCTCTCAGCAGAAGAATTAAGAACAGTATCTCCCCATTGCAATACACCTAATAAATCAATTCTACCATTTTTTGCAAGAAAAAAGTTTCCTCAGCTTGTTCAAATGCTCAATCGATGGAATTATCAAGGTCAAGGTTTAGGACCACAAGAGCAAGGAATCAGAGAGCCTATTATTGCACAAAAAAATCTAGGATTTCATGGTGTTGGATATGTATCCAAAGGCTCACCATCTAAAGGTGTTGGTACACCACACCCCCAAACCAAGCCTATCTCCAAGCCCACCATGCCAGCCTCCCATCACTCCTTCAAGAAATCTTATGTCATCCCCCCTCCACCATCTTTGCAACCCAAAACAACCTACCATATCCCCCCTTCATCCGCTAAATCCATTTTGGGTCCCTATGTCCCAAAATCTACCATCCTCCATCCTATTATTAGCCATCATAAAAATCCTATTCCATCCATTCCTATGCAAGATCAACAAAGGCACATATCAGGGCACATCATCCATCATCATCCCCCTACATGCTCTTTCATATCCTCTCCATCTCACAAAGCTTCTCCTAACCATCTTCCCAAAGCTTACCATAGCAATGTGAATGCCAACTTCAAAATGCATAAAGCTAAAAATCCACATCCTAGGAAATCATATGTCTATTCTAAAAGACATACTCCAAAAAGGCAAAATCCAATCAAAGAATGCAAAACAATGCAAATGCCTATGAAACGAAAATCCAAAACCATGTGGATCCCTAAGAAAAAAGTTGAAACCCAATGCATAATGGCATCCACCATTGCTAATCCCCCATCTAGTGACTCATGTCCCCCATCTCGTAACTCCATCTTGGGTGCCTATATCCCCAAGCATGCTTCCACAAATCCTCCATCACGCCCACATCTACCATCTATCCCCCATATGCTCCCTTCACACCTATTCCAACATGTGCCAATGTTGCTCTTGCAAGCATCCCCATATCATGCTCCTTTCCAGCATTTTCATCCCTCCATCTCCTACCATCAATCCCATCTAATCCGATCTATTGCATAAATCACACATCCAGTGTACCAACAGCTAGCAACAAAATTGAATATTCCAACAGCCAGTGAAAAATCCCAAAAAAGCCAAAATAGCTGAAGAAAGCCAAAATCATTCCAGCTAAGTCCAAAGTCAAAAATTCAAAAAATAAAAGAAAAATAAAGCATCTACTGGTGAAAACTTGGCAATTCCAGCGCCTTGGACAAGTACCATGATGAAAACTTGGCAAACAAGCGTCATGTGTAATCCCGCCATCCCTAGCTTAGCCTATCACCCTCATGCTTTTGGTCATCTCTTGACATCCAACTCCATCTTCCAATGTATCCACCTATCCTCCACCCTCCATCTTCCATCTCACATTGTCCACTAATCTCCTGTAACTTTAGCCAATCATCCCAGCTATGATCCATCTCCCTAGCCCCTTCAGCTTTTTCCATCCTAGCTTCAATCCTATCACATCCATCTTAAGACCTCCTTTTGCATGTTATCTTCTGATTGGGGGCACTATATTCCTTGGAGATCTTGTATTGTCCATCCTCCCTTGTCATTGGTATCTAGCTCTAGGCTATCCTCATGCAAACCCAATGTCATCTCTTTATATCCATCATAATCCTAGCTATCTACCATCCTATCCATCCATCTCATCCTGCTCCTCTAGCTATCCTTGGTCACAAAATCTCTCCTCATCATTGGATGCATCCTACCAAATCCATATCTTTCGCTATCACCCCACCCTTAGCTTTTGCATCTTGCACAACATCAAACCATCCCGCTATCCTCTCATCCTGAGCTTTTTATCCATCTGTATCATACCTATCATTGGTCTGTTAGCTTGTACCATATCTTGATTAGCCCGCTTGTAAATATCTTGGTCCGTCAACTTGTACATCCTCTTTAGCTTAGTACCATTGTATCTATCCAGCGTTCATGTCAGTTCATCCTTGATCAGCATCTTACACCCATCGCACAGCTTGTTTAGCTATTTCAATGCATCCTTTAGCTAGATCTCATGTCACCAAAGTGTTATCTTTCTTAGTTCAGCTTGCTAGATGCATCACTCATCCAAATCCACCAGCTTCGGTGCTCTCCGATAGGTCCTTGCAGGATATAGCTTTCCTCATGTCTGATCTTGGTCCGTTAGTACCTTGTCCTACCCATCTCGTTGGCAAACAACTCTCTTTTGGATTTTCACTTTCTTTTGATTTGGGATCTGCCCTTTTGGGTCTTGAAGTATCTTTTCCAAGCAATCTCCTTGTTCCCTCCTCAAGGTTGCCACGATCTTCCATATCATGGTATGCTGCGAATGGGGCAATTAGAGCATAAGGTCTTGATCAGGTCTTTCATTTGTTTTTCTTTTCTGCTTGTGGGTTATTCAGTGTCGTTTCCACGCTGATTCCTCTAGGATTCATGTGTGATACTGGGGCAATCCTTGTGTGTTTGTTTTGAGTTAGTTTGTCAGTCCTTTGGATGGTTGGTGAAAAGGCCTTGATGTTCTTGGTAACCTTGGCAATTAACCAATAGTCCTATAGCAAATCTAGTGCTCAACTACATGGTGGTACTTCTCTTTGAAGTATCCCCCCGCTCAAAAAGCTTCAATGGTTTTCCTTCATCTCCATTATCCCCCATCCATATCCAGCATCCGTCTCTCCTACCCCAGCTTATGCATCAATATCTCTTTGAATCACTCATCACTCTTAGCTTTAGGGATCCACAATCCTAGTCTTAGGGATCCACCAATCCAAATCAATCCACCAAGCCTCATCTTTCGAGATCCACAATCCTAGTCCTAGGGATCTCCGAAACCCATCTTCCACCAATCTGACTCTTTGAAATCCTGTTGCATCAGCTTTTTAATCCCCTCATCCATCTCCCTATCCTAGACTCCTTTTTATAGCGCTCCGCTCCTTCATCCTCCACCTTCCCTAAAGTCTCAAGCCTGCTTCCTCTTGTGCATCTGATTCTCCTTTATCATTCTCCCATAGTGAGAGTTTGAGCTAATTCAGCCCCTTCTCTCTACCAATCTGAGTTTCCTTGCTCATCCGAGATTCTTGTACTTTTCAAGAAGCCATCGAGCCTCGCTTTCTCTCCTTGCTGCCTTCTTGAGGGGGCATCTCATAGTCCATTCTCTCCTCTTCTGCTCTAAGCCTTGGGCATCTTATTTTCTTATCTTTGATGCCATGCCACTTGCGGCATCACATCAAAGAGGGGCAAAATGTAGACACCTAAAAACCTTTAGAAAATAAAGTATTTTTATTTTCTGAAAAAGTCCTGATGACATCATCATTTATTAATTAATTAATTATTTAATTAATTAATTATTTAATTAATTAATTGATTTTTATGCCATTAAATCTCTTTATCTTAATTAAAAATATTTAATTAAGGAATCCCTCCAAAAAATGTTTAAATCTTATTTAAACATTATTTCCTTATTTATTAATTATTTAATTAATAAATTGACCAAAAATCCTAAAATAAATAAAAAAATTATTTTTTGCCCAAAACTAGGCCAATTTCCTTATGACCAATAACCTCTTCCAAAATCTTCTAATCCTTCTTTAATTTCGATTAAAGGCTAATCTCATCATTTCCTACCCCTAACCCCAACTCAAAATATTTAATTAAAATTAAATATTAATCCTCATGTTTATTAAAAAAGTTTTAATAAATATCTCCTCAACCCAAACTCTTGAAATAAATAAAACTTTATTTATTTCTTAAAAATCTAATTTATCCTCATCCTAAGAAGTTCTAGACTCTTCTAGAAAGTCTTCATCCTCATCCTAGGAAATTCTAGACTATTCTAGAAAGTCTTTATCCTCATCCAAAGTCTAGACTCTTCTAGAAGATGTCTTAAACCTAATCCTAATCCCCTCCTAACCATGTCACATTCCCTAAACATGGGTTAAGACTTACTAACCCAAGCCAAAGTTAACAAATATCTTCTCCTTCACCCACCCTCATTAAATGCCATCCACTTGCCTATCCCTAAGCTAATCCTAAACCATCCTAATCCATCCTCTAATCATTTGCACAAGCCTAAACAAGATTAAAACCTTCCTAATCAAGTCTAAGTCGAAATTTCTCTCATCACCCTCAAAATATTTCAACCATAAAACTTTATGAAGTCCACTAGGTCATAAATGACTCTTACAAACCCTTTTATTGCTCTCACAAGTCATTATGAGAGTCTTTACGAAGATTTTATCCCTTGAGCCTCCTTTGTTGACTCATCCTTCCCCTTTCCTCCATCCTCTCACCATGTGACATGTGTCACTCCTTGATTGGCTATAAGGAAGCACAATCCATGTGCTCTCCTCTCATGCAATTTGAGCCCTCCATAAGCTTTTTCCCATCCTTGCATCTTAGCCCACAATCTCTCAAGCCTCTTGCCTATAAATTGGATCCTTCCCCTTTGCAAAATAACACAATCCATGAAGTAAAGTCATAATGCCATTTTGAGAAGCCATTTTACATCAAAACCATACACTCACACCCAAATTCCAACTCCATTTGAAGCCCTTTTTGAAGCATAAGCTTGAGCATACATCCTATCTATTTAGAAAAAGCTACTCAACAAGAGAGCTTCTCATTGAGAGAGCCTATTAATGGCTCATATTCTCAATTGAGAGTTCATCTTAGTCTATCTTGAAGTTTATGAATTTTGTTTAGTTTGTAGAAGCTTTATTTAAATTTGATTTCTATTAGCATACTAACATTGCTCATATACAGGGTCTAATTCCCTTCCTCTGAAATCTGCTACAGTTAATTCAAAGCTTGGCACAGGAGGCTCCTGGGGGTTCCCTTCATCAATCTCTGCTTGAGTAACAAAAACTCCTCCCTGCAACCCCATTTGTTCAATTTTCTCGTTGGTGAGCTGCTCTTCCTCAATTCTCATTGGAGTTTTGGAAGGTGAGTAACCTTCATCATGGGATTCCTCTTCCCTTATTATTTTTCTTCTTTTGGGAGAAGGTTCAGGGGGTCTTTCTTCAAGGACAGTACTATTAGATTTAATTACCTATTTTTCTTTGTTTACAATGGGCATCTGCTCCCGAATAACAGTATATCCTATCCTCTTTCGGACAACCAGTGGACCTACTCCTGTGTTAGGGGTGAAACCCAATTTCCTCATAACTTCTCTGGTTTTATCTAGAAAAGAATCAATAAAATGTTGTTTCTTTTCATTCATTACCTCCATTATTTCTGAGAATGTACTCATGAGCTTATTTATCCTATCTGCATTAGTTGCAGCATTACTAAGAGGACTGTAATCTTTGTCAAAACAATTAATGAATTCCAAAACTTTTGAATAGACTCTCCATTTTTCTTTCTTTGTTTCTTTCTCCTAGAGAGAGTATTCATTCCTTATTATATCTTCAGGGAAGTAGAATTCATGCTAACTTGGATGAAGCTTGATCCTATATCTAAGGGAAAAATTAAAGAAGTCTTCTGTGTCACAAAAATGAGCATGAGATACTGCCATCTTATACCGATCCAAAAATTTGTAGAGGAAGATCCACCCTTCTTTAGTTATTACAAACTGGTGAGCTATAGTGCAAGTAGGAAAAATTGATCTTGTTCCCCTTTTGTGCAAAAAGGTCTCCTCCACTCCTCCCAACTGCCATAAAAATTCAGCTACCCCTACCTTTAAAGGTACTTGATAGGGTAGTACATGGGGTGTCCCTTTGAAACCATAGACCCTAATGACAGTTGAGACTAGATATGGGATGATATCTCCCCAGTTATGTGACACTTTTAAACTATGGGGTCTGTCCATAGGCCTAACAAGATGCATTAGTGCCTTAGGAATTCTGGGATTGTCACTTAATATGAGGCATCTTAGTTTAGAAGCAAAATGCCTATCAAATCTGACAAAACTAGCATTTTCTGCCTCCCAAGTCATGTCTGCACTCCACAATTGAACTGGTAGTGCCTCCCCCTCTTGTTCCCTATTTAAAACCATTTCTTTAGCGAAATATGTAGCCCCCTTAAAAAGGAACATATTCATCAATAGGGAGTATTGACCCCAGACCTTTTCCACCTTGCCCTTTGCAATCTCCACCAATCCATTGTGAATCTCATTAGCCAGGTAAGATGCAAAATCAAAAATTATTTCTACACTGAAAGAAGAGATTTGGGTGATCATATACATGAAGTTCACTGGAATAAAGTCTTCTTCACCCTCTCCGAAGACTCTGCACAGGGTCCTGTATATTTCTACTGCTCTAGCATTAAAGCATGATTTCTTGAAAGGTTCTTTAGAAGATGATATTATTGTTGGTAGGTTTCCAATTTTTCCTATGTGGGCTTTCAATGCACCTTGTCTAACTATATCCCTTTTGGACATATATTCTTTTTCTAACTCTATCAAATTAATGGGCACATGATACATGGTGAGAGGTCCCAGACTAAAAACCTTCCTAATTTCTTTTGGACTAATGGTAATTAAAACCTCACCATCCATTCTTCTCACTACCTTAGTGGTTGGATCATAGCTTTTCGCTACAGTTTCAAGCAGGTCATAATCCATAAACACACTGGGAACAACAAGCTTCCCAAGATCAAAATTCTAACCCCTATAGTAGATAAAAGGAATTTACCACCATTGGAACTAGATGTAACTCTGCATCACTCAATATCCCCTTTCATTCTAGGGGGAGATTTTAAATTTATTACCTTATTTGATAAAAAAGAGGAGGCCTCTCAAAACTTTCTCAAGCTTTACTATATTTTAATAGCTAGATGTTTCAAGAAGTACTGTTAGAGGTTAAGTCTAAGGACAATGTCTTTACTTGGAGTAATAGAAGGCTAGGCTTTAACCGGATAGCTAAAAAATTAGACAGATTCTTGATTCATGGCAATATGCCTAGAGAGGTGGCTTCCATGTTGTCTAAAACTCCCCCTTTCTCTGGCTCTGACCATTATTTGGTTCTCTTATCAGTAGAATATGAAGTTACCCCTACTATAAATCCTTTTAAGTTTTAATTAATGTGGTTTTAGGATAATACATCGCTCCCAATCTTAGAGCAATGGTGGACCAATACAAACATAGAAGGGTCTAGATTTTATAAAGTTGTCTAGAAACTTAAAATTATGAAGCACAATCTCATTGTGTGGAATAAGTAGAAACTTGGAAACATTTTTTATTCTAAAAGGTCAACTGAAGTGGATCTCACCTACATCAACATAGAGGTTATGCAAAGGGGCATTAATGTTGAGCTATATGTCAAAGAAAGAGACCTCGAGCTGAAATTAGAATATATCCTAGCCAAAGAAGAGATATATTGGAAACAAAAATCAAGGGAATCTTGGTTTAAGTGTTGGTGATAGAAATTATTTCACAAAAACAACAAACAAAGAAGATCCATTAATAAAATATCTAAAATCAACAATAAATATAACAACTTAGTAGACCATCCCTCTAAAATTTTCATAGAGGTAATCAACTACTTTGAAGATATGCTAAATAACTTGGAAGGATATCCCCTGAATTCATAAAATGTCATGCTTAGTAACATTCCCAAAATTATTTTAAATGAGCAAAAAAAACCTCTTCTTCAAAAAATATCTGAGGATGAGGTCACAAAATCCCTTTTTCAAATGTCCCTGGATAAATCTCCAAGGCTGGATGGTTTTCCCACTTATTTTTTCATAAATTTTGGTACTTTCTGGGAGATGAAGTTACAAAACATCTAGAAAGTTTTAGGAACTCAGGTGACCTTCTAAAAGAGCTAAACCATATGTTCTTATCTTTGAATCCAAAAAAGACTTAACAAAAAGCTTCAAAGGTTTTATGCCTATTGCTCTTTGCAAAACTCTCTACATGTTATTGTCTAAAATATTGGCAAATCATTTGACATATCTCCTTATATCTCTAATTAATGAAGAATTGTCAATTTTTGTTCCTGGAAGATCCATCTATGATGGAATAATAATTGCATAAGAATGAATTCACTCTTTCACTAAGAATAATGAGCCAAGCATGATGATTAAATTAGACACTGGCAAAGCTTGCGACAATCTAGTCTAACAGTTCCTTTTTAGATGTTGCATTGCCTCTGGTTTTTCTAAACATTGGGTAAATCTAATTTTTGAATGTATTTCATCCCCCAAATAGTTAGTCTTGGTCAATGTTTCCTCAAAAAATTTCTTCTCTCCATCTTGAGAACTAAGACAAGAGGATCATATTACCCCTTCTTTGTTCATTATTATGTTTGAATCCTTGCATAGAGCAATTAACAACTTTAAAAATAACCAAACCCTCAAAGCTATCTACATTTCCCATGAAGAAGATGTGACTACTCACCAACAATTTGTAGATGATACCATGTTATATTGGTCAACTAATAGTAGACAAGCCAAAGTCCTAAAATATGTCCTCCATTCTTATATGTTGGCTTCTAGACAAGAAATAAATCTCTCCAAATCTAACATTTTATTTTCTAACACTCCCAAAGCCCAGGAATAGGGTGTTATTAAGATCCTAAACATTAAAAAAGATTATTTACCCTACAAATATCCAGGTGTTTATCTAGAATAGGGGAAGAAAAAATAATCCTATTGGGATGCTCTAACTTGTAAGATCAAGTCAAAAATTTAGACTTGGAAAGGAAAATGCTTATCCCAAGCTAGAAGAATAACTATGCTCAAATTTGTTCTCTCTAGTATCCTTATTTACCAATTATTGATTCTTGAGCTTCTTGCTCAGAATAGAGATTGCCTCAATAAAATTCTTAAGGATTACTTAAGTAGGGCTTTGATGGGGACACAACCCAACACAGAATGGAAACAATAGGAAAGGGGAAATTTTATTTACTATGTCAATCTACTATTACATGAAAAATAGAGAAAATGCATCTCTACACATGCCCTATGGGCTTACAATAGCACAGATCTGGAGATAATTTCTTCTCCCAGTACCTTCTCTCAAACTCCACTCCAAACTGCCTTTTACAATGCCAGAAATGTCTTTAAATAGACCCCAAAGGGTTAAGGATTAGGAATACATTCTAGAAAGTGCTAGTTGGCATCCACCGACCAAATAGAAGGCTCCAAAATTCCTGTTAGAAGTCAGCGCAAAACTAGAAGAATCCAAAAATGGTAACCGAACTTTTGAGAGGCATAACTTTTGAACCATAGCTCCGATTGACAAATAATTTACATTTTTGAAAAGCTCTTGAAGCGCTTTATAGCCCTATGGACCAACTTCACTCATCTCCCATTTTTTGGCCTTGTTCAAGGTCATTTAATTCCCTTAACCTAACTTTTAAGCATTCTTAGGAGGTCTCAAGAAATCGAAAAACTACAATAACTTTCAAACTGTGGAGACTTTTGAGCTGATTCTTTTTCTAAATGCTCTATATTATAGCTAAAATCATTTGACCAATTTACACCTTCTAGTTCACCAAAATGATAGCTCAATTACATACTCCTATTTTTTAGGCATTTTTATGTATCCTAAGGTGCTCAAATACTCTAACCTTGAACACTGATAGTGGAACTATGAGAGTTGAAACCTTTATTTGACCTAAATGGGTATCCCGAAATGAAAACACATGAAATAGAAACTAAGTCTAAATACATTTTTTTGGGGTGACACATGATTGCTCTTATACCTCTAGATGCTCCTGCATCAGACACCCAGGGTAGATTGAAAAGTGACCCTGTCACTTTTTGGATGGTAAAGGAAATCCCAAATGGGAAACCTTAGCTATTGATATCCAAGTTGAGTCCTCAATCTATCAGCCTTTCCACTTAACCAAATACTCTTCATACTACCTATTTCTAGTACTCATGCCCACACAATGATCTAGAATGTCTTCTATCTCCTCCTTCTTAGAAGCAGGAATCGAACATGGCTCTAACATCAGCTCCTCATCTGCACCATCATCATAATACTTTGTTAAGTCTGCAATGTTGAAAATAGGAGAAATGTGAATTCCATCTGGCAACTCCACTTCATATGCATTTCCTGAGTCATGTTTCTTCAAAAGTTTGCAGGGGCCAAATTTCTTCATCTTTAGCTTGTTGTAAGTACCTACTGGAAATCTCTCCTTTCTTAAGTGTACCATGACTAGATCCCCTAATTGGAACTCCTTATGTCTTCTGATTTGATTACCCCTAGCTTTATACTCTTGATTCATCTTGGTAATGTGTGCCTGGACCTCCTCATGTAGGCACTTGATATGTTCAGCAAACTCTTCTGCTTCAGCACTTGTCTTTTCCCCTTTCTCCATCTTCCTCAACTTTGGTGTAGTCCTTGGGCTATTTCCATATACAATTTAGAATGGTGATCTACCAGTACTCATATTTACAGAGTTATTGTAAGAAAATTCCACCTATGGTAGAATCAAATCCCATCCCTTGGGCTTATCCCCAACTAAACATCTCAGTAAATTGCCCAGACTTATGTTTACCACTTCTATTTGACCATCAGTTTGCAGGTGATGTGTGGAACTGAATTTCAAGTCTATTCTCAACTTCTTTCACAATGTCCTCTAGAAATACCCCACAAATTTAGTATCTCTATCAGAAACTATACTCCTTGGGAGACCATGCAGTCTCACTACCTCTCTGAAAAACAAGTCTGCAATATGGACAACATCATGAGTTTTGTGGCAAGGAATGAAATGTGCCATTTTGGAGAACCTATCAACCACCACAAATACTGAGTCATTACCCCTTTGTGTCCTTGGCAATCCAAGAATAAAATATATACTTATGTCCTCCCATGGCTTTGATGGAACAGGCAATGGCTGATATAGTCCAGTATTGTGACTAAATCTCTTGGCCGCTTGACAAACCTGACAACTTTGTACAAACTTCTTCACATCCTGTGATATCTGAGGCCAAAAATAATGTTCTCTAAGAATAGAAATGGTCTTGTCTCAACCAAAATGTCCTACCATACCTCCAGTGTGCTTCTCCTGAATTAGATTTTCCCTCATGGAACTCCTTGGAATGCATAATTGACTGCCCTTGAACAACATATCATCCTGAATCAAATAGTCTAGCCACTTGGTTCTGTCTACAGTAATAGGCTCTTTACAAGCTTTCCACACTTCAGCAAAATAAGGATCCTCAGGGTACAGATTCTTGAGTTCATCAAACCCAACTACTTCAACCTGCATTACTGTAAGCAACAACTACCTCCTGCTTAATGCATTTGCAACCCTGTTAAATTTTCTACTTCTATGCTTTAACACAAATGTATAGCTCTGCAAGAACTCTACCCATTTCATATGCCTCTGGTTCAATTTACCTTGGCTATTTAGGTACTGTAATGCCTGGTGATCAGTATATAAAAAAAATTCCTTTGGTAATAAATAATGTCTCCATTTCTTTAAGGCCTGAACTATTGCATAGAACTCTTGATCATAAACAAAATACTTCTTCTTCGCATTATTCAATTTTTCACTAAAATATGCAATAGGCTTATCTTCTTGGCTCAATATAGCTCCAATAGCACTACCACTAGCATCACAATCCACCTGGAACACCTTTCTAAAATTTGGAAGTGCCAACACAAATTGTTTTGTCACCCTCTTCTTCAACATTTCAAAACTTCTCGCAACTGATGTAGTCCATTTGAACTCTTTTCTATCCCCTCTTATTGTGTCAGCCAAGGGTGCACATATGCCACTGAAATTCTTAATGAACTTTCTGTAAAAACTAGCTAGACCATGAAGTGATCTTACCTTAGTAGCAGATCTTGGAGTAGGCCATTCCAATATGGCTTTTACCTTCTCTGGATCCATTTTAAGACCTTCAGGTGATATAACAAACCCCAAGTAGACTAACTCCCTTTTTGCAAAGATACACTTCTTGAGATTAATTAACAATTTCTCTTCCCTCAACCTTTCAAGGACACTACAAATATGCAATAAATGTTCTTCCAAAGTCTTGCTGAAAATTAAAATATCATCCAAATAAACAATAACAAATTTTCCCAAGAACTTCTTAAGTACCTCATTCATAAGCCGCATGAAGGTGCTTGGTGCATTCGTCAATCCAAAGGGCATGACTAACCACTCATAAAGACCCTCCTTGGTCTTGAAAGAAATTTTCCACTCATCTTCTTCTTGTATCCATGTCTGGTGATAGCCACTCTTGAGAGCTATCTTTGTGAAATATTGAGCTCCACTCAAACAGTCCATAAGATCATCCATCCTTGGCAAAGGAAACTGATACTTGATGGTTATCGTGTTTATAGCTCAAGAGTCTGTACACATTCTCCACTCTCCATCGTTCTTTGGTGCTAGTACTACAGGTACTACACATGGACTCATGCTCTCCCAAATCAAACCCTTCCTCAATAGCTCCTAAACCTATCTGTTTAGCTCCTCAGTGTTCGTAGGAGTCATCCTATGAGCAGCCTTGTTAGGCAAACTAGTTCCTGGGATTAAATCTATCTAATGACTGATTTGCCTTACCAGTGGCAATCCTTCTAGAACATTATCAGAGATGACATCTCCAAACTCACCTAATAAATCTAAAACTTCAAATGGTATTTCACTACTACCTTCCTTATCTTTTCTAGGAATCAAAGCATAGCACATATGCTAATGTTTCATGCCATCTAAAAACTTCCTTCCATCAAAAAGACAAATCCTAGCACTAATACATAGCTTTTTGCCTTCCCCTTTCATGAGCTTCGATTTGTGACAAACTCCATCCTTTGTTAGAGAGTATGTGTTTGCATCACCATCATGTACTACATGCCTGTCAAATTTCCACAGTCTACCCAACAATAGATGACAAACATCCATTGGAATAATATCATAGAGAACTTGATCATGGTAAGCCTCAATTTTGAACTTCACTAGATGTTGTTCACTTACCAGGACCTTATGATCATCCTTCACCCAAGCGATCCGATAGGGTTGCGGGTGTTTCTCCCTCTTGAGCTTCATCTTAGAGACCATCTCCTTTGATACCAAGTTATCAGTGCTACCACCATAAATGATCACATCGCAATATTTATCTTCACACTTGCACTTGGTACAAAATAGACTCCTCCTTTGTCTTGGTTCAATCTCACCACTTAGTAGGACCCTTTCATTTACTAAATTCTCTCCTCTTTCTACATCCTTTGAATGTGATGATTGTGCATCCTCATCCACATGAGCAACCCTAGCTTGTCCTTCACCTCTCCTATCTATCTTTCCTTGATGTTGAGAGAATTCAAAGGCATGATGACCTTCTTCATTGCAATGGAAACATGTACCATGGAAGCCTCCCCTTCCTTGTCCACATCCTCTACCTCTTCCTCTCTAATTTCCAAAGTCTTGATCATGGGAGTGGTTGAAACCCTCAGTCCTCTAGTTCCTGCTAGTACCCACATCTTCATTCTTCTTTTGGGTCTCATTTTGACCTCTAGATGACCTACCACTGCCCCTTCCTCCTTGACTACACCCTCCTTGTCTTCCTTCAAACTTTTTATTTAGTTTCTCTTCAACTCGTAGGGCAAACTGGTATGCTTCTTCAATAGTGATCATTCTTACCAGACTTAATTCCTCCTGGATGTTGGGTTGCAACCCACTGATATAATGAGAAAACTTCTCCTTATTTGCTTTTGCATGCTCTACTCTAATCAAAATTTTGTAAAACTCCTCTGTATATTCCTGGACTAATTTTTCTGCTTGCTTTAACCCATGCATTTTCTTAAACAAATCAAGCTCATAGTCAACATGAATGAACTGTTTCTTTAGTTTGTCCACCATGCGATCCCACCTTGTGATCTTATTCTTTCCTCTTCTATTTCTTTCCAATTGAACCTCTTGCCACTAGATCTTGGCATGGCCTTTCAGTTTGGCCTTTGCAAACTTGACCCTATCTGGATCCCTGATATCCTCATATTCAAAGTACTCTTCCAGTTCATTGATCTAGTCAATCAACTCATTTGGTTTCACATTTCTTGAAAATACACCCACATCAATTGTAGGTATTTTCCCAATCTTAGTAATGGCCCTAAAAAGCCTTTCCTCTTCTCGATTCAGAACTTCCTCGTCAACTTCCCCTTCTAGTCCAAATTCTTCTTCATTGTTATCTTCACTTTCGTCACCTGTAGCAACATTTGCTCCCCTACGGAGCTCCTCCTACAATGCTTGGACTTACCTTTGGAAGTCTCTAACCTCCTCAAGATTAATAGCTCTAGCCCTTCCACCATGCTCTCTTCATGGAGGCATCTTCTTAATTCAAACCCACTACCACACAGTCCTGGTGCAAACTACCTCACAGTCAGCACTCTATCTACACACTTAGGAAAACTTGCTCTGATACCACTTGATGGGGATACGACCCAAGTACAGAATGGACACAACAAGAAAGAGAAAATTTTATTAACTATGTAAATATGCTATTACATGCAATACATAGAAAATGGACTTCAAAACATGCCCTATGGGCTTACAATAGTATAAATCAAGAGATAATTTCTTCTCCCAGTACCTTCTCTCAAAGTCCACTCCAAACTACGTTTTACAATGCCAGAAAGTCCTTAAATAGACCCCAAAGGGTTAAGGATTAGGAATACATCCTAGAAAGTGCTAGTTGGCATCCATCGACCAAATAAAAGGCTCCAGAAGTCGCGTTAGAAGTAAGCACAAAACTAGATGAATCCAGAAACGGTAACTGAACTTTCAGGAGGCATAACTTTTGAATTGTAGCTCTGATTATGGACTAGCTTTGCTCATCCCCCATTTTTTGGCCCTGTACAAGGTCATTTAATGCCCTAAACCTGACTTTGAAGTATTCTTAGGAGGTCTCCAAAAATTGAAAAACTGCAATAACTTTCAAACCATGGAGACTTTTGACCTAATTCTTTTTCTAGAATGCTCTAAATTACAATTACAATCATCTGACCCATTTACACCTTCTAGTTCACCAAAATGATGGCTCAATTACATACTCCTATTTTTTCAGCATTTTCATGTATCTCCAAGGGGCTCAACTACTCTAACCTAGAGTACTAATAGTGGAACTGTGAGGGTTGGAACCTTTATTTGACCCAAATGGGTATCCAGAAATGAAAACACATGAAATAGAAACTAAGTCTAAGTACATTTTTTTTTGGGTGACATAGGATTGCCCTTATACCTCTGGATGCTCTTGCATCAGAACATGGCAAGACTCACATGCTCACCTACACCAGCAGAAGACTTACAACTACTTCCAAAGATTTCCAAGCTCTAAACCACAACTCACAAACCAAAGATCACATGAATCATGAGAATATACCAAGGGGATCTTCTCTTTCAAACTCAAAGTAAAAAATCCTAGGATGGTTAGACATACAAGTCCATAACCACCAAACATATCATAATCAAGAATCCTAAGAAGAGACCAACAAAGATCATGCAGAAGATGAGGGCTCAAAGTTACAACCACTCATCTACTAAACACCATGCTAAAAGATAAATGTTGACTCCTAAAATTTTGCTAAGTTTGAAATCCTGAAGCCTTGAAATTTGGCTAAGTCTAAATTTTTGAAGCCCTGAAACTTCCTAGAATATTTATCTTAACTAGGAGAGGTTTTGAACCTATCTCAAATGATTCATTGCATATATTATGATGCAGGAGCATCTTGCATGGGAAAAATTAAAAAAATAAAAAATAAAAAATTATGGAGGAGAGAGAAAGTGATGAAAATTGAAAGACAAATAATTTTTTTAAAAAATTAATAAAAAGAGGAAAAGAGAAGAGAAAAGGAATTTCTATTTTCAAGGTGCATAGGTGTCATAAATAGAAAAAAATAAGAAAATAGTTGTCATTCCATTTATTGAAGTGTGTAGGTGGCATCTTAGAAGCTTGTGGAAAGTTTCTTAAATCATGCATTTAATATTTGTTGTGATCCATAAAGAAAATGTAATTTTCTAATTGGGCCACATGGTGGTGCTTAGTTGTATTTGGGTGGGAATTTAATATTTTTTGTAATGTAGTTACATTTATCTTTTATCCCACATTGGTTGTGTTTTTAATGTCTTGGGTTGGAAGTGCCTATTTAAGCAAGCCATATGAACATTGGTAAGCAAGCTCTCAAGGTGTAGCTCTTGAAGTAGAAGTTCTTGGGTGGAAGTTTGGGAAGTGTAAGCTCTTCTTGTAGAAGCTCCTAGTGTGCAAGTTAGTTGGAAGCCCTTAGTGAGAAAGCTCTCTCATATTGTAATAATTTGGACTTCTCTTATTTGGAGTATATTGTAAGGATTTTCAAGTATAATAAAATTGCTTGGGAAGCATTTTGTCATCTCTTTGTCTCCATATTGTTTCATTTTTGGTTATGAGTTGGTAGGATGGTGTGGCCCTTCATCAAGTGGTATCAGAGCAGGAGTTCCTGAGTGTGTAGATAGATCGCCAAAGCTGAGGCAATTTTTACCAGGACTTGGGTTGGAGAAGTAGATCTGAGTTGGTCTTGATCTGAGGGCTTGCAGATGAGTTGATGGATGCAGAGATGAAAGATTGAACTTGTTGAGACATGATTGTAGAGAGCTTGTAGATTACAGATCCATGGTCCTAGACTTGTTATATGGTTCCTGATTGTTCATGTGAGCTGGCAGGTTGAAATTTGACTTGCAAACAATTCAAGGTTGTTAGAAGGAGTGTAGGAAGGATTTGTTGCAAAGGTTTTACGAAGATCTTGGCAGATGGCTCCAAGAGGATTGGACCCTGAGATGATTTTGAATCTTCGTGCTATGATAGAGAGGAGGTTTTCTAAGATGACTACTCGATTTGAAGCTAGCTTGGTTGATCGAGTTAGTGATGGGGTGAGGAAGGAATTCCATGAGCATTTGTGGAGTTGGAGTCTACTGATCCAGAAGAGAGTTATTTGGCCAGTTAAGAGAATTGTTTGAGAGAGAAGATGGCATCGCAAGGTTGAGGTGGAAGAAGTTGATTTTGTTGATCATTTTGTGGAGTTTGATACAAAACCTATAGAGAAACTTGAGGTTGTTGCCAAAGATGTTCCTAACCTTGTTGATATTGTGATGGAGATTAGTTTTCATGATCAGTTGGTTGAGTTTGACATGGAGATTGTGGAGCACTCAGTCATGGATGATCTAGTTGTTTTTGGAGATGATTTGTATGTTGCAAAGCATCTTGTTGTGAGCAATGAGACTGTTGGTGTTGTGAGTTTGGCATATGTTGTTGAGGAGTTACATATTGTTGTTGATATGGAATTTGTTGTTGCTAGTGTGGATTCACTAGTTGTTGATGTGGATGAGGGTCTGTTGATGAAATATTATTTTCAATTTGTTCATGAGAGTGTGCATGATGATTGGATGGTTGAGATTTTGGTGTTTGACATGTGGATGCAAATGTGGAAGATTTGCATGTTGTTTTTCTTGTTCCCATTGAGGTGGAAACCTTTGGTGAAGAAGAAGATGGTTGTAGATCTTTCCATTGGCATCAAAGTGTGGGACACACTTTTCTATCTACTGGGGGAGTCTGATGCAGGAGCATCTTGCATGTGAAAATATAATAAAAAATAAAAAATAAAATAATAATTTAAAAAAATTGTGGAGGAGAGAGAAAGTGATGAAAATAGAAAGACAAATAATTAAAAAATAATAATAATAATCAGAGCAAAAGAGGAGAGAAAAGGAGTTTCTATTTTCAATGTGCATAGGTGGTGTAAATAGAAAAAATAAGAAAATGGTTGTCATTCCATTTATCGAACTGTGTAGGTGGCATCTTAGAAGCTTGTGGAAAGTTCCTTAAATCATGTATTTAATATTTGTTGTGATCCATAAAGGAAATGTAATTTTCTGATTGGGCCACATGGTGGTGCTTAGTTGTATTTGGGTGGGAATTTAATATTTGTTGTAAGGTAGTTGCATTTACCTTTTATCCCACATTGGTTGTGTTTGTAATGTCTTGGGTTGGAAGTGCCTATTAAGCAAGCCATATGAACATTAGTAAGCAAGCTTTCAAGGTGTAGCTCTTAAAGTAGAAGTTCTTGGGTGGAAGTTTGGGAAATGTAAGCTCTTCTTGTAGAAGCTCTTGGTGTGCAAGTTAGTTGGAAGCCCTTAGTGAGGAAGCTCTCTCATATTGTAAGAATTTGAAGTTCTCTTATTTGGAGTATATTGTAAGGATTTTCAAGTATAATAAAATTTCTTGGGAAGCATTTTGTCATCTCTTTGTCTCCATATTGTTACATTTTTGGTTATGAGTTGGCAGGGTGATGTGGCCCTTCATCATATTAAAATATATCTTAAGTATACTTATACTTAAATGATATATTTTAAACCCCATAGAAAATCTATTTTGAACGAGGAAGGTGTGAAACCCAATAGGGTGTCCAAAACCAACTTCCAAACTTTCCTCTACCAAGCCTAAATGGCCATTGTTTGTTGTGCAAGGAAACACTAGTCTCCAGTCTTGCACAAGAATTTACATTACTATGTGCAAGATAATGCATTACCAGGTGCGAGAGAGTGCATTAGTTTGTATGAGGATCTACATAGGAGTGTGTGAGGAACTACACATTCTATGCGAGACTTTGCTTCTATGTGCAAGGAAGTACATGCTCACATGAGGAAGTACATTCTTACGCAATAAACTATCCTTCCCATGTGAGAAAGCACTTGACAATATGACCAAAAAATAAAGGAATAAGTGTAAAAATCAAAAACCTCCACACCGAGGAGTACCGAATCCATGTAAATCAAGGAATGATCACTCAAGAGCATAGAAGAGATTAAATACATCGAACATCTAATGTAATAATGTAGAAGCAACATCATAATGCACATACATGGGCATAAACCAAACATTAAATAAAGGAAAGCATAAACATATAAGCAATAACACAACTAAACTTGTGCTCAATTATTGCCAATTGTAATAGCATCATAAGACCTCAAGGGGCCCTAACCATCCCTCGAGTGTAATATCCCAAACTGCCAACTAGATGGTTGGAGCTGTCTTATGAGAGAGTTACTACTACAAACATAACTGACATCATAAGAACAAGAACTAACATGCTAATCCAACAAAGCATAGATACTCCAACTAGTATTGAATCACATCATCTAACCATATGCTAAAACATCATAATAAAGGAATGCATCAATGAAACTAACATCATCTAAACATGATATCCATAATTCTAATTAAAGCATAAATCATAAGGAAACATACTCCGAAAACCCAAAATACCAAGTGAACATCAAGCATCGGTCTCAACTGGAAATAGACCATCTCTGTACATTGATCCCTAGCAATGGTATAGGTAGCTATGCTTCCCAACCATGTGGAACCTGTAGGCCCACTCCAGCCATGTTGATGGAGATAATGATCCAACCACAAACACACATAAAAAAAAAGTCCATGGCTAACACTCACAGCAAAAAGTAAATAGAACTGAAACCAAGGTCATGAGACAATGCAAATACAACAGGTCCTGGTCAGACACTCTATGGGTCAACTATGCAGGGACTCAAGTGGATTCTAAGTCGCTTGACATCGGAAAGCCCAATCTAAAATTGATGTGGAAAAAATACTTTAGGAATTCATCATGCCATGTCTTCGGAGACAACATATAGGCATTCACCTATCTGAATTAAGTTTTATGACCCATTTATTAATTTAGTTATCACTTGTTAGCAAACAACCAAGGTAATGAGAGAAGCCACTCCACACGCCTACCCTACATACCCATATTCATATCACAATGAGTTCCTAGAGGCAATGCAAGTTCCCAACCCAACACTAATGAAAAATCCCTCAACTGGCCTATATCTGAGAGTTTGGGTCTTGCAAGATTTTGTCAAATGCATGTGCTCGTGTGTGGGCACAACCAACTTCACAAAATAATCAAGACTAACAAGGGTTGGATGAAAAACAAAAGACACAAGTAAACAAATCACTCAATCGACCTATATTCGAGAGTACAAATTCAACACGATTCCCAAAGAAACAAAAGAAATAGAAATAATAACTCACTCAACTAGCCTATATCTGAGAGCATAGATTCTACACAAATCCAAATCACAAAAAATGCCATGTAACAAGAACACACACTCTACCAGCCTCAATCTGTGAGTATGGATTTTACATGCATCCCAATGCAAAAAAAAAGATGCAATTGTGGTCAGATTTAAATCCTATGGATATTCTAAATCCATGACCAACACCATGCCAAGAAAACTCGAGAAAATTGGGCAACACAAATTGAGGCAAAAATATCAAAAAACCAACGTTGACAAAAATTTGCAAAAATAAAACCCATTCTACCCTTGGGTATTGCTTAGCAGAATGTTTAGCAAGCCACCCTTGCACCAAAGAGAGCTCTCTATCTTTATATAGATCCTTCTCCTTAGAAAAATTATTTGTCTTCATTGCATTTGGTACATTTTTAGTGTGGCTCTAATACCATGTTGGTTTTCCCGGATTGCTGCAAATGTACTAAGCACTGCCATTTTTGTGTGGTATGTTTGTTCTAAATGCAACATCCTCTTAGATTTATATTGAGAATAGGAAATGAATAGATATTTCCCTTCATGGGACATGCCTATTTGTTAATCAGATAATTAATAAAATTTTATATATATATATATATCAGTTATATCTCATATAATTATATATATGTTTATCTGACAGAAGCTATCAAACATCAACACTTCATTTTAATGTGATGGAAGGATTCTTTTGTTCATGCAATGAATTTTTGGCAAAGTAGCTGATACTAGTCATCGAGCCTTCGAATGCCCTCAATGTCAAGGAAGGATAGATAGGAGAACTAATGGTCAAGCAAGGTTTTCTCATTTGGATGATGATGCATAGTCATCACATTCAGAGGATGCAGAAAGAGGAGAGGTTCTAGTTAATGAAAGGGTCTTACTAAGCAGTGAGACTAAACTTGGACAAAGGAGCAATTTGTTTCGTACCAGGTGCAAGTGCGAGGGTAAATGTTGTGATGTGATTGTTGATGGTGGAAGAATTAACAACTTGGTGTAAGAGGAGATAGTCTCAAAACTAAAGCTCAAGAGGGAGAAACACCCCCAACCCTATCAGATTGCTTGGGTGTAGATGATCATAAGGTCCTCGTTAGTGAGCAATGTTTGGTAAAGTTCAAGATTAGGAGTTACCATGACGAGGGTCTTTGTGACATCATTCTAATGGATGTCTTCCATTTATTGATGGGAAGGCCATGGTAATTTGATAGGTATGCTATACATGATGGTCATGCAAATACATACTCTCTGACAAAGGATGGAGTTCACCACAAATTGAAGCCCTTGATAAAGGAGGGTGAAAAGGTATGCATTAGTGTGAGGGTATGTCTTGTTGATGGAAGAAAATTTTTGGATGGCATGAAACATCAACATATGTGTTATGCTTTGATTATTAGGAAAGATAAGGAAGGTTGTAGTGAAATTCCACTTGAAGTTTCAGGTCTATTAAGTAAGTACATGATGGTCATGCAAATACATACTCTCTGACAAAGGATGGAGTTCACCACAAATTGAAGCCCTTGATAAAGGAGGGTGAAAAGGTATGTAGTAGTGCTAGGGTATGTCTTGTTGATGGAATAAATTTTTTGGATGGCATGAAACATTAGCATGTGTATTATGCTTTGATTCCTAGGAAAGATAAGGAAGGTAGTAGTGAAATTCCATTTGAAGTTTAAAGTCTATTAAGTGAGTATGGAGATGTCATCTCTGATAATGTTCCAGAAGTGTTGCCGCTAGTAATGTAAATCAATCATCAAATATATTTAGTCCTTGGAGCTAATTTTCCTAACAAGGCTGCTCATAGGATGAATCTTAATGAGATTGAGGAGCTAAACAAACAAGTTCAGCACCTGTTGAGGAAAGGTTTGATTTGAGAGAGCTTGAGTCCATGTGCAATACCTGTAATGATAGCACCAAAGAAGGATGGAGAGTGGAGAATGTGTATAGACTCTCAGGCTATAAATAGAATAACCATCAAGTATCAGTTTCCTTTGCCAAGAATGGATGATCTTATGGGTTGTTTGAGTGGAGCTCAGTGCTTCACAAAGATAGATCTCAATAGTGGTTATCACCAGATACGGATACGAGAGGAAGATGAGTGGAAGACTGCATTCAAGACCAAGGAGGGTCTATATGAGTGGTTAGTAATGCCCTTTGGACTGACCAATGCTCCAAGCACCTCCATGTGGGTTATAAATAAGGTACTAAAAAAAATTTTGGGAAATTTTTTTATTGTCTATCTGGATGATATTTTGATTTTCAGTAAGTCTATGGATGAACATTTATTATACATTCGTAGTTTCCTTGAAAGGTCAAGGGAAGAGAAATTGTTGGTTAATTTGAAGAAGTGTAGCTTGTCAAAATAGACTTAGTCTATTTGGGTTTTGTTGTATCAGCTGATGGTCTCAAAATGGACCCAGAGAAGGTGAAGGTTATCTTGGAATGGCCTACTCCAAGGTCTGCCACTGAGGTGAGGTCATTCCATGTTCTAGCTAGTTTTTATAGGAAATTCATTAGGAATTTTAGTAGTATATGTGCACCCCAGCTGAAACAATGAGGGGAGATGGAAAAGAGTTCAAGTGGACTCCAGGAGCTGCCAAGAGTTTTGAATTGATGAAGGTGACAAAGCAACTTGTGTTGGCACTTCTTGATTTTAACAAAGTGTTCTAGGTGGATTGTGATGCTAGTGGTAGTGCTATTAATTGGGGCTGTATTGAGTTGAGAAGGTAAACCTATTGCCTATTTTAGTGAAAAAATGAATGATGCAAAGAAGAAGTGTTCTATTTATTATCAGGAGTTCTATGCAATAGTTCAGGCCTTAAAGAAATGGAGGCATTATTTGTTGCCAAAAGAATTTGTTTTGTATATTGATCACTAGGAATTGTAGTACCTAAATAGCCAAGGTAAATTGAATCAGAGACACTTGAAATGGGTAGAGTTCATGCAAAGCTATACATTTGTATTGAAACATAGAAGTGAAAGGTCTAATAGGGTTGCAGATGCATTAAGTTGAAGATAGTTTTTGCTGACAATAATGCAGGTTGAAGTGGTTAGGTTTGATGAACTGAAGAATTTGTACCCGAGGATCCCGACTTTGCAGAGGCTTAGAAGGCTTGTAAAGAACTTGTTACTCTAGACAACACCAGGTGACTAGATTACATGATTCAGGATGGTATGTTGTTCAAGGGAAGTCAGTTGTGTATTGCAAGGAGTTCCATGAGGGGGAACTTGATCAAGTAGAAGGATAGTGGAGGGATCACAGGACACTTTGGTCAAGATAAGACCATTGCTATTATTAGAGAACATTAGTTTTGGCCTCAATTGTCATAGGATGTGAAGAAGTTTGTGTAGAGTTGTTAAGTATGTCAAACAACCAAAGGATTTAGTCAAAATACTAGACTCTATCAGCCATTTCTTGTTCCATCGAAGCCTTGTGAGGACATACGTATGGATTTTGTTCTTGGATTTCCAAGGACACAAATGGGTAATGACTCAGTATTTGTTGTGGTTGATAGGTTCTCCAAGATGGCACATTTTCATTCCATGCCACAAGACTCATGATGCAGTGCATATTGCAGACTTGTTTTTCAGAGAGGTGGTAAGGCTACATGGTATCCCAAAAAGTATTGTTTCTCACAGAGATACTAAATTTGTTGGGTATTTCTAGAGGACTTCATGGAAGAAGTTGAATACAGAATTGAAGTTCAGTTCTACACATCATCTGCAGACCGATGGACAAATAAAATTAGTGAATAGAAGTCTGGGCAATTTGCTAAGGTGTTTAGTAGGAGATAGACCCAAGGGATGGGATTTGATTCTACCACAAGTAGAATTTTCTTACAATAATTCTGTAAATAGGATTACTGGTAGATCACCATTCTAAATTGTGTATGAGAGTAGTCCAAGGACTGCACCAGAGCTAAGGAAGATTGAGCAAGGGGAGAGGACAAGTGCTGAGGCAAAAGACTTTGTTTGACATGTCAAGAACCTACATGGGGAGGTGCGAGCACATATTACCAAGATGAACCTACAATATAAGGCTAGGCCAGATCAAAAGAGGAGACATAAGGAGTTCTAAACTAGAGATCAAGTTATGGTATATTTGAGAAAGGAACAATTTCCAGTGGGTACCTACAACAAGTTGAAGATGAAGAAATTTGGCCCCTGCAAAATTTTGAAGAAAGATGATTTAGGGAATGCATATGAGGTGAAGTTTCCAAATGGGATTCACATTTCTCCTATTTTCAATACTATAGACTTAACAGAATATCATGATGATGGTGCAGATGAGGAGTTGATGCTAGAGCCATGTCCAATTCCTACTTCTATGAAGGAATAGATTGAAGAAATTTTGGATAGTCATGTGGGGTGGAGTACCAGAAATAGGCAACATGAAGAATACTTGATAAAGCGGAAAGGACGAACAATAGAAGACTCAACTTAGATATCTGTAACAGAGGCCCATTTGAGTTTTACCCTACCAGCGATAAAGTGATAGGGTCACTTTTCAATCTACCTTGGGTGTCTAATGCAAGAGCATCCAGTGGTGTAAGGGAAATCATGTATCACCCAAAAATATGCTTAGTGTTAGTTTTTGTTTTAAGTGTTTTCATTTTTGGATTCCAACTCTCATAGTTCCACTATTGGTTTTTTGGGTTAGAGTTTTTTAGCACTTTGGAATACGTGCCAATGTAGAAAATAGGTTATTTTTTAATTGAGCCATAATTATAATGAGTTATAGGTATTAACTTAGAGGGATGATTATAATTGTAATTTAAAGCACTCCAAAAAAAGAATCAGGCCAAAAGGCTTTATGGTTTGAAAGTTATTGCAGTTTTAAGTTGCCTAGAGACCTCCTAAGAGCACTTCAAAGTCAGATTTGAGGCACTAAACTACCTTGTACGGGCCCAAAAAATGGAGGATGAGAAAGTCTGGTCCATAGGGCTATAAAGCGCTTGGAGAGCTTTTCGAAAATGTAAACAGTTTATCAATTGGAGTCCCGAATCAAAAGTTATGCCTCCTAGAAGTTGGACTACCATTTCTGGACTCTTCTAATTTTACACCAACTTCTAAAATATTTTTTAGAACCTTCTGTTTTGGCGGTGCATGCCAAATGACATATTCTAAAAAGTATTCCTAACTCTAAACCTACTTTGGTTTACTTAAGGACATTTCTGGCATTGTGAAGGCAATTTTGGCAAAATTTCAGGAGAAGGTACTGTGAGAAGGGTTTCTTTAGAATCTAATAACATTTTAAGCCCATAGGGCATGTCATGGAGTCTATTTTTTTTGTACTAGATGTAATACCATATCACTTCTGATAATAATATTTCCCTTTTCCTGTTGCATTCATTTTTGTCTTTGATTGTGTCCCCATCACTAAAGAAACTTATATTTCATTGGTTTGTAGAGATGACCTTATTATAGCAAAGGAGTCTTTTCGAAATTTGTCAAACAATTGAGGTATGAAGAAGACATTCATCCATGAGGGACACTGGAGATGCCTTATGGATGTCATGAAGAGAAGACTAATAGGGTTGAACCGCACATTTGACATTTGCTTCCTGCAAGTATCATTGATTAATAATTTTGCTAGGTGGAGGGATTATGATTAGGCTACTGTATTGGCAAAGAAAATGTATGAGTTTATGACTATTTGACACATGAGTTTCTACATGCCGCATTATGCCATAGGATTTATTGTTGGATGCCATGGTGGAACAGATACCACATGACCATCTATTGAAGGAGATTCGGGTAATGCAATTGGCACTTGATGAGCCTCCTATTATGAGATGGAGGAACTTTCACATTCCTGACTACCAGAAGGTAGGAGCAAGAAAAAAATGAGCTAGATAAGAGCTTGGTACAAGCTTGGAACATGGGGACACTAATAGCGGCTGCTGGGATACTTTTGACAATGAGAGTGTTACAACTAGCAGTCAGAATGATGAAGAGGACAAGGTGGAGGCAGTGTCTGAGCCCCAGTCATTACTTGCATGACTGATATTGTCTTCCATGACACACTTGACACCTTTTGCCAACACTATCCTTGTTCCAAATTTCAACTTAATTAGGGCTACCATGGTTATGACTCCACCAGTAGTGACTCCATCTAAGGTTACCACGGGGAGATCCCAGGAGGTATTACCTGCAATGGAGGAAGCCCCAATAGTAGTGCCTAATATTGTTTCAAGAGAGTCACACCAGTTGTTATCCAGAGCAGTGATTGAAGTAGTGGAGGTGATGGAGACTAAGGAGATAGGTGATAGCATGTTGCAAACGCCCTAGGTTTGATTTAATGTAGTGGGGTTAGATGTTGTGGTAATAGTTGATGCAACATTATTGGTTGGCCTAGTGAGTATGTATGAGCAAGTTAGAGAGCCTTTCGCATTGAGAAAGGAACACACTCTCCATGTGGTGGGGTATTCCAGTGATTACATGCTATGATAGTTTTAGATTGTGCCACTAATTTGAGGCGCTACCATCCAAAATTTGATGTGCGAAGACCTTTTCATTAAGAATTTGATCCTCCTGGATGCTAGGTCACAACCCACCGATATAATGAGCAACCTTATCCTTATTTTCTTTTGCATGCCCTACTCTAATCAAAAGTCATTAAAACTCCTCTGTATATTCTTGGACTGATCTTCCTACTTGCTTTAACCCATGCATCTTCTTAAACAGATCAAGCTCATAATCAACAGGAATGAACTCCTTCTTCAATTTGTTCACCATACGATCCCACCTTATGATCTTATCCTTTCCTCTTTTGTTTCTTTCTAATTGAACCTCTTGCCACCAGATCTTGGCATTTCCTTTCAGGTTCACCTTTGCAAACTTAACCCTATCCAGATCCCTGATATCCTCATATTCAAAGTATTCTTCCAGTTCATTGATCCAGTTGATCAACTCATATGGTTTCAAATTTCCTAAAAATACACCCACATCAATTGTAGGTCTTTTCCCAATCTTAGTAATGGCCGTAAAAAGCCTTTCCTCTTCCTGATTCAGAACTTCCACTTCCCCTTCTGGTCCAAATTCTTCTTCATTCTCATCCTCACTTTTGTTACTTGCAACAACATTTTCTCCCCTACGAAGCTCCTCCTGCAATGCTTGGACTTGCCTTTGGAGGGCTCTAACCTCCTCAGGATTAATAGCTCTAGCCCTTCCACCATGCTCTCTTCATGGAGGTATCTTCTTAACTCAAACCCACAACCACACAGTCCTAGTGCAAACTGCCTCACAATCGGCGCTTTGTCTACACACTCAGGAAAACCTACTCTGATACTACTTGATGGGGACACAACCTAGCACAGAATGGAAACAACAGGAAAGGGGAAATTTTATTTACTATGTCAATCTACTATTACATGCAAAAGAAACAAAATGGACCTCTACACATGACCTATGGGCTTACAATAGCACAGATCTGGAGATAATTTCTTCTCCCAGTACCTTCTCTCAAACTCCACTCTGAACTGCCTTTTACAATGCCAGAAATGTCTTTAAATAAACCCCGAAGGGTTAAGGATTAGGAATGAATTCTAGAAAGTGCTAGTTGGCATCCACCGACCAAATAGAAGGCTCCAGAATCTGTGTTAGAAGTCGGTGCAAAACTAGAAGAATCCAAAAATGGTAACCAAACTTCTGGGAGGCATAACTTTTGAATCGTAGCTTCGATTGATGAACCGTTTACATTTCTAGAAAGCTCTTGAAGTGATCTATAACCCTATGGACCAGCTTCACTTTTCCCCCATTTTTTGACCCTATTCGAGGTCATTTAATTCCCTTAACCTAACTTTTAAGCATTCTTAGGAGGTCTCTAGAATAAAAAAAACTGCAATAACTTTCAAACTGTGGAGACTTTTGACCTGATTCTTTTTTGGAATGCTCTAAATTATAGTTACAATCATTTGAGCAATTTACACCTTCTTGTTCACTAAAATGATGGCTCAATTACATACTCCTATTTTTTAGGCATTTTTACGTATCCTAAGTTGCTTAAATACTCTAACCTTGAACATTAATAGTGGAACTGTGAGAGTTGGAACCTTTATTTGACCCAAATGGGTATCCAAAAATGAAAACACATGAAATAGAAACTAAGTCTAAGTACATTTATTTTTTGGGTGACACAGGATTGCCCTTATACCTCTGGATGCTCCTACATTAGGCTCTGAAGATAAAAATAAAATTGGTCTCCTAGGTTGGGATAAGGTCTGTCAGTCTAAATAGGAAGGAAGTTTGGGCATAAAAATCATAAAAGATCAAGCTATGGCTCTAGGGGCTAAAGTGATTTGGAAAATGATCAGAAGTCCTAATCTAAAATGGGCAAGAACATTATTTAATAAATACTTACAACCTATTGACTCCTTAAGTATCCTTGGAGCCAAGATTCCATTGAAAGGCTCCAACCTATAGAACTTTTTGTTATCTTGTAGGTCAATCATTTCAAATAAGGTTATGTGGAAAATAGGAAAAGGTGATCAAGTAAGGTTCTAGACTAATTCCTGTGGGGAGCTATCCCATTATAAGTAAGCTTTTGGATATCTACACTGCCAGATCTATTCTAGAAGATAGACTGGGACTGTTCCTAAGTAATTATGTTGAAACAAATAATGATTCCCCCTTTGGGTAGAAATGGAAATCTTTCTCCATCTTCCAAATCCCCAATGTTGAGGACACTAGTAAATTTTGACTCATTTTTCAACCAAAATTGGTTGAGTTTTCAAGTCATATTGGTCAAAAATTTGACCAATAGTTTCATGGCTATTTTTGTTGTCAAAATTTTGACCAAGTATTTTTATTGTCAAAATTTTGACCAAATTTGGTCAAAAATGTCACATTAAAATTTATATTAAAAAAAATTAAAAATAATAATAATAATACTTGGTAAAATTTTTGACTAATTGTCATCCTTGATCACCAAGATGCCAAACCCATGATGACATCCTTGTCGATGACTTGGTCAAAATTTCAACCAAGTTTGGTCAAAATGTTGACCAAGTCATGCTAGAATTGTTCAAATTTTTTACCAACCTACTTTGTTTGAAAAAAAAATGAAAATTGGAGTCAAAATGATTCCAAAAAAAGTGAGATTTATCCTTGATATGGAGCCCCCTACAGATGTCACTAGACTTAACTCTTTCTTGGACACATTGGGTACTTCCAAAATTTTATTAAGAAATTTTCATAAAAATCTTATTGGTTGGATAAGTTGACTAAAAATGACAAGCCATACACATGGGACATTGCATAAGGAGAGGCCTCCAAGGAGCTCAAATAAGACTAGTGTGTATGCCCATTTTGGCATATCTAAATTGGGATAAATATTTCTATGTTAGAGGCATCCACATGAACATAGTTCTTCCTTGTCCCAATTTAGATATGCCAAAATGGGCATACACACTAGCCTTGTTTGAGATCCTTGAAGGGCTCTTCTTGTGCAATCTCCCATGCATATGGTTTGTGGTTTTCAGTCAACTTATCCAACCAATATAATTTTTATGCAAAGTTCTTAATGAACTTCTGGAAGTACCCAATGTGTCCAAGAAAGAGTTAAGTCTAGTGACATCTGTAGGGGGCTCCATATCAAGGATAAATATCACTTTTTCTAGAATCATCTTCAATCCAATAATCTTACACAAAATTATTTTCTCACTTGGGAAATTATTATGCCAACTCATGTTTCAAATGGTTAAGCCAAATTCACAATATTGCAGGAGTTATTTAGTTTTCAATGTTTATATGTTTCTTTTCTTTTCATATATTTTGTATTTGTTATGCACATACTTGCAACATATCTATTCAAGTATATGTGCTTTAGATTTGCAATAGAAAGATTGATTTTTGGGTGAATATGGAAGACTTATAAGCTTATACCCAGCCATACAAATCCATCACCTACTAGAAGGCCTTTCTAGTAGGATGTAGAGTTTAAGAAGCAAATAGTTCATACTTTAACTATTTGAATGAAGTTTTAGCATATTAATAGATGGAATTGAATAAAGTATTGTATGTTTGGCATGGTTCAATTCAATGTTAATCATTTTGATAGGAATTTATGGAGTTTTGTAATTGCAACATATACATCATTCTAAACCAAAAGTTGACCTTTTTCCCGTCATTTCACTGCGTAAGCAATTTTATTGCATTCTAACATTATTGTAGTCACAAGGACTTTAAATGTCAAAAGAGCTCTCTCTCATATTTAGTTTGCATGACAACTATCTGTATTAATGTCTACCGGCATATTTACATAGTGCGGATCATCCATATGCATTCAAAAGTAAAAAAAATTTGCATCTGCATTATGGTTCTTTTCATAGACATCTTAGTAACAATTTGAGAGCATTTAAAACACATTTTACATCATTTCAAGCAATCATTAACATACTAGAACATTCAAGAAATATGTACAAATATTGTTTGCAAAGTATTTAACAAAGTTCCTTGAGTCTCTAATTTTGAGGCTGAATTTGGCAAGGGATCTTTCAGTGGTATAAGTGCATGATCTTGCCAGCCTGTAGGCTAAATAGAACCTACAATACTTCCCCATCACATGGGGATTCATTGTCTTCCAAATAAATATGAAAATCACTTCCAAAATTTCCTTGTTAAGAGGAATTAAAATGATATTTCAATCAGGATAGAATAATCTTGATCAATATTTTAGTTCAAACATCAAAAGAAAAAAATCTTTGAGCTTTACAACAAGATACAACCATAGGATAATAAACAACAAACTACATCCATTTTTAGAAGATTATATTTTCTCAATACACTCAGAACAATATTAAGGATTCACAATATTTAAGCACATGTCTATGAACTCCAAAGTAGGAGTAGAAATACCATGCATATTAAAGAAACCAAGTTAAAACTTACCATGAAGGAAAGAAGTCATGTTAGAATGTTTTACCCATGTGTTCACGGTAAATAATAATAAGTTAATCATAGTATTGGCACAAAAATGAACTGTACTTGATTCCCCAAATTAGACACATACAAAATTCATCTGAACATAATCATTTAATAATATCGAATCAAAATTAATATAGACCTTGAGATAGATCACATGGGATTCCACATTTATGGATGAACTGGACAATACACAAGTACAGACAATAATAAAATTTCCAAATAAGTTAGTAACATTTCATAAAGCATAAGAATAAGAAAATTTTGTAACAAATTGAATCATGCAAAAAACCATTATAAAAACTTAAAATCACTAATAGACATGCATATCCTCTTTTGAGTTGCAAAGTGCCCACTTGGTGTAATCATGCTGCAAGGGAGGTGAATAGAAATGTTGTAATTAATGCATCAATTTATTGTGAATTATTGTGAATTCAAAAAAATTGAAAAAAGGAATCAACTATTATTAAATTACATTCATCAACAACTAAATTTAATGTACAAGGGTGTCACATTTCATAGGAGAAGATAAGAAAGATACCTGATGCCTAGAGGCTTATATGGTTACTTGGGTGGAAATTTAAGTTTGCCATAATACACTCCTCCTGATCAAATATAAAGTGAACCATAAAACTAGATGAAAATGTAATACACCCACTCAGTAAACCATAAAACTAGATAAAAATGGAATCCATAACTAGATGTGAATTTTTATTTATGTTATTCGCATGAGAGAAATTATAATTTGTTTTCCATCACCTAAAATCACATTAGGAAATGGTTGTATGAATTTAAAAAACTAAAACAATGTTTCATAGTGGTCTACCTACTTGAAGTCTTAATCCTAGTGATATTTTAATATTTAATTGCATAAATACTCTATCTACTATTTAATTTTTCAATCGGTTATTGTGGTAAAATCACATAATATCATATACCATAGTAAAAATAGAGAAGAGATACTAGAAACAGCAAAAGGAGAAATGTATCATTAAGAAGAGTGAATAATACCTTTCTAGGATCTTGTCTACCACCAGTTAACCAAGGTTTTCAGTGGAATTTTGATGAACCATGAGATGTTGGGCTATACCCCCTATTCAAATAAGTTTGGCATTAATCTCCTAATCAACCATCTCTTTTGGCCATGGAGAATTGTAATTGCACTCGTATTATCAATCAATCATTTATCTTTATGTATGAAATAAAGGATCAATGAAGACAAGGTCCTCACTTGATTTAGAAATAAATTTAAAGCTTTTCTAATTTTAAAAAAGAGAAATAGTTGCTAGGTCCTTGGACAAGGAAGAAAACTCATAAAGATGTAGATGTGCATGATATCATTAAGTTGTTACTAAGAGCTGATTACTTTGTATATTGACAGTAAATACTACACAATTTCAAATTGTAGTGAGCATGTTATTTGTATGTTTCATTATGTCAAATCAAGGGGTTTGTAAAGGTGTCTGTTAGTGTTTTAGATTACCATTCTAATGGTCCACAACATACCCTTTTCCATACCATAGAGTTGACCACGAATCAACATGTTAACTATTGTTGCAAGCATAATAGTGAATCAACATTCTTGAATAAAACATGACAAAGGCTTGGTTAGTGTTGCATGTGTTTTTGAAGATTGGTATGCATTCATGATATGTTGAAGATGTTAGGAATAAGGTGTCTCAACCTTGTATAATTCCTATTCTTATTATTTGTTTTGTAAAATGTATTTCTTGCAAATAATGTTGATGTGTCAACATCTTGAATTGTGTATAAGGAGATCATGACTAAAACAGTTATGATGAATTCCTATGACACGTAAGAGCTATGTTAGGAAGATTCAATGAAAGGCAAAGAAATGTGGCAACTAAGATATTTGAGTACTGTACAATCTACCCCAATAGTGGGGTTCGGGACATCACCCCAAAAAAAAAATTTGGGGTTCCTATTTTCTTGGAGAATGGTAAAACCCTAATATGGTTTACCTTGGGAGTAGCCCTAAAGTGAAGCGCATGTTATAAGCATTTTTAGGGTAGAAAAGAGATGCGAAAAAGGTGTATTGTTGGTACTGCGAGTAGCTACTGGAGTCTTCTGTTGTCAATGTTGAACTTGCATTGCAAGTGTAGTGTAACCTTGTGTTGAAGATAATACATTGTGCAAGTTTTGAAGGGGTGGGGTTATTTTATCGAAAGGTTTTTCCCCACCGGAAAATCCTTGTGTTATGTGTTCCTTTCTCTATCTATTTTCTGTATGCATGGTTGGCTACAATATTGTTGTTTACATGATATTGAATATGTAAGTGAAGAAGATTTTAATAGGATTTGCATCATACTTTCCTTATGAGATTAGTGTAGGAAGCTATTTTTGCACCTAAGTTTCCTTACAAGTGGTATCAGAGTTTGATCAACTTTTGATCCTAGTTGTTGGGTAGGGTTTTTTGAGCTAATCTCAAGTTGAGTGGGAGTCTTGTGTAGAGCATCCTGAATCTTATTTGCAGATTGAGATGGCGAGTTCATCATATAGAAGAATGGAGGTGGAGAAATTTAATGGCACTAATTTCGAGTTGTGGAAACTCAAGATGGAAGACATGTTGGAAGATCGTGACCAATTGGAAGTGACTACAAGTGCTACAAGACTAGCAACTATAGCTCAAGCAGATTGGGATATCAAAGACTATAAAGCTAAGGGTCTCATAAGACTCTATTTAACCGATGTAGTCCTTTTGAATGTTCTAGATGAGAAAACCACATATAGTTTGTGGGAGAGACTTGGGGCTGTGTATCAAGAAAAATATTTGGTGAACAAGTTGTTCCTGAGGAAGAAGTTGTATTCTCTATGAATGGAGGAAGGTGGATCCTTAACGGATCATTTAAATGCATTTAATCTGCTAGCTGCATAGTTGACATCAGTTGGTGTCAAGTTAGAGGAGGAAGATCATTGCTACACACTTTTGTGTTCTTTATCGAATTCATGGGACCATCTTGTGATGGCTCTCAGAAGCACATTAGTCACCTTCAAAATGGATGATGTGGTGTCTTCATTGCTATCAGAGGAGATGCGGAGAAAGGCTTCTATTTCAAAAAAAGAAGCTCTTGCTGTTCGTGGGAGATCCATGAAAAGAGGGAAGAAAAATGACAATAAGTCTAACAATAAGGGTAGATCCAAATCTTGTGGGAAGTCAAAGACTTCCAATAAGTCCAAGGAAAAATCTTGGAACTGTGATAAGACTAGGCAGTTCCATAAAAACTGTAAAGAGCCTAAGAAGAAGAAGAAAGCCTCAGATTTTGGTTCTAAAAAATCTCAAGAAGATGCCGATGAATTCATCTTAGCTTTGGCAGCCCATGCATCTGATGATGTGTGGTTGGTTGACTCGGGTGCATCTTTTCACATGACCTCTCATCGAAATTGGTTCTCAAGATATGAAGAGTTTGATGATGGAAAGGTGTAATTGGGTGATGATTCTCACCTAAAGATAGTTGGACGTAGAAGGCTCACTATCAAATTTCCTAATGGACTAGTAAAGGGAATCAATGGAGTTATGCACATTCTAGGTTTGGCATGAAACATATTATCTGTAAGTATGCTGAATGATGTAGGTGTGCAAGTTGTTTTTTCTAAAGATGGATGTAAGATAATGAGCGGAGCTATGGTGCTTGCTAAGGGTACTAGGAGAGGTACTTTGTTTCAACTTGATGCATTCATTCTCAGTGTAATAGTTCTTCTATTTCAAAGAAGAGAGAAACTATCACTTCATCCCCACCATCTAAATGAGTAGTAAAGAAGACTATGGTTTGTGGTTTCGATGGTAGTGTAACAAGTGTACCTAAGGGTGCAAACACTTTGGAAGGAAAGCTTCCTACAGAAAATACAATGTTGTGGCATATGAGATTTGGCCACATTGGTGAGAAGGGTCTCAGAACCCTAAAAAATAAAAATCTTGTTGAGGGGTTAAATGATTGCAATTTGAAGTTTGACTTCTATGAACACTTTGTATATGGTAAACAAAATCGTGTTCAATTGTACTCTAGTTCTCACAAATCTTCTGATGTTTTGGATCTTATTCATTCTAATGTATTTGGTCTTGTAAAAGTTCCTTCAATCTCCAAGTCTATATTTTTTGTATCTTTCATAGATGATTACAGTAGAAGGATATGGATTTATTTCCTTAAAATTAAGACACAAGTCTTTAGTCAATTCAAGGAATTTAAAGCCCTTGTAGAGAATCATACTAGTAAGAATATTAAGTGTGTGAGAACTGACAATGGTGGTGAGTTTTCCTCAGCAAAGTTTGAACAATTCTGTAAAGAACAAGGTATCAAGAGGCATAAGACAACTCCGTATACCCCACAAAAAAATGGAGTTGTAGAGAGAATGAACAAGACACTGATGGAGAAGGCTAGGAGTATGCGTAGTGGAGCTAGTTTAGAACAAAGGTTTTGGGCCGAAGCTGTGGCCACTCTTTGCTATCTGGTTAACAGATCTCCTACATCAGCCCTTGTTGGTAAGACACCCATAGAGGTGTGGTTTGGTAAGAAGCCTTCAATTAGACATCTTCGTGTTTTTGGTTGTGAAGCTTATGCACATGTTCCAAAGGAGAAAAGAACTAAGTTGGAAAATAAAGCTCTTAAATGTATTTTCATTAGGTATAGTGCTGGTGTGAAAGGATACAAGCTTTGGGATCCTATGACTAGTAAGGTGTTGTATAGTAGAAATGTTATTTTTAGAGAGCTAACATCTTCTCCTATTGTGCTACAACCAGATGAAAAAGAAAAGGAAAAAGATGTTGTTCAGTTGCCTCCTACCCCTGAGAAGACTGAACAGTGAGACCATGTTGGGTCTAATGATGAGGAGAGCTCTTGCAGCTCTGATAGTTCAGAAGAAGAGGAAGAACAACCTCAACCTCAGCCCTTGAGGAGATCCATGAGAGAAAGAAAGCAACCAAAAAGGTTTGGTTATTCTATGTTAGATTCTAGTTGTGCTTTTTCTTTGATTACTAACACTGATGAGCCTAGATCTATGAAAGAGGCTTTGGGCATGGAAGATGCAGGTTCCTGGATTGAGGCTATGGATGATGAGATGGCTTCATTAGAGGAAAACAAAACATGAGACCTTGTACCTTTTCCTAAAGGGAGAAAATCTGTTGGCTATAAATGGGTGTTCAAGAAGAAATTCTGTGCAGATGGCAATGTTGAAAGGTATAAAGCTAGATTGGTTACAAAGGGGTATTCATAGGTAGAGGGAATAGATTATGGTGAAATATTCTCTCTTGTTGCAAAGTTGACATCCATTAGATTTCTGTTATCTCTTGTTGCATCATATGATTTAGAGATAGAACAGATGGATGTGAAGACAACTTTCCTTCATGGTGATTTGGAGGAAGAGATTTATATATCATAGCCTGAGCACTACATTGTTAAAGGTAAAGAATCCTTAGTTTGCAGATTAAAGAAATCTCTATATGGTTTGAAGCAATCTCCTAGGATGTGTTACCTTAAGTTTGATGCCTTTGTGTTGTCAATTGGATTTGTAAGATCAAAATCAGATCATTGTGTTTATTTTAGAATTGAAAATGTTCGCCTTCTTATTGTTGCATTATATGTTGATGATATGTTGCTATTTGGGAAGGGTAAGGGTATGATTTCTAATTTTAAATCTCAGTTGTTAGCATAGTTTGAGATGAAAGATCTTGGGGCAGCTAGGTACATCTTGGGTATGGAAATCAGTAGAGACAGGTCTAACAGAAAACTTTGGTTGAGTCAGAGTAAGTATGTGAAGTCTGTGTTCGACAGGTTCAACATGGCAGATTGTAGACTACTATGTGTTCCTATTCCCGTGGGAACAAAGTTATCTATAGATGATTGTCCAAAATCTCCTAGTGAGGTGGAGGACATGAGTAGAGTACCTTATGCTAGTGTAGTTGGTAGTCTTATGTATGCCATGGTCTGTACTAGACCAGACATTGCCTAAGCAATGGGAGTCCTGAGTCAATTTATGGTTAATCTTGGATGGATATATTGGGATGTAGTTAAGCGATTATTCAGATATTTGAGGGGTAGATCAGATTACTCCATATGTTATCATGGTAACTCTTATGGATCTCCGCATTTAGTTTTTATTCATGGGTTTGTGGATTCAGATTGGGTAGGTGATATTGACCGCAGGAGATCCACCAGTGCTTATGTGTTCACTATGTATGGTGATGCCATTAGTTGGATGAGCAAGCGACAACCTGTGGTTGCTTTGTCCACTATAGAAGCTAAGTACATGGCTGCTACTCATGCTTGTAAGGAAGCCATTTGGCTTAAGAGATTGTGTTCTGATGTTGGTGTTGATGCAAAATAGATTACTATTTGGTGTGACAGTCAGAGTGTTATTTGCCTTGCAAAGAATCCAACTTTCCATGCCAGAACGAAGCACATTGATTTGCAGTATCACTTTGTGAGAGATATGGTGGAAGATGGAAAGGTAAATTTGGAAAAGGTAGATATTGTGAAGAATGTTGCAGATGCATTAACAAAACCAGTGGGCACTAAGAAGTTCAGATGGTGTTTGGAGTCTATGGGCCTTTTGGCCTATAGCGGTTAGTTCTTGTTAGGTTCCTATTGCTCTTACAAGGTGTTCAACAAGTGGGAGAATGTTAGGAATAAGGTGTCTCAACCTTGTATAATTCCTATTCTTATTATTTGTTTTGTAAAATTTATTTCTTACAAATAATGTTGATGTGTCGACATCTTGAATTGTGTATAAGGAGATCATGACTAAAACGGTTATGACGGATTCCTATGACACGTAAGAGCTATGTTAGGAAGATTCAATGACAGGTGAAGACATGTGGCAACTAAGATATTTGAGTACTGTACACTCTACCCCAATAGTGGGGTTTGGGGTTCCTATTTTCTCAGAGAATGGTAAAACCCTAATACGGTTTACCTTTGGGAGTAGCCCTAAAGTGAAGCACATGTTATAAGCATTTTTAGGGTTGTGAAGAGATGCAAAAAAGGTGTATTTTTGGTACTGCGAGTAGCTATTGGAGTCTTTAGTTGTCGATGTTGAACTTGCATTGCAAGTCTATTGTAACCTTGTGTTGAAGATAATACATTGTGCAGGTTCTGAAGGGGTGGGGTTGTTTTACCGAAAGGTTTTTCCCCACTAGCAAATCCTTGTGTTATGTGTTCCTTTCTCTTTCTATTTTCTATATGCATGGTTGGTTGCAATATTGTTGTTTACATGGTATTGAATCTGTAAATGAAGAAGATTTTAATAGGATTTGCATCATACTTTCCTTATGAGATTAGTGTAGGAAGCTATTTTCACACCTGAGTTTCCTTACAAAAGATTCTCTTGGAAGGATGGAATAGATGAGACAATGGAGTTTGTGAGATAGTCATGATGACTAGTAGTGAAACTCTCATAATGGAAAGGGTTTGGTGGATCTAACATCTACTCAATGACTAGGAGCTCGAAAGTCAGATGGAGCTTCAAGATCTCACTCAGTTCAGAAGACTAGACATCTATGTCAAAAAAATGTGAATTATAGCACTCGTCCAAAATAGTTTGAAAAATGACCACAAGGGAAATGACTTTTATACAATAGAAAATTAGATTCCTTAATCTAAACTACTACAAAAAAATGCATTTGAAGCCACAATAATCTTTGAACTAGGACAAGTGGAACATGGTATGATTGTGTTGTAGTAGAGGTTCTAGCTACCACTAGGATGAGCACTAAATATATTTACCTTCCAAAAGGAAATATTTTTAAAAGCTCTAAAGTTTTTTAAAGCTCTAGTTTACATATATTCTCAAGGAATTAGAAAAAGGAAACATACCTTAAATTTAGAAGAAATGGATGAGGTCATACACACATTTGAGGTCAACTATAAAATCATTTATCTTGCCAGTTAATTTCTAATGTTCATGTTAAAAAGATGTATTGAAGGTGCTTGCACATAGAAAAACAAGCCAACAAGTTGTATTCTAATTATCACTTATAGATGTATAGTTATGGAGTGTGCATAGATTATAGATCTTTTAAAAAAGTTATTCTAATGTGCTTCTGCTACAAACAACATGAGCCATTTAGTTAAAGGTAAATATAGACCTAGAAACCTTTTCCTTTTGTGAGAGAATGTGAGAGAAAGACAAGATTAAAATTGCTGAAAAAACATTAAATAGATGGTGAACATGGGTCTTGTTGATGATAGCCTTATTCATACCACTATCGTGTATGTTTTCTTCAGGGAAGATTGTCAAAGCTTCATAAATCTATAAAGAAATGGGTTCAAAAGTCCATCTAATGAATCAACAGATACTCTATTTCCACATTTTGCATGATTATTAATATCAGACAAGGCCTTCTAGAAAATATGTATAATTTATTTATTTGATGATTTCAAACACTTTGAAATATCATCATTAAAAAATATTTGACACAATTGATGATTTCTAATAGTTTTCCTAACTTCCTTTCAAAATGCTAAGAGTGAGGTTTAGTTGTGAAGAGTGTTGATAGAAAAATGGGGAAGATATTGAGCACTCTTTTAGGATTTTATTTTGTTTAGCCAAATTAAAATTTAATGGAATCTCATGAGTAAAATTTTAGAAAGTGTTGGAAGAAGGCGACATATCTAACAATTTTTCTTTACGGTTTAAATTTTAAAGCATAACATGATTTAATTTTTTGAATACTGAGGACAACCTGGTAGAAAGATATCTATGCTTATCAATTGATTTTGGAAAGTTGTTGCACCATATTAGACCTCTGATGATAAAGTTCAAGCTAGATTAAGACTTGGTAGTGTATTTTCTCTCACCTTGGCCACCACAAGAATCAATGCTGGGTTCAATTTCCATGGATGATATTTTTACAATGCTCTAGCTCATGAGTAACTGATGTTTAACATTCTTTTATTCCTCATTCTTTCAATTCTTCTTTCTCCATTCTTGAATTATTATATCTAATGTAAGAACACATGTATCATATGCCTACAATAAGCATATGATTCAAAAGACATGCATTTAGATGGTGGTTTTATGATACCATGTTAATTTTTTATACATTGGGTTGTATTCTTGTCCATGTTAAAATTGAGATTATCCTAATTAGATCTTAATTGAATCCATATTTTGTTTCGTATGAGGATTAAGTTTTTTGATTTCTTCTTTGTTTCTTTATTGTTTTTTTTAAGGAAAGGACAAGGAGCGGTTCACAAAAAAACTTATGTATTATTTAGGGGCTTTTGCTGGAGGAATTCTGGTGAGCATATTGTTGCACTCTTGTAGGTACTTCTCCACAAACCATGTAATGAAGGAAATTTTTTAAAAACCTACTTCATTCATAAACCTTTTGTTGCTAATTCTATGTTATTTTTATTCACAACACAAGATTTTTCCATCATCTACATATATCATGTATATTCAATAATGATCAAACTGAGTATTTTTATGTTTATAGCATATGCTAAAACACAATGGTCAAGAGTCAACATAATAAATTAGCTTCAACCTAATAGAACTATCATATGACTTAAATTAATCATATCACCTATTTTTAGTCATGTAAAAGACAAACAACTTGGGAAAACACTAAAATGAGTTAATTTTTTTGAGTTGTTATATCAAAACTTTTACACTTCTCCCTCCTCAACAACTACTAAAACATATTGGTCGATGTGCTAAGTGACATAAATATAATAAAACTATAATTAGTTTGAATTAATCAAATTTTCTATGTCATTTTTATAGGGAAATCAACTTGAGAAAGCTCTAAAATGTATTTATTTGTTGGGAGCTTCTATGTCTAAGATGTAGTGTTTCTCCCCTCTTCTCTATACCTTTGCCCCTGCCCATCCCGCCAAAGCCCCCACTAATACAAGAAAGTATGTCTGTGTTGTTTATAACTTCAAGAAGTTTTGAAAGGTTGTGAGTTAGAAATTTTGAGATTTTTAGCTATGTAGCTAGCTTGGATTCTGGTACAGATGCGGGTTCAATATTCGAGTTTGAAATTCATCCATTTTTTTTTTGGGTTGGGTTTGGATTCATCTTGGGTTCATCCATACAAAAACATATCTTTTTAAAAAAATGTATGTGTATTTATGCAGCAACAAATAAGTCCATACACCACGTCTGCTAATAGTAAACCAACATAGCAAATTACACCACCATATCTATGTTTCAATTCAATAGGATATTAATTGCATCATTCAGCCATACATACAACATGATACACTCGTTTAATCACATGCATGGAACATATTTCCATATCAAGGAGAAAATATGAAAATGAAGGAACCATAAAAAAATTAAGTACAGTTATATGATTTTTTATTTTTTTTTGGTCAGAAGATTTCTAATTAGGTTAGATCAAAAGTTGAGATTCAAATTTTAAGCTCTAGATTCAAAGATATCATTGGGTTTTTAAAGAAATTCCTCTATAATCATCAATTTGGATTTCCTCTATATACAGGTTTTCATTTCATTCACAAATGCATAAATGACATATAAACTATTTTTTTGGCCTTTCTAGTGGCCACTTTTGAGGTTGGGAGGAACAAATAGATCAAATTAGGCAAAAAAGCACATTAGAAAAGTCAAAAAAATTGTTTTGAGACCAAATTTAGCTCCGGTTTTACCATTGGGCAATAAATTCTACCTGGGTTCCTCTGACAGAATTTATAGAAAATCTGTGGCTTTCTTGGAAAATTTGGGGAGAATTGGACAAGGACTAGACTTTGTATAGAATTGACCCAAACTTTGAGGGTTGTTGGAGAGATTCTTGTAAGTTAGATTTTAGTTAATATTTAAAAGAGATTCCACCTATTGTCATATCTCAATCGACCAAGGCTCTATATATGTGGTAATAATGATTCAACATTATATAGAAGAAAGTATCACATGAGTTCATGCAAATAACATAATTGAGGATGATTGGAGGATAGTCATTACAGGCAGCTCATGGATGGCTAAAATGTGTTGTTTATTACTAGGAGTCTAAACTATGGATTCAAATACAATCAGACTCAATTGTTGTTTGTATCACCTTCCTTCCATTCCCAATAACCCTCATTAGCACATATTTTGGGATATTCATATTCGTTTTGAAATGTCATAACATTGATGATTATTTTTAGTTTCTTATTTCCCTTTTCAAGGTGACAACCTGACTTAAATTATGCATTTTTTTGGAGGGCTAGATCTCTAGCATAGAAGTTATCTCAATGCCATAATCATCAAATAGAATATTGATGAGTTGTGAAGGCACAAGTGATATTGTAGAACTTCAAAGTAGGAATAATGCATGTAAAGTGCTAGTAGCTACTAGGTAAGTAATGATAATAGTTGTGACTTATGAGACAGGCGTGATCACATAATAAAATGTCTAAATGAGGATGTTCCTGAGTTCTTAGTTGTTGTAACTTGTATCAATGCTAGTGAATCTTTCGCATCCTATACTTCCTCTTTTCCTTAAGCTTCATCCTCATTCTTGTCCTTTTTTAATCCTCTTTGTTGATATATTTAACACCTCTCTTATTATGAAGGTGCCTTAACAACTATCAGTTCTTTCCTCTTTTTCTTCTTGAAAGTGAATATAATAAGGAGCTATGCATTCATTTTCTATGTTAAAAATAAAAGTAGTTTTATATCGTTTACTTAGGTCCTAAACTGATCACTATTGAAACTACTGAAAATACATTGATAATTTGAGGAGAGTACATCAAAAATTGAAGAAATTTTTTCACTTATATATGGAGAAACTAAATATAAATTTTTTGAAGAAAAATGCACCATGTAATTTGCTAGAAGTGGAAAACCAAACCTCCATCTGCTAGAAAAATTATATCTAAATTTTTCTATCTAAGCTCTGGAAAGAAAGAAAATAAAAGCAATGACATGATTAAAAATAGATAAATATTTCATTAAATTAAAGATATATTTCATGAGCAGGTGTGGGTGACAACTGAAGTCAAATCTAGGACAATAGATATGTTTCCCAAGTTCTTGGACAAACATAGTCATCCAAGATTTTGAAAATGTCAACTATGCAAAAACAAGTTGTATTGAAAATTCATATTTATGAAACCCCAAACATATAGTTATGGATCTTATGATAATTTCTATTAATTAATAAATAAACAATTAATGTATATTACTTATGAACGAAATCAATCCAAAAATTTCATCTAGTATATTTGATTATTGATTAAATATCATATTTGTAATCCGCTCAGAGTTTTAGCCTTTCCTTCAAAAGCGGCTAATAAGTTAGCTCAATATCTGCAATGAATTGTAATTAATTGGAATGGCTCTCAAAATCCTCAAAATTGTATGCTATTAAAAATGACTGTAAGTTGATTCTAACTGTAAAATATAAATATGTCAAATTCATGTGCAATCTTTGGGTGAGATCGCCCCCTTTATTAAAACTCAAAACTATAATATTAATTACAATTTATTACTAAATTTTCATTCTTAAAAGAAAATGTAGGTACATTCAGGAGAAGCCACATACATTTCCAAAATATACCATTCTTATAGCTTAGGCACTTTCACCCTTGTGAACCTTTTACTTTGTGATTGCTAGGTAGTTACTTTCCCTTTAGAAACCTACTTTATACTTGTGGTATAAGTAACATAAAACTAATTCTCCTTTCATAGCAAGAAAAAATATACTTAATGAAACAAATCCCAAACTATACTTAATGAACCAAAACCCAAATGGATGTTGCAAGGTACAATGCTCAATGTTGAAGCTTATTAATTTTGAGCATTATAATATTATTTATCTCTTTTAAACCTTTGTGTGAAACCCTGTAACATAGCACTACACATAGAGAGCTAAATTGAAACCTGGTAAAGTCATAAGCTAATCGTTCTCTTGGACCTTGTACAACTTCTAAATATAAGCTTTTACAAAACTTTAGTTGTTTATTCATCCACCTATTTATTTTTGTAGGGATTGGTCTCCCTAAATTTTATGCAAGAGAAAAAACAGGTAGGCTTTCAATATGTACTTGTATGCATATGAGAAAATGTTGAGTTAATTGCCTTCTATAGAGGCAAAGGGAATGAAATGTAGTTGCTTCTTCAGCAATTCAAAGAAGCTTTTGAAAATTTAACTGTAAGTTAAACCATTATTATTTCATTATTTACATTGATTCATGTATCCATGATAATTATTGCTAATTGTCTAAATGCAAGAAATTAATTTTTGTATTTAAAGGTTATTCAAATGTTGATGATAAACACAACTCCATTTTTTTTTTGAAGTCACAAAATAAAACCTTGACAGTGTGTGCAAATGTTGATGATAAACACAATTGCATTGAAATTAAAACTAAACATGTGACCTCTTTCCAGACTTAATAACAATATAAAATATTAATGGAATTAAAACTAAACATTTGACCTTTTTCCAAACTTAAAAATGACAAAAAATATTAATGGAATTAAAACTAAACATGTGATCTCTTTCTAGACTTGAGAACAATATAAAATATTAATGGAAATAAAGGCATTGATCAATTGTTGAATTCAAGAATTGTTTAGTAAGAGCTCACTTGCAGCCCAACCAATTTTGGCAATAGTGCAGAACTGGTCAACAATTTGTGGTATTTCATCTATTGTGAGAGCTCGAGGAGTAGAAAATTCTACAAGATCCTTTCCATTGGTTCGGAGAGTTTGTCCTACTATCTTTTTTCTTGTTGAGGAGATGGGAGCTTGCCCATTGGGTTGATACTCTGCGATGAGAATTCCATGTATATACTTAACACTTCTCAACACTATTGAGAATAATTTGATAAGAGTAAACAAAATTTCCACTAGCTAAAATTAGTATTAATCCACATAACATAAGGCAACAAATATACATTACTAGAATCTGCACAAGTTGTGTTACCCTGCCCCCATTTTAGATGCTACTCTTCACAAAAAAAAACTTCATTAAATGTAGCTAAAGAGATTGAAATTGTTTAAAAATGGAAGTGCAAATATCTCAAGTACATAAGAAGTATTATTTTGTAAATGGTAAAAGCACTTACCCACGTGTGAAGCCTTTCTAGTGTGCCAAATTTGATAGAAGAAAACACCTCCTTTATCGTGCACAACATTCACAATAGGCTTCCATGTCTCCACCTACTCCTCGCTTCATATTATAGGTGTATTTGGATACCTATCATCATAAAGTAACCATTAATAACAAAATTTTAGTTTAGAATAATATAATTGAGTATTATTTGTAGTGCTACCCTTGTACGATGGGAGAGACACTAGTGGCTTCTGCAATGAGAAGACCTCTAAGGTTGATCTTTGGGAGTAGTAAAGAATTGCATGTAGCTAGGGCATGAAATCATAAGAGCTTTGTCTTGTTAAAGGTGAAATCATTAGCTCTAAGGAGAAAGAAAGAAAGAAAGATTTTAATAACATCCATGAGGCCAAAGAAGCCTATGGGACCCACAAGAATGCAAAATCATGTATGGACTGAGCTATAAATAATGTGAAAATTGTATTTGAGGGCTTAACTCTCTCTTACAATAGCAATATGTAAAGAAAAGGCTTTCATACAACTATGAGAGTCTTGTTATTAAATATGATTAAAATGATTCCATATCGTAATACTACTAGATGGATGTGACAACATAAATAAGGTAGGGACTACGAGATCAACATTTTGAAATTATCTGCTAATGTGAGTTCTCCCTCTTAAAATAGTCCTCAAACCTATCCAATGGAAAATAAGATATCTATATAGTATCTACATTTAGTGTTGAAGGTTGGTGGTTCATCCCAGCTATCCTGAACCACAAAAGTAAACATCTATGGGCCATTAGGGAATGACTAACTATCTTTGGGATGGTGAGGTTGGCCGCCCCTAATGTACCTAGGGATTTTCTTAAAACACTACAAGTAACTATAATATTTCTTGTTTTAGTAAAAATTTAGAAATGGGATTGATGACATTTCCTACTCATCCCAAGTCCCTGAAATGTCCCCTATAGGAATAGAGGTCAAATTTGTTAGGGGGTGCATCCCTGGACAGTATAGAAAACATGTTGTGGAGATTTAAGTGCTAGATTAACATTATACTCACATTTGCAACAATAAAGAGTATTTGTCATGTCTATGTTAGGAGAATCATGCAAAGCTTTAGACTTTCAAGTCATGGGAAAATTTTTGTAAGATGAAAACTGTGAAAAAGATAATTTAAATGTAGGCACTCTTTAAAATCTAGGATTTTTCATGAGAAAAGAAACTATAAACATAAAATGCTCCATAACAATAAGAGAAATTCACCACATAAGAGGAAAATAACAATATAATGTGCACTATATATTTCTTTTTTTTCTTACACAAAAGTTATTTTCCATCCACATCTACTAGCTATATCCATAATTGTATCAGAATAATAAGGTACTGCTAAAATATTAACACTCTTAGAGATAATGCTATATGTAAACAAACATAAAAATTATTGAAAAAAACATTACAATGATGTTTATATGATGTGTCTTGTGTATGTGATTGAGTTGTTTTTGGATAGCAGTGAATTTTGGAGGTCATCAGGGTACAGGTAGCCCATTCTATTTTTTGGATAACATACTCAAATTGCGAAGGCTAAGCATAACAAGAAACTTTTTTTGGCAACAATAATAGAAGCATTTTTTCCTACTTGGATAAATTACTTAGAATGCAAACTTTTTTTTTTCAATACTCATTTCATACCAAGACCTTTTTCAATGTTCCTGTTATCTCAATAACATATTTTTTTCAATGTTCCTACTATTTAGGGATAGCTGTGGAATGTCACTGACATCCCCAGATGTTTCTAGCCATTTGATTGGGTTTTTCACAATGCAGCCAAAATAATAGAAGGAATCAGGGGCACTTTTGATGCATCCCCATGTTCCCACAACATGATGAGTATTGGACACCTAAATAAACCCTAGGGAAACATACCCAACCATACATCTCTGAATTCAGTTACACCTTTAATGTGAAAAATTGTATAAATTTACAATGCAAACATTAAAAGAGAATCGACTTTCTATATTATGAATATTAAAATCCATTTAATTGGCCATGAGAAGAAATAATAGATCTAATAATGGAAATATTTCTAATTAAGAAAAATTGATGGATTGGATTCATAAGTCTATTCAAGAAAATGTCTATAGCTGCTAAAGTTTTGACCTTACCTACACTAGTATCCTAGATTAGACCTCTTGCCAGCAAGGATATAGGATATCTGAAGTCCCCTGTTGAATGATTCATTGAACAATATACAAGTCTATATTGACTTAAAGCCAGGAAACCAAGCAAGTAAAGCTATTGGAATCATAACAATAATACCAAATGTAATTTCATATAACTGTGCCACTACAACAACTGTATGCCAAACTATAGAGGACTGCAGGAAGGTCTTGAACACTTGAGAAATTAAGATTAGACCCTAACTAGTTGGTATGAATGCTAGGATACTTGTGAACAAATGGTGAATTTGAAATTGGTTAACTATGGCAAAATGACCACTACTAAAATTGTCAAACTAACAACCAAGTCTTGTATTGCACAGTAGTAGATATGTTGTTTTGTTGCATAATTATCATGAGCATGTGAAATAACCACATAAATCACAATGGACACAACCACATAAATCCATAAAATAAGGTAAACAAGTATACTTTTTCTTCCCCCAACAATACCCAACTGTTAAACAATTTCGTACTAGAAAAAGAAAAAATGAATATCTAGGATGATCTCTACAACCATTCTCCATATTCTTGTTGTTCGTAAATGGTCATTTTCCTCATTGAACTAGACTTCCCAACTTTGATCTAACTTAGTTAAGATTCCCCCCCCCCCCTGCCTTGTACCATATCAAATTCATAAAATCATCTAATTCATAGACTGCTTTCAACCAATCGAAACTTGATGGGTTGAGTAAAAAAGTTGCCATAATCCATGAGAGAACAAGAAACCAACTTGAGATGGTTAAAAGAATATTAAAAAATGTGTTTGTGTTAGTGCAAACTTGGTTGTATGAATATTTTGATGCTATGAGTGTGTTCAGATAGCTCAAGAGAGAAAGAATACAATTTTATGAGTCCAATTTTGACAAATCATTGTTTTTACATTTTTTTAAGTGCTTATTTGCTTTTTCTATTTGTCGAAAGTAATGTTTTTATATTTCTAGATCAATTTAAGAGTCTCTTTTTAGAACATTTCTTTTTCTTTTTCTTTTTTCTAGAAACTATTTTTTTCAAAGAAATGCCAATATCAAAGGTTGGGAAAATGGATGAAATAGCTAAGGAGAGCTTCCTCAAAGGAATTCCAAATTGGTCAATTGGTCAACTCAAAATGTTAAGAAAATTTTATTTCTAGATCTTGAAAACCTTAAGTGTTGAATGACATGAGAAATTGAAGAGGTATCAAGAAGTGATTTCCTGAAATGCTTACACACATCAAGTGTTTAAAGTTAATAAGAAAAAGATAGAAGGCAAATGGCACGTGGGTTCAAACTTTCCAAGAGGTCCAAGAAAAGAAAATGAAAGCAAACCCATATCACACCTTGTATTTCCTTGATAAGTTTGAGCAAGTTTTTTCAGTTTCTTGCTTTCATGACACATCAACCCCCTTGCTTTTACAAACACATCAATCATAATGGAAACCAATAACTAAATGAAAGCATATATGAGTTTCTTATTAGGGAAGAAAAATTAAGCACTTTTTTGAGACAAAGAATAATAAAACAAGTCAACCCTTGCAAGGAAATCTCTCATTGTCTATAGAAGGATAGTGATATATAATGAAATTTATTTCAACTCAAGTCACCTCACAAGTTAGTAGAAGAGAGTAGTTCTCAACTCAATGTCACAGCAAAGGAAAGTGTCATTAGTTCAAAACTACAGAAGGGACAAGCAAATAGATTTTCAAGATCAAGTTTATTAATTACTTGCAAAATATCAATTTTTAAACCCTCCTTCAAGCTTCTAGTGCTAATAATCAGTTTTAAATCAAATATTTTCCACTTATTTTTCTCGAGTTTTCATGGAAAGAGGGAAATTTTTAAGTTTTAAAACTTAAAACAACCATCCTAACATTTTGAAAATTAGATTTTAGGAATGTTATCTGTAGATTTCATAGAATTTCCAATCTTAATTAGTTGCTTTATGATTCATAAAGGTTGAAATGCTTAAAATTCATCAATAGAATCTAAAAAGGAGTGTAACCTCCATTCATTAAATTTTTTTGTAGCCTTCAAGTGTCACTAGCTACAAGCTCAATACAAGTACTATGTTTGCACAAAGAAATAATGGAACTGCAATAAGGAAATAACAATTTAAGGAGGTGCTTACAGGTTTATATCATGAATCCTAAATGGTATCTAAATGGAGGGATTTTGGAAACACAAATTTCAAATGATTCAACATTTTTTAGTATAAGAAAAGACTATTTGGCACACCTAGTAGAATGCCTTCATCCACAATAAATGAATACAATCAAGTGTGGACTTCATCAAACTATGGGCTTTCCACTAGAAATTCAATGCAGTGAGTTGATATTGAATGTGCTAAGAGGTATGATCGACAAACAAGATCCATCAAGACCATTAACAAAATAACCTTGGCCTACCTCACCGAAGATTCCATTAGGGAGGTGTTTGAAATCCCTAACTACAAAAACATGTTGAATAGAAAGAAGAATTGTGAGCTATGTTTAATCAAGAATAAAACACCTATATGGAGATAATCAACACTAGTTAGATCAAGGCATACAACGAGCATCATTCCAAGTCACCCAAGAGACTTGTTTGCAGAAACTCCAAAGGAGTACGATGACAAGCTAAGAACATTGTATGAGGCATAAACTATCAGTAGAAAGCCAAGCTCAATAGCCTTCACAAAATGACTACTTACATAAAGTTTACCCATGGTTTCCCCACTCGGCCTTCTTCCTCAGAACCAAAAATCAGAAACCCAGCTTCGGCCACACAAACCAAACAACAAACTCCTACTGCTCAAATAAAAAATGATTTCTCAATTTATTTATTTTTTCATTATGAACCTGATTTGGTCAAAATTTTGACCAACTCAGGCATAAAACCCTACTTTGGTCAAAATTTTGACCAAATTGGGCATAATTTTTTTTTGAAAAAATGATATCCCAATATGGCCTTTAGTCAAAAAAATGGGTCAAAAAATAAGGGGAAATGTACTATTGGGAAGAACCTCTTAATCAGATCCTAAAGGATAGGAATATTACCTTCTCAAGACTTGAAGACATGCTCACATGGGATGGATCTAAGACTGGTGAATACAACACCAAGAATGGTTATAATTATATTTCCTCTCTTAAATTCCACCTTAAGGTAGAGATTCCATACTCTTTGTGTTGGGATTCCTTATGTCTTCCAAAAGCTAGGCCTTTCTCTTGGTTAGCCCTTCAAAAATGCATCCTGACAATAGATAGAATAAGAAAGATCAATCTTGAAGGCCCTTATTGCTATCTCCTATGCTACTCTTCTATGGAAAATGTGGATCACCTCCTCCTCATTTGTCCTCATGCTTCAAAAGTCTAGTATTGGCTTTGTCTCAAACTAAACCTCAAGATGGCTTTAACTAACTTAGTTTTGGCACTCATGCTCTCTTGGCCAAGGTTGCATTATGAAAGTATATAGTTTGGTTTGTGGATAATCTCCCCTTGCATAATTATTTGGGAATTATGGAAGGAAAGAAATAGGGAGACCTTTAAAAATTCTAGCATGTCTTGGGGGCATCTCACTCTTAAAATTGAGTCCCTCATCATTCAAACCCTTAATAGTAAGATTATTAATACCAATGCAACTCCAAACTCTATGATGGTTTGGGATAACAAAATGAGACTTAAATGGTCTGGCCTCAAACTTCCAACCTTCTACTTTGATGGGGCCTCTAGAGGTAATCTAGGAACAATTGGGATTGGTTATTGTATAAAAAATCATCATAGGAACATTTTGGCTAAATATATGAAAGTAATTGGCAAGACGCTAACAATGAAGTGGAATTAAAAGTTGAAGGATTGTAGCTTTGCAAAAAAAATGAATCTTAACCATGTTGAAATCGAAGGAGATTCTACAATTGTAGTAAATGTCTTTAGAAGCCAATCCATACCCAATTGGAGGTTAAATTATCTTTTAAGTAAGGCTTTTGAATTGGTCAACAACTTCCAAAACTTCACTATTAATCATATCTATTAGGAAGGCAATGGCTTGACAGAAAAACTTGCCAACAAGGGAGCAAATGGAAAAAATGAAACTATCCTCTACCCTCACCCTTTTCTGCCTTAATTTTCTCTCCTTATTCTTTTAACTTCTGGCCTTTTATTATTCTCTCTTTTGTTTTATATTAATGCAACCTTTTCTGGGCCAGCTCCCTTGCTATTTCTTCGATTTCTTTCTCAGTTATATTTATCCCACGTGACACTTACTTAAGTCATGTACCCTTTTTTGGTTCTTCTTAACTTATGCCTTGTGTAGGCAAGCTTCCTCACACAAATTTATCTCTGCCCAATGTGAAATCCTTTAATGCATTAATTTCCCGACAAGGTGGAAAACCTTCCCATCCTTATTTATAAGGAAGGTCACTTTTTTTTGGCCTCACTTGCAACCATGGACACTCTGATTAAGCTCTCCTACCCTACCCATCTAACAACCTTCAACAAGCTCGTCAGAATTGAGAGGATTATGCAATTTGTTAATGTTCAGAATAGTGTAGTCTGGAGATTCATCCTTCAATGCCTTAGGACTCAACTTATTAAAAATCCTAACCAATTCTAGTCTTATCCAAACATTATTTATATGTTTATTACTATAGGCCACCACTTATATGCCAACCATGATCTCATTGCTAGTCTCTCTCTGGAACTATTCATTGATGCCCTGCTCGGTGAAATGGATACAGTTCTCCAAAATATCAGGCATGACCTATCAATTCCTTTGGCCAAAAACTAAAATATGCTTTATTTTAGAGGGAAGCCTGTCAAAAATTACCAAAGACCTGACAGGTTTCTAGGCTAAGAGTAATGTCTACAAAAGGAACCTATGCTTCCTTCTTCACTTATGTTCTCTAATAGACCTTGTGGAAGATAATTGGCTAGAAAAATACTTTGAGGAGGAGGATATTTTGCATGACAGAACCCTTCAAGTAGCCATTGAAGATATTTGAGAAGCCTTTAGAGCTAATTAGTTTTTTTTTTTCCCTTCTCTGAAGTTTATCATTTCTCTAGTTTGGTTTGGTTTGGTTTGTAGTATTTGGCTCTAAGTAGCAATATTTCACTTTATAAATAGTTTTTAAAAATTAGAATTAACCACTATATCTCCAATATTTAGTTTAATTTGAAACTCCATGATCCTTTTAAATTCCTGACAAGTTTTTCCTTATGTTGGTTGGCATCTTCAACATGGATTGAGTAATTTTGATGATTGACACTGTCAAAGTTAAGTTTCAGAATGCATGAGTCCATAGACTTGGTTTTGTTTCCTTCTTTATTTGAATGCGGTAGCTATGGAAAATATTTTCTTTGTCTATGTTTGATTAACTCTTCATGGGTTAGATCCAATCCCATAGACTCTTCTATGTAGACTTACTTCAAAATGACAATTTAGTTTAAATTTATAATTATGCAAATAATTATGCTCTTTTAGGGCCGGTATTGCTCAATTTATGATAGTTGCTAAAATCATTTATCCAAGTCTTTTCTAGCATAGTCCATGGAGATTTGTCAACTCAAGTTTACTTGGGCTCCTTTTTTAATTACTATTTAGAGATTCTTCGATAGTTGGAGATGCATCTATTGGAGCTTACTTGACTTTGGGGTACTTGTTTCTTACCTTGATTTAAATGCATTAGTTAATGGTAGCTTCTTGGATAGGTCTAAATCCTATCTTCTTCTATTAATTTAAGGAATAACAATCGAAGCAACCTTATGGATGCTTTCTGACTTATGAGCTTTCATGTCAAATTCTTGTGACTTGAAGTAGCTTCAACTATCAACTTTTTTGTTTTTCCAATCAATTCACTTTTATGTGATGATGTGCCTTGGGTTTCCTACCAACTCACTATATATCTTTGTATTTCTAGGATTACTCCTATTGTATGTCTTTTTTATGGTACTAACATCTTTTGGAGCAATATTTTTTGAGTGTTGGTGTTCTTGCTGTGATAGGTGGCTATGGTTTTTCTTTTTCATTGAATTTTCATTCTCTCAATTGGTCGACAATTCTTCTCCTCCACTTTGGGTCTACTTAAGAATAATAAAAAATTGCTCATGTATTATTGTTTAGAAACCTTGTTATAAGGGGGCATGCCCTCTAATATTTTATGTAAAAGAGGGAATGCCCTCTTCTAACCCCCTATGGGGGCTTTTGTATGTATTAGATGTTAGAGTAAATGGTCTATAAGCTTTTACTCAAGCATAGTAAAGGTGTTGCCACCTTTTACCTATTATTAAAGTAAAAGGTAATATCACTGTTAGCCAAAAATGTCCTCCTGTTAGAAAGTAAAATTCAAATGATAATTTGTTCAAAGGACACCTAGCGTTTTCTTTTTTAAGGAATAATCTAACACTGGCTATATCCTTTATTTCATGTTATGCCTTAGAACTTTTCAAGTCATTATCGTGCAATTCACATAGTCTTAAGTGCTAACTCAGATCAAGGTAGCGAAGGCGAAATTACTTTGTGTTCACATTATCGTATAGTTAGTTGGTTCAACCCAAGTTAGGGTAGCAAAGGTGCGAATGTATTATTTTCACCTAGTCATAGGGTGAGTTTGGTATATTGTGGTTTAGCTCGCAATAGTGCGATAAGGATAAGTCTTCAATGTTTCAAGGATACATTTCGCACCATCAGATCTTTTAGATCTATGGCCAGTGCATGGTCATAGTAGGTTAAAAAGAAACTAATCTTAGAGTTGCAATCAATCGATTTCCTTTATTTCACTTGGTCGCAAGGTTAGAAGGTGAACCTTGGGTCAAGGTGGCAATGGTGCGGATGCAGTTATGATCTTAGTCTTTGTGAGTTTGTAGTGGTTAATAAAAGATGTCAAGGGCAAGTTGCAAATCAGTGATAACTAATTGGTTGTGGTTTCAAAAGCAAGAATTATTATTGAAGAAAGGTGGTGGTGAAGCTACAATCATAGGTGTTTAAACATAAGATATAAGGTTGAAGACTTCATAGAGTGGCAGAATGGTAAAGGATGATTGGTCCATGTAGTAGGGCCTGATGGTTTGACTCCAATTGACAGATGACACAACTAATTTGGAAAAGTTGATAACAGAGGAAGCAACTCCTTAATGATGGATCTGATCTTTTCGATCTCCTGCAACCACTTTCATCATTCCCTAGGTCTAATAAATGCAAAGAAACACTCCATCACCAGCTGTTGATCCATCTATTTAGTCAAAAGTTAATAACCATTGTTCCTGACCTCTTAGAGCTTCGTTTGGTGAATAAGTGATCTTCTCATGTTTGGATTTGCGTTGTGATCAAATATTTTCAATTTTTGCAGTAATTATTCTCTGTAGATTTGATTGTAGTGGTTGAATTTTATTTTAGGGTGGAAGCTATCTGAGTCATGCTTACACTATAAAGACAGATTTTGTACTCTTTCTTAGGGTTGGATCTTCTCTATTTCTCTAGTATTACCTCGGCATGCTACTATAAATTCCCTCTTTGCCTCTAAATTATATTGCATCATGTCTTATCTCCTTCAACCACTAATATACTATGCAAGCTTTGTCTACCTCTCTTTGATGTACTATGGATATCTATAATCTACATTTTTCTATCTCTTTTAGCATATGAATGATAAGAAGTGAAGCTCTTTTTCCTTGTGTCATTCATTTGGTTGTCTGATCTCTATGTAGCTAATAGGTTAAAGCAAGTATGAATCCATATATCTTTGGATTGTCATGATAATGATATTGTGCATGTATGAGCAGAGATTGGTCTGAACATCCTATTTTGGTGCATCACCTCCTTAGAATAGATTAGGTAGTTACTCTTATGTCTTCCTTCTCCCTTTTCTCTTCAAGAGTAGTTTAAGTGCATCTTAATAGTAGAGGAAGTCGGCCTTCTCTAGAGACTCAACCTAATAGTTCAAGTCCCATGACTTGGAGGTTGTTTCCATGTTTCATAAGGTTGTCCTTAGGTAAAAACTTTGGCCAAGGGTGCAAGCTTTTGTGACAATAGCTTTTGGCATGCTTGGTGGGACCTCATATTAAAAAAATTAAAGTTCATTAGTGTCAAGGAAGGATTCCATGTTCATACTGAGGAGATAGTATCACCTTCAATATAAAGCCTTCAAGAAGTTCATTCATTCAAAGGTACTTAGCGACTCCAAGCTTCAAGTGCAATCTGGTTTCCAAACCAAATTTTTTGTGATTTATGCCCAAGACACACACAAGGGCATCTTCCAGAGGTAATTTCCAATACCAAGAGCTTTCTTTTTCTAATCCAAGGAGAAAGGTTGGGGTATCTCTATCACCAGTTAGGAGTGTAGTAGTAACACATACCCTTGTAAGATCCATCTCCACTCCTCTTGTTGTTAGATCTTAGCCTAGAATACCATATGCTCATATCAATAGATCACTTGCTTACATGGCTAGAGCTCATGCTTTTGCCACCTTTAATGGTGGAAGTCTCCTCCTATTAGCCCAAATGCATGACATACTAGTATGAGAACTTAAAAGTATATCCGAGTTTACTCATGAAACCTCCATTTCCATTGTCGAGCATATTCAAGAGGTATCTAACATCTACTATATTCATAGCATCACCAAGTATGATGTTGTTGTTAGGTTGATGATCTCATCGTTGAAAGGTAAGGCACTATAGTGGTACAGAGGTTTGCCTCATAACTCTATTGTTGATTGGGATGGGTTAGGGGCAGCCCTATGCAAGAATTTTGAGGACAAAAGTGATCACCAATCACTTTTAAAATAACTGACAGCTATCAAGAGGGCACCCCATGAATGTATGGCTGGTTCCAATTATAGATTTCAAAAGACATGGGATAGAATATCTACTATAGTGAAGCCCTCTCTTGGTAATGCATTCTTGTATTATCTCATAGCCTTCAACAATGATATTGATACCACTTTGTAATCTATGGGAGGAAACACTCTACCAAATGCTTATGAGGTTTCCATAAGAGCATAAAATATTTTGATATAGGGAGGGAAGTTAGATCCAAGGCCCCCAATGCCTTTCTTCCTTGACATGCCCAATCATCAGCCTATTGTATTCCCTATTCCTACTTCCTCTACAAGTTAGCCTCTTATTGTGGTTTCAATATCCTCCACATCCTCTAATGGAGTTGAGAGGATTGATGCCATGATGCAGACACTAATGCAGAATGTGGATAAGAGGATGTAGGAGCAAGAAAAGAAGATGGATGACAATAGTGCAACATTACAAAAGATGGGAAATGAGTTGGTGGCTATAAAGAGGCAAAAAGATCAAAATAATAGGCCTCTCCAACTCCAAAGTCAAAGTCTCATTCACCCCCAAACTAGATTCATATCCCCTACAATCAGAATAGACCTATCAACCACCGCTAGACTTCAAACACCAACCTAAATAGGGCTTTAGTCCCTCTGAACAATCTTGCCCAAGATCAATATTTATGCCCTTCTTATAACTAATCCTATGGATATTGCATGTGTCAGAAGGTAGAATCTTACGTGGCTTTAACTATACCAGAGTGAGAAGTTGCCCAGCAACACAATGCTAATCAACCTACTAATACTTTTCAACATGATGGTTGTTCTTTCATGAATCATCTGGTGGAAGAGCATTGTAATGTAAACTAGGATTCATGTGCTTACAATACTAGGAGCAAGAGAAGAGCAATGGAAGGGGTTACTCCTCCTCCTCCTAATTAGGCTTCAACATCAAATGTAGTGCCTCATGTACAAACAGTTGCCTTGCAACACAATGCTAGTCAACCTGTCAATGCTTCTTGGCAACAAAGGAAAAATGATAGCAGAGGAGATGTGAATGACCCTCGAGCTATTCCATCTCTGCCTTCTACATCCAGGGTTTCTACCAAGTCACCTAATACATCTTTTAGTGTGGTAGATCAAATGAGGAAGTTCAATGTGAACATTTCTTTGTGGGATGTTGTTGCTACTATACCATCACAAAAGAAGTTGTTGCAGCAGGAGTTGGAAAGCATTGAACTTAGAGATTAGTTGCCTAGCATGGCGAATGTCATGAGTTTGGTACAACCATCAAAAGAGGCAGAAACAAGTAAAAAGGTTAGACCTCCTCCATTTTATGTTTCTCTAATTATAGGAGATAAGCTATTCCACAATTGCATGATTGATTTAGGGGCTAGTAGTTCAGTAATGCCCAAATGTGTTGCTGATATTTTAGAAGTGAAATGTGAACCCATTGTTAAGGATGTATTGTAGTTAGATGGTAGTACTATCAAGACTGTGGGAATCCTAGAAATGTTGAAATGACCTTACATGCATGACCTAGTTGTATTGTAGTTCAAGATATATCAATTGTTGAGGTTAAGCCACACTTTTCCATTTGTCTTTTAAGAGATTTTACTACCCAAATAGGTGGTTACATATCCTTTGATTGGTCATATATTTTTTTTAGTTTTATATATGTAAGTGGAGCCTCACTTAGAGAAAAACCATTAGTCCTCCATCATATTGAGCCCTACGCTCCTAATCTCATCAATATGAATTACATCATCCTAGAGATAAATGAGAATGACATAGCAAATGAACCTACCACTTCCCTAGCAAAGATACCTCATTTCATCTTAGATGAATGGGCTAATGCATATCAATTTGATCCTATATCAAAAACCTTGGAGCCCAGCCTGGGCACTTATTATATATCAAAAAAGGATGTTCTTGTTCCCAACTTAATGAAAATCAAAGAAGACATAAGTGGGATAAAAAATGGATCTAGGAATAAAAATGGATCAAGGGCTAGTGTGATGTTGGTTTCTTCTACACTATAAAGGTACTACTTCTCATTTAGGCTTCAATTTAGTTGTACAAATAATGTGGTCAAGTATGAGGCATTGATTTAGGGTCTCTCACTTGCTCAAAAAGAGGAATTCAAGCATTAAGTGTATATGGAGATAGCGAGCTAGTGGACAATCAGGTGAGGAATCAAAATATCACTAAGAATGGTTTTCTCAGGTCTTATAAACACAGAGTATGTGATTTTCTTAAAAGTTTCAATACCTTTAATATTAAAAGCATCCCTAAGAAAGGAAATAGACATGTTGATAGACTTGTGGTAGTGGTTGCATCTTATGATGTTTCAAGGAGCCTTGAATATGAGAAGAAGTAGAAGATTAAAGTGGTGGTCAGACCCATTGTCCCTGATAATAATATCAATTGGCAGGTCTTTGAATCTGATGCATAAATTATGAGTTTCTTGCAGAATGATGTAGAGTTCTTAGATAGAAATCATCTAATATTGCATGACTAGTATGGTGATCAAATCATCAACCTTAGTTCCAATAAGTTTCCTAAGGGTCTTATTACCTTAGAGGGTGTCTTCTATCCTGATGACCAAGAAAAGTGTAGAAGCATGAATCTTGCTACAAACAAAGATGATCATATACTAGTTGCAATTGTTGATGGAAGGATGCTAAACATGGGAAAAGTATGTTATGAAACTGATCAAGAAAGTTTTATTCATCTATGTCAAGAATTTAATGATCTGTTTTCTTAGACATATGATGATTTAAAGGGTTTTGACCCTAGCTTGTTTCAACATACTATAGATCTAGTTGATAATGTAAAGCCTATTAGGCAAAAACAAAGACCAATAAATCCCAAGATTGAGCCACTATTGAGAAATGAGTTGTCCAAATTAATTGAGTCCAATATCATTTTCCCTATTAAGTACGCCTCTTGGGTGGCAAACCTTGTCCCTATTAGGAAAAAAAATGGAGAAATTAGACTATGTGTAGATTTTAAGGATCTTAACCAAGCCTCCCTTAAAGATCATCATCCTCTCCCTTCCATGGAATAGATATTGTCCAAGGTTAGTGGTTTAGAGAGATCCTCTTTCTTGGATGGATGCTCGAGTTATATTTAGGTGTTAGTTAAAGAGGCTGACAAATATAAGACTACTTTCACCACCAAATGGGGCACCTGTGCCTATAGTAAAATGTCTTTTGGGCTAACAAATGTAGGTGCCAGATTTCAAAAGGAAATGGAGATGGCCTTCAAAAACATGATTGAAAGGTTTGTGTTATTGTACCTTGATGATATCACAATATATTCAAAAGATGTCTCAAAGCATTTTGGTCATCTCAGACAAGTATTTGTAAGATGTAGAGAGTATGGAGTATCTTTGAATCCAAGAAAGTGTATATTTTCCACTAATCAAGGGAAATTATTAGGACACATTGTATCTAAGGATGGTCTAACCATTTATCTAGAAAGACCAAAGGAAATACTTGCACTTTCCCTTCCTAGTCACAAGAAAGGTCTACAAAGCTTTCTTGGTAGAATAAATTTTGTGAGGAGATTTATTGCTAATTTAGCTACCATGGTGAAACATCTTACAACCATGCTAAAAACTAATATGGTCTTCTCATGGAACAAGGAAGGGAAATAAAGTTTTGAAGAGATCAAACTAGCCATAGCTTCAAACCCTACTCTCATCAATCCAAATTTTGATAAAGATTTCATTCTTTATACCTTAGGAGGTGAGTCAAGTATTTCTATTGTTTTGACTCAATTAAATGATAAGAATGAACAATACGCTATTGCTTTCTTTAGTGAAGGATTGAAGGAGTATGAAGAAAAATATAGTTATGTAGAGAAGCAAGCCCTTACAGTCATAAGATCTTTGAAGAAATTTAGACATCTTCTATCCCACAATAGGAAAGTAAAAGGTAATATCACCTTTTAACACTTAAGGTTTCAATTTGTGCATAGTAGTTTTGCACTCAACATTTAATAATGTCATACATTATTAAAAGTTATCCCTTAGGGGTGGATGACAAGGCTTTCTTGTCATCCTACCCACCTTGTGGGTGGATGAATCACACCACCTTGTGAGTGGATGAATCACACCACTTTGTGGGTGGATGAGTCACACCACCTTGTGGTTGGATGAGTCACACCAACTTGGTGAGAGGTTGAAATCCTATATAAGGATGTTCGCCCCTTTTTTATTTTCAAGAAGAAGGAGGAGACACAATGGGACACACATATTGAGTGTTTTTCTCTGTTGTAACACTTGATTCATAATATTGAGGAACAAATTCTTTCTCATTTCAAGTTTGTTCATTATGTTCTCTCTCTTTCTCCTCCTTTGCTTCATCTTCTGTGTGATAGGTATTTTTTGCAAGTTATAATCCAAGACTTGTGAAGTTTCTTTTTCATCAACTTCTACATGGTATCAGAACCTTGGATCTACAATTGCCCATTCTTGTTTGGAGATCTTTGAAGCTTTAGAAGGACTAGGCGGAGTGGCCCAAGCCATGTCATTGGTGGGTCCCACAGTGACACATGGCCCGAGCCACATCATTAGCCACATGGACATGACATGTAAGCATGGTCATTCTTGCATGTACAAGCTATAGGAGTTGATGAAAATAAATCTTGAAGATCTTGGACTATAACTTGTAGCAAATACCTATCAAATGAAATATGAAGCAAAGAAGGAGAAAGAGAGAGAGAGAGTAGAAAGGACTAACTTGAAATGAGAAAGAATGTGTTTCTCAATAATATGAATCAAGTGTTACAAGAGAGAAAAAATCTCAATATGTGCATCACATTGTGTCTACTCCTCCTTGCTGAAAATACAAAGGGGTGAACATCCTTATATAGGATTTCACCCTCTCACCAAAGTGGTGTGATTCATCCACCCACAAGGTGGTGTGACTCATCCACTCACAAGATGGATAGCATGACAAGAAAGCCTTTTCATCCACCCCTAAGGGATAACATTTAATAAACTATGACATTATTAAATTTTGAATGAAAAAATACTATGCACAAAGTGAAATCTTAAGTGGTAAAAGGTGATATTACCTTTTACTTTAACAATATAAGGTAAAAGGTGGTAACACCTTTACTATTTGCTGCCCCATTTTTCATCTCTAACTGATTAGTAAAAGTGAAACCTTATGCTTTAGTGAGTTTTTGATTGTGTTTGAGTCTAGGTCTAAGCCCCCATAGGTGGAACGAGTCTCCATCGAATTTCTCATTTTACCCTTCTCCACATTTCATAACCGAGTGGTTCTCCTTTTTTTGAAGAGATCGTATGGGTAGGCTAGTGTCTAGTCTGATAGAGATTCATGTTGCTCCTAAAAAAATAATTTACAAAGTTATATCTACTTGTGGTCTATCATTTTCTCAATTAAAATAGAAGCTTGCAAAAATTTGAACTTCGTCTTCTCCTCGGCGGGTTTTCAACCCATGAAGAGAATTTCCCACAAAGGGCACCAAATGATGCATATGGATCAAAGCAACAAAATAGCAAAGTATCCTATTGAGAATTCATGTTTCCTTTATGATTATTTACATCAAATTTTTTTTTGGATTCATCATAGCTATCATAATCATTCCAGGTGGAAAACTCAAAACCAACTTCTCCTCGGCAGGTTTCAGCCCATGAAGTTGGTTTTCCACAAAAGGCAATTCTAAAGGAAAAGAGACAAAAGGTGGGCCCCTAGAGAATTTTTGCACTCCCCTTAGACATTTCTAAACCCAAAGAAGATAATGGTCTAAATTTCAATTGAAAAAGAAGCATGAGCGGAGAAATAGAAATTGTCTTCTCCTCTGTGGGTTTTCAACCCATGAAGACAATTTCCTAGATTTTAAAGAATATCAAGCTAGTAAGTAGATTGGACCCACAATTTGTGCATAAGACATCTCAAGGTGATAATAGAAAGAATCTAACAACTACAAAAAAGAGTACATGCACTAGAATTCAACTCAGTGGATATTTTCCCACGAAGTACTCTATTGGTAACTTCCCAAAACTTAAAGGAAAATGGGAAAGTAAGTATGGGAAGATAGAAAGTTACTGTTGGGCCAATGGAATAGTGAAAAGACACTGAGATATCTATTAAAACCAAGAATTTACTATTTTAATGGATCTCTACTTCAATTCATTTGTGTGGCATGAATTCTAAAGACCTACAGATGAATTAAAGCTCCTATATAGATGGAAACATGAATAGTTGAACAAACTCGCACTCTTTTTCTTGAATTGTTATTCTATTAATGTGCTTAGCTTTTTCAAAAAGCCAATATCTATTGCATTTTCTATTATTTTCATTTTCTAGATTCAAAATTCATTTTGAAATAGAATGGCAACTAGATTTTGGGTTTTCATGGATTGAATGGGATCAAGTCCCAATTACAGAATTTCTTAGATACTTGTCTTTGTTTCTACGACATGCAAGATTTTCAAAAGAGAGTTAGGTCTGAGTAGATTCATCCTATTACTAAGAAGCTCTAAGGATGTGGGTTGGTCAAGGCAACTGGCTTTCTGGTTGTAGTCTAGGCCCTAGAATTAATATATGAGTACATAAATCGTTACAACCCAAACACAAGGAAAATTGTGTTACTAGATGACACAATGTTGATTTCAATTGATAGGCAAACTGTGGTAAATTTCCTATGAGTTCCAAAACAAGAAGAATTCTTAGACTTAACATTCAGAGGAACCATTCCTAAGTTCTCCACCAAGAAGATAATCTAGAGGAAGGAAATCATGCAAACATGGTTCCAAAAACCAAGAAGCGCCAACGGTAAGGTTCCTAAGACTCTGTTTGGGACTAATCTCAAACCTAAGATTATCGATATCTTGGTCCTCTTTCACAACTAAAAGATGAGGTAGAAGCTTTAAATTTTGTTGAGCAATATTTCTTTCTAGTGCAAGTCATCTCCTCTGACACCCAATATATTGATTGGGCTCACGAGGTAAGTGAGATTATGTCCAATGCTCTTTGGGCCATAAAGTTCTACAACACATTCTATATGTCCTCTTTCCTCATTTACATGTTAGCTTCTTTACAAGTATGGCCAAGCCTCCCAAGGGTAGAAATTTTTCCTAATGATGTGAAGTCTTATGAGTTTTACCCATGCTTATAATTGGAAAATAGTTATGCAGAGTATGTAAGAGTTAATGATGCTTTCACCATGAGAATTTGTAGGGAACTTCAGGGATGTCCAAAGAGAAGATTTAGCCCTAAAGCCATGGAAGCCATTAGAAAATTTGGAAGTTACTTCATTTAATTCTCATCCTTTTCATATTTGTGTCTTGCAACTTTTGATGGTTTCCCCTTGAAGCTATTGAGGTATCCTTGTGATATGATTGTATTGATTGAGATTGTGTGGCAAGAAATCCAAGTGAATGCGTTGAGAGGGAATTTGAAGAAGAAATGGTATGAGTTTCCTATGAAGGTGGGAGCTTTCAATTGTGAGACCCGTTCTAATGCAAAGAACATGCTAAAGGTGTTTGAAATGAAGTATAAGTTGGAGATGTATGAAGTCTTAAGGCCCATGTTTGATTTGAATGGATATGCAAGGGAGGTGTTGTAGATTGGAAGTGTAATCAAACACATCACCACCATTGAAGACTACTAGGCTGATTGTAAGGATGAGTTCGAGAGTCGTGATCATGCTTTTGCTAAGCTAACAGTTGATCAAGTGCAAATGTATAAAGTTAATATTGATGTTGAAGGAGTTGAAGATGATGATTAGAACATGTATAGTAACACCTATCTAACCAAGCTAAGAGGTATTCTAATAAGCCTGGAACCTTATGAAGATGTAGGAGAGGAGCAAGATATCATGATGGCCCAGATTATCAAAAGGACCAGGAAATGGGTTGAATAGATCATAGCTAGAAGGAATCAAAGAAAAAGTATGACCACTCAAGCTTCTCTAACGTATGTAGCACCTTCCTCCTCCCAAGGTGGCACATCAAGTGCAACCTTGTCCATTACCCAAGGGCCAACTCAACCATCAGATGGAGGCGATCAACCTCCTAACAAAAATATTTCCATGGACAAGACTTGTCAAGATGGCTCCCTCCCAGTGATTGGAATTCCATCAAAATTTGAGAAGAAGAAGATGGAGGAACCAAAAGATGGTGTGGTCACTCTAGCCCTCTCACCTCATAGTAGTCTAGTTCCATTTGTAAGTGTTGTACTTCTCCTACCTAGTAGCCCTCAACTATAGGTAGTGGATTTAGGAGATGGAGGAAGCAGTGATAGTGAGTCTACTAAATCAAATGAGGCAATGAAGAAGACCTTAGAGGTGAAGAAAGGCCAAGATTCTTCAAAACTCATTTCGTAGGCACCAAAGAATCCCTTCTCTTTGACTATAAAAATAATCTCTGGTCAAGAGGAAGACATTTAGCATAAACTCCCTAAATGTACTCCAAAGTGATAGGCACAGATTCATGGTTGGAGGACACTCTAGATAGGAAGAGAAATGATGGTGCCCCCAACAAGGATACCTTATCTCTTTCTATCCACTTTGGATCAGCACTGAGCAAGGTTAAGAAGTAGAAGACCTTGTCCATCCTCGGACAAAACCTTGAAACAGGACATCTAACGATGGAGATCATGAAGCCTACCAAAGAGGGAAGAATTAAGGACATGACTACATATGACTTTGCCTTACAGTTTCTAGATCTTGGGGAGGCCAGACATGACACCAAGGTTGGCTTATGGAAGTCAAAAAATGAGGTGATTGAAGGATAGTTGGAAAGCCTTAAATTGTCAAAGGTTAGGCTAAAGGTGGAAATACAAGAATTTAATGGCTTCATCAAGAAATCAGTCACCTCGTTGGCAAGCATCTCCAAAATGCCTATTACTAGTGATCCTACTATTGTCAATGTCCAAGCACTCATTTCCCAGCTCCAAGAAGATAAACACTTTAGACAAATTGGTAGAGAATGGAGTGGGAAAATCAAGTTGAAGGGACTCACCATTATAGAGAAAATTGGCAATGCTATATTGAGGCTGGAAATAGAGAAGGATGACATTTCAACAAATAGAGTCACCTTGGCTATAGAGAAAACTAAGAGTGAAGATTGCATCTCTCTGTTGAAGATGATTATCCACATGAAACAAAAGGAGGCTATCAAGATGAAGATCTTGCCTAAAGGAGATGAGCCTTTATTTGAATGGATTCAAAGCATGTAGTTCAAGTCTAAAATAATCATGGTGGCAGAGGAAGGGCTTAAAGAAACTGAAGCTAAAGTAAAGAAGGATCAAGATAGATACTATGAAATCCTTAAGAGTTTTGCATATAGACTTGCAAACTAGTGGGCAAGGAAAAGGAATCATTGGAGTAACTGTCATGCAGAAAAATTTCTCCAACTTCGTAGATAGTCTAATAGGGATATCTTCCAGTCACCAGAATAGAGTTTCCAAACTCCAGAAACTTGGTCGATGTGTACATGTGGCCATGGAGGAAATACAGAATTGTTTGAGTGATGTCAAAGATTTGGCTAGAGAGAATTCTAAATGGATCTTAAGATATACTAATGTACATGTTCATAGGCATGAAGAATTAATTCTAATCATTGTTGCTACTAAGGCCTATAGGACAAAAGTAGAAAGGTTAAAGAAGGTGAAGTGATTCATATTCTACCTCTTTCATATTTTGATGTAATTATTGTAAAGGACAAATTGGCTCCTTTCCATTTGTCATTTTTGAGGAGATGAACCGATTTAACTTCCTTTGTAACAGTCATCTCAAAATCCTATAGTACTAAAATGAAAGATTAATAAAAGGTCGACTAATTTTTGGTGTGAAATACTGGACGTTGCAAAGCCAATTGAATGGTATTTTGTGTCAATTATTTTTTTTTCCATTCTATTAGATGTTAATTGTATGTTTTCTCTTTTATCTGAATTAAAACAAGGAATAAATAAAACTTCATTCCCAAGTTTTGAGGCATCAAAATAAATATGATAGGTATTGTCATCATAGGTTCGAGATAAATCCCTTTGGTGTTTTCCTTCAAATTAGTCTTTCTTTCTCTCTACTTTATTTCCTACTGAATCAATTTAGTATTAGTTAGTATGCACTATTGGACCATTAAGCCTTATAGGCTCATAAGATTGTGAGTTCATTAGCTTAACCAATCTTGAGTACCATTCCTTGCCTAAGTTAGTTCCTATTTAGGCCTGGCTCAATTTATATCTCTTGTTCTTGGGTTAAGAACATGCTCCATTTTAGATTTAGGAATAAAAATAATTCATTGCAAATCTACAATAGGGAGCTATACCTAATAATTCATAGGAAGGTTAGTCTTTTTAGAAGCAATTTTTCAACTATTGTAACTAGATATTGTTCCCAAATTTGGGCATCTAAGAGTTACATAAAAAAGAACAATCTATTTACCAAAAATATTCTTAAGTAAAAGGTTATAGACCATTTACTCTAACACCCCACCTTAAGATGGGCGACAATGCAGCTACAAATAATGCACGAAAAGGCAAGGCAACTACAAAGAAAACTTGGGTCTCAACAAAAAAGACTTGATTAGGTACCCAATCACAACTAGATCTTTGTAAAGAGGAGAAATAGAGAAAACCCAATGGGAAAAAACCCACTTCAAAAAGCGATAGTTGAATAGAGGATTGTTCCAAAAAATAGGAACAATGCTAATCTTGAAGAACACTACTAAAGTACAATGAAGCTGCAAACAACTATCAAAATTACTATTGATGTGAATAACCTCCATGGAAACAAAACTTGAATAGGTAGAGAAGACTATAATCTACATGAGGAGTGTTTTCTGATGACACTACTCAAAGATACAGATGGCATAAAACCAAAGCCTAAAGAGTTGATCAATCAAACATGGAAGGCTGAATCCAAAATATGAATGAAAAATGAAGACTCTCCATATGGTAAGTGTTTTATCTCACTGTTGGTTAATAGTTTTTCCATATTGCTAACTTGGCTTTACCTTGACTCTAGATGCCCAAAAATGTGAGGAAACAAAAGGATGTTTACCAACAAATGGGTCAGTGTATGTATTCTATCACTGCCCTCTGAATTTAATTAGGTACAACTCCCTATGATTTGCAATGATGTGCAATGAATATCTTTTTATGAGATTAGAGGTATATGGGGTATGCTCTTAACCTAAGAGAAAAAAAGGATAAATCAGGATGTTCATAACTATAAACACCTTGGGCAGAAATAGACTTGGGCAACTTATTAACACCTAAGTGAATGGATATCACAAGCTACCTTGAAGTTCTTCTAACATCTACTCCTACTTTTGAGTGTAGATTTACCATCTAAATGCAAAAGAGGAATGCAAAGATAAGCACATGAGGGAAAATGAAATATCTATCACTATCAACCTTGAATGAAATGGAATCCAACCAATAACTAATAGATTCAGATATATTTATCTTTCATTTCCCAATGAAACTATCTAACAAGATATGAAATGAACAAGAGAGGAAGAAAAATAATAAATGAGGAAAGTAAATGGAATCACTTTCACTGTAAACATCAAAATGAAATGGAACCCACCTGATTAACATAGGTTCACATACAATTGTCCTTCAACTCTTTATGTAGAACTAATCTAAGAATGGGCAACAAAACATGACTAGTAAATAGAAAATAAATGGAATTACAAACTCATCCACCATCAATTTTGTCGACCTTTGTAATATCAAATAATGTTACATTTATAGCTAGTTGTTATCATTTCTAAATTCTGGTAGAGCAACAGTCGTAAATAGAAAATAAAATGAGGATGAAATGTGATGTTATCCAATAATATGACCAAGTGGCATCCTTCATCAATGATTCTGAATTAGAGATATTCTTGAAAACCCTCCATGACTATTTAGCTTCTTGTAATCTTCAGAAAACTCTTTGAAAATATTGTTTTCTTCATCTTTTGTTGTTCTACATCAAATACATATATTTCATTATACAACAGTTACTATGTTTTCAAATTCTAGCCGTTAATCTCAAATTAACAATTGTGATTTAAACATTATGACTTCATTTATATTTTCTAACGTGGGTCTCTCTTATTAATTTGTTGTTGAGACTAATTTCTAAACATCTTTCCATAGTGACATAGCCAGAAGCATTGATCTTTTAAGATCTGGCGTCACTTGAAAAACTGACCCACATCTATCACTATCAGAGAATCTATCCAATCGTAGTACACCAATCTAGGACCCATTTACCTTTTGTGGTTCACAAACTAAATTTGGCCCCACAATTCCACACATCAAATTGTTGCTATGTCACTATGAATAACGGGCGATCAACTCTATATAGAGACATAACGACCTTCATAGATTCATCTTGATCTAATGCTGATCATTTAAAGTTTTTAACTCATTAATTTCCCTTTGCATCATGGGTCTTCCTTCTAGTTACATACCTTGTGGCATACAAGTGGTAGTACTTTATTGTTTGACATCAAACTATTTTTCCTCATTGGCACCTCATGACTAGACTCTGACATGCTTTGTAAGAGATGATGGCCCATGAGACATGTGCCTTCATGTTGCTATGTTGCATGAATTAACAAATGAGCATATTTATAGAGCGACATAACAACCTTCTTAGATCCTCTTTGATCAGATGGTCAACGAGATGCATTTAACTTTTGTTTGAATGAGACCCAATATGATAGGTAAGCATCTGACTTTCCAACAAGCCAATAGCATACGTTTTTTCATTCAATTGACTTTTTAGCTTGGTGATGTGGATGATTAGAAATGTTTTGATTCATTGAATTGATTTCCACTTAGGAATTTTCCACCTTTGATCATGTTTCTTTTCCATTTTTGCATTTTTTAGTGCTTCACTTTGCATCAAATTCAATTGATTTCCCTTTATTTCTCATTCTCATGATCTGCATTTTTCCTTTAAGCCTCAATCCTCAACATTCTCTATCATCTTTTGCTCTGAATATGTCTATGATATCTTCATTCTACCTGTGTTATGTCTTTAATGGAACATTTGATCATGGAATTAGGGTTTCTCAGAGAGTTGTAAAAATATTTTCATGAGGGGATGCCATAAATTTGTGTCTTTCACATGATTGGGAACAAGGAATGTATGAATCTTTAGAACCTTTAGACCTTCTTCTCATTAGGAAAAGCATGAACAAACCCTCCCAAAACCCTAATCACCTAGCTTTGGATTGATGCATTGCTCATATGATTCTTGCATTAGGTTAACTCAAAGGAATGATGAGAAGCAAGATCATCCTATAGGCAATCTAGACTTAGACTCATTACTTTGACACTTGACTTGACTCAAAACCTTAAGGCAAAAGATATGAACTGAAACTTGGGCAATAGTTGGCTCTGACTTAAAAGAAGTCAAGCATGTTAATGCTTAAAAGAATTCAAGCAATCTATATTTCCCCACAAGGCTGAAACTAAGAAAGTAGCAAGGAACTACCTAAGGAAAAAAAACAACTAAACTAAAACAAATGACAAGGAAGGAAAACCTACCTATCTAACTACTATGCAGGGGTTACGTACTTTCAATTTTACACTAGCTACAACTTTAGATCATGCCCATTATAAGAACATGGCAAGGTTTCCCATGTGGGATATGCCAACTTGAAGGAATTATTTTGATTCATTTGAATAATCTAAAAAGGCCTTTTCCACAAGGATTGAAACTTGGAATCCATACCTCTTGCCTCATGTCTCTTATCCCATAACAACACCAAATCAACTTCCATAAACTTTCTAGGCCTTGCCCTTTTATCAAACAATTTCTTTATCCTTTCCTAATGTTCAATAATCTTATCAACCATCTCTTCTCTTTCTTGTTTTAGTTTAGTAAGATATAAGATCCTCTTCTCTAACCCATCTTGGAAGACATCATCTTGAATTGCAGTTTTCAATTTTCAAGTAGCTAGTTCTAATGGCAGTGGCAAATTAACTTCTACTCCGTACACCAATTCAGAAGGTGAGATCCCAATAACCCTTTTAGGTGTGGTCCTATTAGTCCATAAAGCATCATGAATCTTCTTATGCCAACCTTTCTGATTATCTAAGATCAATTTCTTAAAAATATTAATCAAGTTCTTATTACTAGACTCATCCTGCCCATTTCCTTGAGGGAAATAATCAGAAGAATGACCAACTTGAATACCATTATCATAGGAAAAATCAATGATTTCTAATGAAGAAAAGTAAGATGCATTATCCATTACTAATTTCATGGGAACTCCAAACCTTACTAGAATATGTTCTTTGAGGAACTCACATACCACTTCTAAGAAAGTCTTCTTCATTGGCTTAGGTTCAACCCATTTACTAAAATAATATGTGGCAATCAATATATATGAATGTCCTTGACTAGAGGGAGGATTAATTGGACCTATAAAATCTAAACCCCATTGATGGAAATGAGCTTCAATTACTACTAGCCTAAAAGGTAGGGTGGGAAACTAAGGTTTACTAGTAAACATCTTACATTTTTCACAATTAGCCATCAACTTATATGCATCTTTAAACATACTAGGCCAATAATAACACTGTCTCAAAATTTTGAATGCAGTGACAGTGCTAGAAAACTATTCTCCACATGCTTCATCATCAAAAGATCTTAACAACTTCACCCGATGTTCTTTATCCACACATCTCAAAAATGTTCCATCGATAGCTCTCTTATACAAGACATCATCATAAATTACATATTTCAAGGCTTCAGTTTTTAGATCTCTCCTTTGCTAAGTAGTCAATCCATCAGGGCATTCAACATATGTCAGAAAATAAGCAATGTTTGAGAACCAGGGATCTTGAAGACTTACCATAAGAAATTTTGGAGTATCTTCTTCTTTGCTTAGTTGATTCTCTACTAAGGCTTTACAGAGTGCATTTCCTCTTACAAGTTTATTTTCTTTCTATATCATATTCTTGAACTTTGGCTATCCACACTCCTTTGTTATTGCAACCAACATCTTGTTGTGTCAAAATACTTTTCACTATAGGATCTAGCACATATATTACTAAATGAGAATGCAACACATAAAATCTAAAATTTTTGAGGGCTCTCACCAATACATATGCATGTTTTTCCACTTGAGAGTATCTTAGTTCTTGATTTTTCAATGGTATACACATGAAAGCTATTGGGGCTTGTATTCTCTCTTTATTTTCTTGCATCAATATGGATGACATAGTATTTTCTGAGACATAATAGTAAATGATGAATTCTTTAGTGTAATTATGATGGACAAGTATAGGGGCTTTAGCAATGGCATCCTTGATATCCTCAAAGGGATTTTTCCCAATATCACTCCATTTGAAAGTTTTATTGTCTTTCATCATATCAACTATACATTTAACTATCTTAGAGAAATTAGGCACAAATCTTCTCAAGAAATTTACTTGGCCAAAGAAGGACTTCACTCTTGTTTTGCTCAATGGTAATTAATTTTTGAATTGCTTTAACTCTATCTAGATCAATCTTTACTCCTTCTTGGGATACAATATGACCAAGCAACTTGCCTTCTTTAACACAATATACTAATTTCTTTGGGTTCAAAGAGATACCATGCTCTTTGCATCTTTGTAACACCTTTTCTATGTATCTAATATGATCTTTTATCTTCTTAGAAAATACTATCAAATCATCAAGATATATGACATTAATTCTATCTTTTAAACCTTCAAAACCCAAATTCATTCCACATTAAAAAGTTACTCTGCATTGATTAAGCCAAAAGGCATTCTATTGTATGCAAATGTACCCCTTGGTGTGGTAAAGGTAGTCTTGAACTAATCTACTTCATTTACTTGGATTTGATTATATCCTAAAAATCCATCCAACATGGACATCATCTCTGATCTGGCAACAGTCTATAAAAGATTATCCATATTAGGAAGAGAAAAATTTTCCTTTAGTGAGGCTTGATTTAAGTTTCTGAAATCTACACAATCTTATTTCTCCATTCTTTTTCCTCACTGGTACAATATTAGCCACCCAAGTGGAATGGTGAATATGTTATATAATCTTGGCCTACAACATTTTGTTAATCTCCTTGAAGATTGCCCCTTCAATTAATAGGATTATAATTTCCCTACTTCTGTCTGAATGGTATTGCATCTGGTTTAAGAGGGATTTCATATTTGAACTTCCCACCCATGAAATTCTTTAGGTCTTCATAAATCCAAGCAAATACATCTTGAAATTCAATGAGCAATTTCTTAATTTCTACTCTCTCTTCTAGTATGCAACACTTGCATGTGTTTATCATCTTGGGGTTGACTTTCATCCCTATATTTATCATCTTGGGGTTGACTTCCATCCCTATGTTGATTCCATCATATTCACCAAAAGTCTTTCCCTTATTATCTCTTTCTCTCTTTATATATGCATCATGCCTATCAAAGAGTCTCTTTAAAGAGATCGAATGAGATGGAATCTTATTACCTTTCAACTGAAATGCATCAAATTCTATCTTCTTTTCATCTCCTGCTACTAAATCACCACTTTTTCATTAGTTCTTCCTTCAAAATGATCTTCCCCTTTAATGAATTTGAGTATTTGTTTATCATCTTCAAATACTTGTCATGACTCCTCATTATCAGGGACATTAGGCCTGTATAAAACTTCTACTTTATAGGTTTGATTTTTAAAATTAGGGTGTGGTAAGAGTAATGATGCAGACACTACTAAAGAATTAGCTCTTGAATCAAATTCTCTAAGTACTGATGTAATTGAGAAGGCATCAAAACCCTCAATTTCATCTCACACCTTCCTACAATAGTTTCTTAATCTCGAATTCTTCACTGCATATTGATTTCTAACTTGTTTTACTACCAACTCTACATCTCCTTGTGCTTTAAGCATCTTGACTCCCTTTTTCTTTTCTACCATTATACCAAGAAGGAGAGCTTCAGTTTCTATAGTATTATTAGTTTTTTTGAAATCTAACTTATAAGCAAAACAAATCATTTCTCCATCAAGTGATATCAACACCACACCTACACCTGAGCCAATATTTGCACAATTGCCATCAAATTCTAGAGTCCACAATTGATCACCTTTATTTGTTTATGATTCTTCTAAGATCTTAGGGGTACTAGAGAAAAACATATAATTTCCAAACTATATTTCATGATACAAGATTTGAGATCTAGGATCATCTAATTTCAAAATAGTGAACATTGCTTTCTCTTATGGTTCTAGCTTCATATTTTTGTCTTTGACTTGTATAGTGGCACTAGACCAATATAAATTTATTTCTCCCCCCATGTCTTTGCAAAAAATTCTACTCAAGAGAATTCCATAGCTTGCAGGGATGTCTGCTACTAGAATAGTAAGTTTCAATCTCTTAGAGGGGTAAGCAACAAGGGCAACTTGAGCATCTTTAATCTGTCCTAGCAATGACACTTTCTTAGCATCCATTGAGTAGCATCTACCAAAAATTTTAGTCAATGGAAGACCTAAAGAGTTGGCCACAAAGGAAGGCATTACACTGTCAGAGGCTCCTGAATCTATGATGCAATTACTCAATCTATTTCCGTTGATGAACAAAGAAATATAAAAAGGATCTGGCTTTTGACTTGGGTAGGTAGCTAAAATAGTAGGTTCTTCTTCTTGAAATAGTCAAGGAATTGTAAAATCTTCATTATCAAAAGAAGCTCCACTAGTGCTAACCTTATTATGATGTTCAACATTGGCATTAATATTAGTATGATCTATCTCTTTACTATTGCAATGCTCAACTAGTCTTTTCAATTGATTAGGATTAGATTTCAAATAATCCAATGGAGATATATGAATTCTTGTCCCTTTATAGTATTGCACTATGTCAAAGGAATTAATAGGATTACCTTTATACTCCTTTTGTGAAGATGAAGTTACTATGCCACTATCTTTATCAACTTTATTTGATGGTGCATTATGCTTGATAGGAACTAAATTGTTGCTATGATTTCTATTCTTCAGACCTCTAGTCATTACTATTAACTAAAGTCCTTCTAGAGTAGCAAAACAATCTCCTCCTACTTCTGAATCTGACTCATACTCGAAGAAATAATTTTCAAAGTCACCACAAGGAGCATTATCATCCTCACTTTCAAGATATTCAATTGTTTGTTCTTTTTTATCCACCATTTGTTTATATCTAATCATATCAGCACATGTATCTCCATCATGATTTGCTCTTAGGTGAAAAGCACACATATTTTGTCTTTTTGGAGTAGGTTCGATTGCTAGTCTCTATTGAATAGGTGGTATTTGAAATGCTTTACCTCCATTTGTATTTATGTAACCTTCCTAATGTGGTTGATAAGTAGGTCTATTGATTTGTTTCCTCAATGAGATGAGCTCATTAGACAATTTTTGAAGCATGGCTTATGTAGTATTGGAAGTACTAGCTATATTGCCCACAGTTCTAGATTGAAACTCTCTTTTCCACTTACCAGAGGCTATCATGTAATCCTCCATCTCCATAACTAGTGTTTGAGCAACTTGCAAGTTAGCTACATTTGCTCTTGTAATCTAGTATCCTAGATCAAGTGGCATTGAGCTAATGTAGAAAGTTTTCTTAGTATCATCAATAGTGCACTTGTAGAAAAAATTATTTTCAGAAGTTTATTGAATTTTGCATTGAAATCTCTCAAAGAAACTAATGTTTCTTTCTTTATTTGTGCCAATTGTAATAATAAGGTTTGTGCATCTTTTGTTCTTTTGTATCTTTCCTCAAACCTTTGTTTCATGGTATTCAAATTTGTGATGCATCTTGTAGGCAGGTCTTGGAACCAATCAATAGCATTCTCCACCAATGTATCAACAAAAATCCTGACTACCACATCCTCATGTTGAGGATTTACCACACCACAAGCCTTATGGAGAGCACTTAAGTGTTGTTCTGCAGAATTAGAGCCATCTCCATTGAATCTAGGAAATTATTTTTCTTGATGCTCTTGGTAGATCATTATTAGCCCCAAGGGAAAGAGGACCAATAGAATTTCCCCATGGTTGTACCATAACTAATGGTACAATATTCTAATTTTCCTCAAAAGTAACAGAAAGTGAAAGTGTTGTGCCAATCAATAACAAAGCATCAAAAGTAGGAGGAATGGAATTGATGACAACTAGAGGAGCAAAAGATTGACTTCTCTGTGTTCTATTAGGAGGAACAATTGTAGATAAGAGATTATCTTCAAGTGGTTTGGTTGCAAATTCCCTTGCACATGTTCTTCCTCTTCTACAAAGGGCTTCTAGGATAGGAAAGTTAGCCTTCTTGAGCTCTTCATATATTGGGTCAATCTTTCCTTTCTCCTTGGCACTCTTGGTATATTTGGAATCCAAAGTGTATCAAATGGTGTTTTTTTTCATATTGATCTTACCAATCTTCAAGTTTGAATTTGATTCACATCTTTGACAGGTTGAGGTTGTAAACTAGTATCAAGTCCTTATGAAAAACACTTGAACACCACAAGTCCTTTCTTGCAACTCATATATATATTTTGAGCGTAACAGATTATGAAGGGAAATTCATTAGAAATTTCATCTAAATTCTTCCCTAGTAGAGTTGCCAAAAACTGTTGGTTAACAATTTGTCCCTCTTGCTAACTTGGCTTTACCTTAACTCTAGATGCCCAAAAATGCAAGGAAACAAAAAAATATTTACCAACAAATGGGTTAGTGTATGTATTATATCACTACCCACTAAATTTGATTAGGTACAACTCCCTATGATTTGCAATGATATGCAATGAATATATTTTTATGAGATCAGAGATATATGGGGTATGCTCTTAACTTGAGAGCACATAAGGATAAACCAGGATGTTCATAACTATAAACACCCTAGGCAGAAATAGATTTGGACAACTTATTAACACCCAGTTGAATGGATATCACAAGCTACCTTGAAGTTCTTCTAACATCTACTCCTACTTCTAAGTGCAGATTTACCATCTAAATGCAAAGCGGAATGAAGAGATAAGCATTTGAGAGAAAATGGAATTGGTTTCACTATCAACCTTGAATGAAATAGAATCCAACCAATAACTAATAGATTCATATACATTTATCTTTCATTTCCCAATGAAACTATCTAACAAGATATGAAATGAACAAGAGAGGAAACAAAATCATATATAAGGAAAGTAAATGAAATCACTTTCACTACAAACATCAAAATGAAATGGAATCCACCTGATTAACAAAGGTTCACATACAGAATCCTTCCTGGTGGTTAGGGGCCTCTTCTGAACACTATACAGTGGTAAAGTCCAGTGATGCACCTCTGGATTCAGTGGTTGTATCCAAGGATGTTTCCTCTATAGTTGTTCTTTTGGTGCCGGTGTTTGAGGAGGTTCCTACTCCTTCTCCTACCCTAGTACTGCATGTTCCTCCTAGTCTTATTGGGGGCCAGGACCCTTTTCTTGTCCCTGGCCCTGTCCTTTCTACGGGGGGCTAGTTGGCTACGGGCTCTTCTAGGATGAATATTGGTGTTTCGGATCCCCTTGGGCTTCATTATTTGGGTTCATCTGGAGATTGGATTGTTAAGGCAGCTAAGGTGGAGGATGGTTGGACTGTAATTAAAAGAAAGAATACTAGATCATCTACTCCTCCTTTAGATATGAACCTCTAATCATGCAAGGGTGGCTTGAAATCAAAGGGCAAATCATGATATATCTGGCTTTGCCCCCCTTGCTGGATCGTTTCTTTTGGTTGGTGATAGGCTTTTTGTCACCTTTCTTACCCTATGTTTCGAGGGGTGACTAGTTCTTCTTTTGTTTTTTGTTTCTTTGTTTCTAAGTTTATTGAATATCTTTAGTCTTGTACAAGGTTTGAGGCACCCTTCAAAATTTGTTTATCTAATAAAAAACATAGGTTCACATACAATTTTCCTTCAACTCTTTATGTAGAACTAATCTAAGAATGGGCAACAAAACATGACGAGTAAACAGAAAATAAATGGAATTACAGACTCATTTACCATCAAGTTTGTCGACCTTTGTATTATCAAATGAGGTTACATTTATAGCTAGTTGTTATCATTTCTAAATTCGGGCAGAGGAATAGTCATAAATAGAAAATAAAATGAGGATGAAATGTGACGTTATCCAATAATATGACCAAGTGGCATCTGTCATCAATGATTTTGAATTAGAGATATTCTTGAAAACACTCCATGATTGTTTAGCTTCTTGCAATCTTTAGAAAACCCTGTGATAACACTGTCTTCTTCATCTTCTGTTGTTTTATGTCAAATACATATATTTCATATTGCAACGATCACTACATTTTCAAATTCTGGTTGTTGATCTCAAATTAACGATTGTGATTTAAATTTTATGACTTCCTATATTTTCTAACATGGGTCCCTCTTATCACTTTTTCGCTAAGACTAATTTCTACGCATCTTTCTATAGCGACATAGTGAGAAGCGTTGACCTTTTAAGATCTGACGGTGCTTGCAAAACTGACCCACCTTTGTCACCATCAGAGAATCTATCCAATTATAGTACACCAATCTAGGACCCATTTACCTTTTGCGGCTCATAAACTAAATTTGGCCCCATAGTTCCATGCGTCAAATTGTCACTATGTCACTATGAATAATAGTTGAGCAACTCTATATAGTGACATAACAACCTCCATATATTCATCTTGATCTGACAGTGACCATTTAAATATTTTAACTCATTAATTTCCCTTTGCATCGTGGGTCTACCTTCCAGTTATATACCTCGTGGCATACATGTGGCAGTACTTTATTGTCTGATGTCAAACTGTTTTGCCTCATTGGCACCTTGTGATTAGACTCTGACGACGCTTCATAAGAGATGATGGTCCACTGGACATGTGCCTTCACATCACTATGCTGCATGAATTAACAAACAAGGATCTTTATATAGTGACATAACAACCTCCATAGATCCTCTTTGATTTGATAGTCAATGAGATGCATTTAACTTTTGTTTGAATGAGACCCAATATGACAGGTAAGCATCTAACTCTTCAACTAGCCAATAGCATATGTTCTTTCATTCAATTGACTTTTTAGCTTGGTGATGTGGATGATTAGACATGTTTTTATTTGTCAAATTGATTTCCACTCAAGTCTTTGCCACCTTTAACCATGTTTCTTTTCCATTTCTACATTTTTGAGTGCTTCACTTTGCATCGAATTCAACTAATTTCTCTTTGTATCTCATTCTCATGATTTACATTTTGTCTTTAAGCCTCAATCCTCGATATTCTTTGTCATCTTTTGCTCTAAATGTGTTTGTGATATCTTCATTCTACCTGTGTTATGTCTTTAATGGAACATTTGATCATAGAATTAGGGTTGCTCAGAGAGTTGTAGAAATATTTTCATGAGGGGTTGCCATTAATCTTTGTCTTTCACATGATTGGGAACAAGGAGCATATGAATCTTTAGAACCTTTAGACCTTCTTCTCATCAGGAAAAGCATGAGCAAACCCCTCCCAAAACCCTAATCACCTAGCTTTGAACTGATACATTTCTCATATGATTCTCACATTAGGTTAACTCAAAGGAATGATGAGAAGCAAGATCATAATATAGGAAATCTAGACTTAGACTCATTACTTTGACACTTAACTTGACTCAAAACCTTAAAAGATATGAACTAAAACTTGGACAACACTCACAGAAGTGCATAGGTACCCAACCACTACATCCACTTAGTACATAGGAACAAATACTACATACATGATTTACTCCATCAAACCAAAAAAGCATAAGAACTAACAATCAAATCCCTCGAATGCTGATACAAGAGAGGTGACAAATTTATGAGAAAGTGGACCAAAAGAACTGCATATTAGGAAATCAAGACCAACCAAGATGCTTAGAATATATATTATAGTGTCAAGAGGGTTGGGCTATGGACACAAAAACATGAGAGTAGTGTTGTGGAAGGAACACTCACTTGACATAAGTAGATGACACTAAAAGGCAAACAACTACCACCGGTGGCACTTTATCATCAATGCATGTACAGTAAGGCACATGAAGAGAGAACCCAAGATGCAATAGGGTGACACTTTATCTCAGTGCATTTGCATAAACATTCTTACAAATGATATCATCAAAGATTAGAAAGGGAAGAGAGTTGATACAACATATAGTGTAGCCCAAAAGGAGACATCCATTCCATGAAAATGACCCCCGTACCTAAAACAACCAAGATATCCACCATAGTGCAATAGAGCCAAAAATTAAGTAGAAAGAGCTTGGAGAAGAATTTGGAAGAAAATATAGAATCACTACAAAGAGCACTAAACAAGCTCTCAGAACCTACTTTTTGACAACATTTTGTTTGTTGAAAATCAAGTTTGTATGCTCAAGTTATGGCAAAAACATCGATAGTATGTTGAAAATGACCCAAAGGTCTTGTAGGTGGGTGATGTAGCAATGATGTCATAATTTTTATAAAATTAAAATTTATAGCCATATGACCATCATGGAAAAAACTTTCCATGTCAATGTTGTGGGACCTAACAATGATGTGGCTTAGGCCACATGTCACTATGGGACCCACTGATGATGTCACACAAAACATGGCATGCTGACTGTGCATGCAAGACCCACCATGATTATGTGGTATGTCCACGTGGTTGATGATGTGGCCCAAACCATGTGTCACTATGGGACCCATCGGTGACATGGCTCAAGCCACTCCGCTTAGTCCTTCTAAAGCTTTAGAGATCTCTAAACAAGAATGGGCAGTTGCAGATCCAAGGCTCTGATATCGTATAGGAGTTGATGAAAACAACTCTTGAAGATGCTAGATTATAACCTACAAAAAATACCTACCACATGGAAGATGAAGTAAAGAAGGAGAAAGAGAGAGAACAAAAAGAACAAACTTTAAATGAGAGAGAATATGTTTCTCAATAACATGAATCAAGTGTTTCAAGAGAGAAAAACTCTCAAGATGTGTGTCACATTGTGTCTTGTCCTTCTTGTTGAAAATACAAAGGGGTGAACATCCTTATATAGGATTTTACCCTCTCAGCAAAGTGGTGTGACTCATCTACCCACAAGGTGGTGTGACTCATCCACCCACAAAGTGGTGTGACTCATCCACTCACAAGGTGGATAGGATGACAAGAAAGCCTTGTCATGCACCCCCACAAGGTGGTGTGACTTATCCACCCACAAAGTGGTGTGACTCATCCACTCACAAGGTGGTGTGACATCTACCCACAAAGTGGTGCAACTCATCCACTCACAAGGTGGTGTGACTCATCCACCACAAGGTGGATAGGATGACAAGAAAGCCTTGTCATGCACCCCCAAGGGATAACATTTAATAATGTATGACATTAGTAAATGTTGAGTGCAAAACTACTATGCACAAAGTGAAACCTTGGTAAAAGGTGATATTACCTTTTGCTTTAACAATAGGTAAAAGGTGATAACACCTTTATTATGCTTGATTAAAAGGTTATAAACCATTTACTCTAACACAAGCATCATGCCATGTTTTGTCCCACATCATTAGCGCGTCCCATAGTGACATGTGGCCTGAGCCACATCATTGTCAGGTCTCAGAGCATTGACATGGAAGTTTTTTTTGCCATGATGACCATATGACTATCAATTTAATGCATTAAAAATGATGACATCATCAAAATTTCATCATTGCATCATGCACCTACAAGACCCTCATGTCATTTTCGACCTACTATTGGTTGTTTTGCCATAACTTGAGCATATGGACTCTGTTTTTGGCAAATGAGATATTCCCCGCAAGCTAGTTCTGAGAGCTATTCATTGGTGTAGATTATTTGGGATTTTGATGCAATTTTATTGCTTGTTTTGGAAATCAAAGTATGGAGTTCTTTTTTCCACTCCGACGGGCATAACTTGAGCATTTGATATCCATTTTTTGAAAATATTATATTGCTGGCAAGGCTATTTTGTGTACTTTCTAGTGATGCTGGTTTTCCTTTGTGATTCTTCTCCAGGTTCATTCCTCTTTATTTTTCATGTTTTTGCAAACTAGGGAATGACTTGTGTGTTATAGGTCCAAGGATCATTTTCATCAATTGTGATGACTCATTATGGGCTATACTATCGATTGTATATGCCTTATACCTTTTTTGATATTTGTTGAAATAATTTTCTGTAAGCATTCTTTTGCAAAGACACTGAGATAAAGTGTTGTATTGCATCTGTATTTTTCATTTAAGTTATTTTGCCTAGTTTTGCCTTCTGATTCAAGCAGTGTCATTTGAGGACACTCATGCAGATTATTGCTTTCTTAGGATCTTGAACTTTTTTTGTGCCTTATTGTACTCACACTACATTATAAAGTGCCCTGGGGGGTTTCATGTTGGCCATTTCTTGTCATCTTCCTTTGTCAAGTGAGTGTTCTTTCCATGACATTAGCCTCATGATGTGCTGATGACACATGCCTTTATATGTATTTGTACTTCTTCTACACTTTTAATGTTCTTGGTTCCTCTTTTTTGCAGGAGAAATTGGCCCACTTTCTTAGATGCCTATCACCTCACCCTTATAAGCATTCATGGAGATTTAACTATTGGTTCTTATGCTTCCTTGGTTCGATGGAGTGAACTATGTATGCAATATTTGTTCCTATGTACTAAGCGGTTGTAGTGGCTAGGTACCTATGCATTCTAGTAAGATGGAACACATACCATATGAACATTCTTCATTTTTTGTTCTTATTTTGGATGCAACCTTCCATATTCAACTAATCAACTCTCCAGGCTTTGGTTTTATGCCATTTGTATCTTTGAGTTAAGTTGTTTGCTTTTGCGTGCCTCCTAATTCAAGTAGTGTCATCAGAAAGCACTCATAGAGATTACAATCTTCTCTACTTGTTCAAGTTGTATTTACATGGAAGTTCTTCACATCAATAGTACTTTTGATAGTTGTTTGTAGCTTCATCATGCTTCAGTGGTGTTCTTCAAGATCAACATTGTTCCTATTTTTTGGAACAATCCTCTTTTCGGGTATGTCTTCTCGGAGTGGATTTTTTCCCATTGGGTTTTCTCTATTTCTAATCTTTATAGAGATTTGGTTGTAATTGGGTACCTAAGTAGGCCTTTGTTGTCAAGACCCAAGTTTTCTTTGTAGTTGCCTTGCCTTTTCGTGCATTGTTTGTAGTTGTATTGTCGCTCATCTTAAGTGGGGGTGTTAGAGTAAATGATCTATAATCTTTTACTCAAGCATAGTAAATGTGGTACCAAATTTTACCTATTGTTAAAGTAAAAGGTAATATCACCTTTTACCACTTACGATTTTACTTTGTGCATAGTAGTTTTGCACTCGACATTTAATAATATCATTCATTATTAAATGTTATCCCTTAGGGGTGGATGACAAGGCTTTCTTGTCATCCACACCACTTTGTAGGTGGATGAGTCACACCACTTCGGCGAGAGGGTGAAATCCTATATAAGGACGTTCAACCCTTTTGTATTTTCACAAAGGACACACAATGTGATACACATCTTGAGAGTTTCTTCCTTATAACACTTGATTCATATTATTGAGAAACACATTCTTTCTCATTTTAAGTTTGTTCTTAGTACTCTCTCTCTTTCTCCTTCTTTGCTTCATCTTCCGTGTCACAGATATTTGTTGCAGGTTATAATCCATGATCTTCAAGAGTTGTTTTCATCAACTTCTACATTCAGGACTTTGGTTCGGGTCTATACTTAACCCCGTTCATTTTTCTTTGGTGCCCACACTTTGAACAAGGTTTTTTAAATACTTTTGAAATTAATAAAACATGCAATTGCCTCTTATCTATCAAAAAAAAATTATATTCATTTTAGATTATTCAATTTTCAATTCTTTCATATTGATTTATTTTATGTACAAAGTGTTACTGGCTCATCCTTTCATACACAAAAGCATGAGACTATTAGTATTTACTTTATATGAGAACCCACAAATAACTTTCCACCTATACAATTTTATTTTCTCATTATTTTTTTCAAAAATTAACAAAAATTTTATTATCAAATTGCTCAATATAATTTTTTGAAATATAAATTTAATTTTAATTTTGTAAATTGATTTTGTTTTTAGTTTGTTAAACTTTTATTTTAATTATTTAAATTAGTTTAGTTTTTAACTTTTTAAAATTGATTTAGTTTTAGAGTTTGTTATAATCATTTTAGTTTGTTATTTTTTATTAATCTTTTTATAATAGATTTTTTAATGTGATTTTTTTAGATGATAATTTTGTTTATATCTGATAAATTGAATATATGTAAATAATAATATATAAATTATTGTTTAATATATAAATTAAGAACTAATTATAATTTAATTTATTCACACTAAAATATATTTTATATTATTAAACATCTATTGACTCATCCTAAAATGTCTAATTGCAAATAGATTTTGTCTCTAATAACTTTTAGGCAAGACGCCGAAGCCGAAGCTAGGGTTCATTATTATTATTATTATTATGTGACGTGATCAATTATTATTAATATTAAGCTTGTGTAGAGTTGAACCCAAGACCTCTTCAATAAGAGGCTCACAATTTACCGTTTCTTGCCTATCAAAATTTATCATTTAACAATTAATATTTTTATATTTATTTTTATGTGGTATTTAATAAATTATTTTGAAAAGTGTATTATGTTTATAATAAAAATTGAAATTTTAACATGGTTGTCAAATTTTTAACATCATCACACTCCATCCTTTCTTTTGATTAATGTCAATTGCATTAATTATTTAAATTAATTATTTTTCTATTAAAATTTTATAATAGAATTTTTATATAAAGCATTTTTTAAATAATCATTTTAATCATTTTAATAAATTATAATTTAATTTATCTATTAAATTATATTAAAAAAAATATTTTATTATTTTTATTATTGAAGATTTCTAATTTTTAACATTAAATTTTCATTGTGATGATCCAAATGACCAAATGAATGCAATGATGTTCATATGATAAAAGGATGCCGCTACTTTTCCTCTGTTTAAATGGCTCATATGTCCACTGTAGTGATTCATGTCCCAGCTGAAACTCTATATTGCTATGTAATTTAAACGGGAATCTGTTCATAGCAATTTGCATAAATATGAAAATAAACCCTAGCTTCTCTGCTTTTTCTTTCACACATTGTGTCCTAATTGTCAAATTGTTTGCATCCTTATTGTCGAATTAAATCATCGCAATCTCCCGTTTTTGTGTTTGCTGTTTACCGAGCGAGGGTTATGCAGGGGAGATGCTGGGTCTGCACATGTTCATCGTGTTAGCATCGGGAACAGAAAAAGGGCGAGCGAATAAATGACGAGTTTCATTATGAAGGAATCTTTGGCGTAATAAAAATAAAGAATATAACATTGCTTTTGTACCCTTTTACGTGCAGAGAAATATATAAAAATCCGGGCATCTCTGAAACTTCTTCGGCTGTATGTTGCGGCGGATCAAATATTTATCGACTCTAAATTAGGGACATTCAGCTGTCTATAGGGTTTAATGGCTTACTCGGGCATGCATGTTGTTTCCGGTAAATTCAGAAGTGATATTGTTTGCTGCAATGACAAGCGCAGTGGGCTATTTACCCTTAATCGTAAGCAGAGTCGGAGAAGTCTAAGAGTCAAGGCAGGAAGAGGTGCTGCTGGGCTTACGTACAAAGTTGCAGGTGTTGACATTGATGCCGGCACAGAGCTGGTGAAAAGGATCTCAAAAATGGCGCCTGGCATTGGCGGATTTGGAGGACTCTTTCCCTTTGGTATTTATCGTAGTGCTTTCTACTCGTTTTTAGTTTTGGCGTTCTTTACAGTTCGATTGACGTATTATTGCTGTTTTTCGTTTCGAGAAGTAAACAATTTATTACCAAGCTCAGTCTTCATTCTATATTCTGATTTCCATTTAAAAATAAAAAAATTCTCCTTTTTAAATTGGCAGTATCGCCTTCAGCTACAGACATCTCTGCTTACTTCACTTTAACACACAACAGCTTTATAGTTTTCTCTCAAAGAAAACTATGAGTAACAAGATTCAATTGCTGTTCCTCCCCAAGAAGTCTGCATGTAAGAACAGTTGTTCTGATGATTCTTCTCGAGTCCTTATCACTTGCCTTACACCGAACTTGAATATCTGAGCCATCTGTTGCTTTTAGCAATTGATCTACAATGCCATAAAAAAGAGAACGGAACTCCATTAACCATGAGCTTTCTTTAATTCTGGCATCCTCCTGTAAAGTTGTTTTCTTTTCAGAAACTTCTAAATGTGGAGTCCAGTGTTTCTTATTTTTGTAAACATTGTTACTCAAAATGATCCTTCCATTGCATTTGTCTTACCCTTCTCCCATTGCTGTTTAAACACTTTACCTCACACTGCTCACTTTTCTCTAGTGTATATGTTGCGAAAACATTTTCCAAGCCCGTCCAAGGCCAAGAAGCTCTTTAAGAGTAAGAGCATTCCATATTTTCAGTACTTGAGATACCCGCCCTCCTTGTTCAACATCTGCCAGAAGTAATTCCAAAGTCACATGTTCATTTGTAAGGCTTTGCTTAGTAGGACTAACATGTTTCTTAACTTGTTGCCTACGATTCATCAATCTCAACGATGTGTTGATTATTTTCTTTTACACACATAAATCCTTCTGCTTGGTAAACAACTTTTTAAACTTGTTACTGAATGTAACCTTCCAAACTGTGTTATTGAGCAAGATGGAATCCTTATTTAATAGGTCATTAACATTTTTCATTACTTTTACCATTCTACTGTCTACATTCAAACCTGAAAAGAACTTTCTCTAAATTGCACTGTCTGTGATCTCCTTCCTCGTGGAATTTCTTTTAACAAGCACAGAGCCAATTCCAACAGTCTCAAGACAGAATCGTGCACACATTAAAGCAGTATTTGCATGTCTCCAATCTGGAAGGAAACCAATTTTGTTGGTTGTAAGTTGTAACAATAGACATGATAATGTCCATTCCTCCACCAAATCCATAGGCTGAGCTCTCTGTTGATGTTCCTTTAGCATTAGAATGAACTAAGGCATCCTCCATAACATGGCAATTTCGAAAATTTATCACTTGCTGCGATGGCTCTCCTTTTGATAGGTTAGCGTACGGTACTTGTATTGGAACATGTTAACGTTTTGACCAGAAATGAAGATAAACAGCAATAAACAAAATGATGAAAAGTAATACACAACAATTTATCTTGGGAAAAACCCTCCAACTTGAGGGAGAGAAAACCCAGCCACACAAAAAAATCTCCTTATTGATAAATAAGCAGAAGTGTAAAATACAATATGACCAAACAGAAGTCTCAAAACTGAATTGATATTCAGAAACACAAAGATATCAATTTAAATCACCCAATACAAATTCCTCCTGAAGAATGTATAAACTTGCCTTGACCCTTTGCTGTTACAAAATTAAGAGCCCTTTGTAGTCTTGACTCTTCAATGTCTTGTCCCTTCAAAGTGAGGACTCTTTGTTGTCTTCAATAAACGATAGATTATTTAAATATTTCAAATTAAGAAAGAAAGATAGTCCCTAACACTTGCCAAAGTTCCTCTTGAGGTTTAGACATGAAACGAGAACTAAAACATATATATGGTCATAGCAATAAGATAAATCAAATTACTGACTAATTGTTGATAATGTGAGAGTAATAAAGTATTTTCTTACTAATTAAATCAAATTGATTTAATTATTAAGTCACTTATTATCTCTAGGTTACTTAAGCTAAACTTTGGGCATATAATAATTAATTATTTTTATTAATTATTATCATGCAACCTAGGTTACTTACATGTTAGGTTTTTGATCCCCTTTTATAAAATTTGATTTCTTTGTAATTTATTCATTCATTTTTTATATTAGCAATTTCTCTTTTTTACTCATCAAGAATGTCTCATTTGTGGATCTGGGAATTCTAGCCTCCATAGGTTTTGCTTCTCTCTTTCTGTGACAAGTGTTTGCATGCATTTGATTCTTGGGAGCTATGGGGTTGATCTTTCATCATCTTCAACATGGTATTAGAGCTCCAGATCTTCATGCCCTTGTTCTGTTCATGAGAAATTTGGCTTGGCTTTCAGATTTGTATTTCTTTTAAAGGGTTTCGGTTCTTCAAAGTTTTTTGGTATTGGATTAGGGGGGTCACTTTTTTTTTTGGTGCACTTTGAGCCTAAATGGACCTCACTGTTGAGCTCAGAGTGCCCAAAAACCCCTATTTTCATTTAAAATTTGTCCAATTTGGACACTTGGAATCTGAGGCAAAAAAAATTTCTCTCAGATTATGCATGTTTCTTGATGCGAGATTTGATGATTTTTTATACGAAAATCAAAAAATTTTGGCACGAAATTCGAGATTTTTCAATATGAAATTTGAGATTTTTTGGCTTGCAAATCGAGACAATTTTGGTATGAAATTGACACACTTCTCGATGTAATTTCTAGTACTAGTCGACACACTTTTCGATGCATTTGACATGGATCTCGAGGTGGTAATTTTTTTGTTTTCCCATTCTTGTGCTTTTTTGACCTACATTTTTTTTTGGGTGTAACTTGCTCATCTGGACTTCATTTTTTACAAATGAGATATTGTTGAAAAGCTGATTCTGAGCTTGTCGTGATGGTACAATTTATTTGGACTTTTGATGTTGTTTGGTTGGTGGTTTATGCAATCAAAGTCAAAGGTTCTATTTTGCACTCCAGGAGATATATCTCGAGACATTTTACGTTCCAGATTCTGCTCCAGGCACATCCCATTCAGATTTTTTCTTTTTTGCATTCTAATGGATATCTTGGTTGTTTCAAGTCCGGGGATCGATTTGGTTGATTCAGATGATTTTTCATGGGTTGTACTATCTCTTGTATCAGCCTAATGTCTCTTTTGATGTTTTTTGACATTCTTTTGTAGTATTTTTGCAAATGCACTAAGATAAAATGCATAAATTGCCACTCTATTGCATTTCAGGATCTTGCACATCTTTGTGTTTTGTTGTAATCACACTATATTATAAAGTGCCTTGGAGGGTTTCATGTTGGCCATATTTGTCATCTTTCTTTTTCAAGTGAGTGTTCCTTCCAGGACATTAGCCTCATGATGTGTTGATTACATGTGCCATTATAGGTTTTTGTACTTCTTTTGCACTCTTGATGTTCTTGGTTCTTTCTGCAAGAGATATTGCATTTAGTTTTAGTGTTGATGTCTTACCTCTCAGCATTATAAGGGGGTTATGTTGGTTCTATTGCTTTTTTAGTTCAATGGAGTGAGCTATGTATTCAATATTTGATCCTATGTACTAGGCAATTGTAGTGGCTGGATACTTATACATTTCGGTGAGATAGATCATTTACCATATAGACATTGTTTTATTCTTGTTTTTGGAGGCCATGAAGATACCTTCCATATTTGATTGATTAGCTCTTTAGACTTAGTCTTCTCTACTAGGTCATGTTCTATACAGTGGAGGTTCTTCAAATAAACAGTTTGATAGTGTTTGCAGCTTCATGCTTTAGTGGCATTCTTCATGATTATCTTTTGTTCCGATCTTTTGGGACATTCCCTAGTTTGGAGGCTTTTTCAGTCTTTCATTAGTTTCTTTCGGCATGTTTTCCATCTCTTTTTGGAGTCAGGTTTTTCCAATGTGATTTTATCTATTTCTCCTCTTTTCAGAGATTTGGTTGTGCTTGGGTACCTCATCAAGCTTTGTTGCCAGGACCCAAATTTACTTTCAGTAGTAGTTTCTAGGTTTTTAGCTACTCCTTAGGTTTATCTTAAAGGGGGATGTTAGAGTAATAAAATATTTTTTTATTAATTAAATTATATTGATTTCATTATTAAGTCACTTATTATCTCTAGTTTACCTAAGCTAAACTTTGGGCATATAATAATTAATTATTTTATTAATTATTATCATGCAACCTAGGTTAGTTAGGTTAGTTACATGTTAGCGTTTTGATTTCCTTTTATAAGGATTGATCTCTTTGTAATTTATTCATTCACTTTTGATATTAGCAATTTTTCTCTTTTTCTCATCAAGAATGTCTCATCCGTGGATCTGAGAATTCCAGCCTCCATAGCTTTTGCTTCTCTCTCTCTTGACAGGTGTTTGCATACAGGTGATTCTTGGGAGCTGTGGGGTTGATCTTTCATCAACTTTAATAGCTACATGTTTCATTAATCAATGATGTACAATGTTGGTTGAGAGCTGATCCCAACTTCTGTAGGTGTAGATGCAGGATTATATATAGTTATATGGAATTCTGCTAAAAGAGATTTGGCATAATTAGTTTGTAATACTTAGATCTTATTTTTAGTTTGCAGAAATTCTTCAAGAAAACAATATTGCTTATAAATAAAGTTATCAATATAAACTTTTCAACTTGTTTTATTGATAAACATCTGCACAAAAGGTGTGGTGATTACATATAAACAGTACTCATTAACATGTATATGTCCAATGAACTTATCCAGTTGCATTTTTCTTGACATGCACACAAAAGGAAGTCCAATGGTGCACCTATGTGTTACCTCAATCATGTTCCTACAAGCTGCTTGAATAAATTTTCTTGCTATTTTTCACATAAGAAACATTTACAACCACCTTCATCACATCAGCGATATGGTCTTTCATGTTAAAATTAAGTATTATTGTCATCCAGTGATTCAAACAAGTTTTTATCTGACTTTTTGGTATTTTTAATTATTGTATTTTTGGACTATACACATTTTAATTTTGCACAATTGCATTTGATAGTCATGTCTTAACCAACTACTATTTGGCCCCATTAATAGGAATCAAAATTTTGACTGTATTTGTTTTGGTTAAACTGGTTAATAACATGATTTCTATTTTTTCAAGAATAATATTCATATCAAAAAATTGGAAGCTTGTAGCAGTCCCAAACTATTACTTTCAATGAGACTGTATAGCACCAAGTTCTAAATTTTTATTTGCAGTTTTTGCTGAGGAAATTACAGAACGTGCTTATCCACAAAATTGTCATGCCCAAAATTCTACAACAAGGCAAAAACACAACTAATTTTTTTTTTGAAACAAGAGTGAAATCTGAAGGTAAGATACATAATCTATTCATAAACTTGGAGGTGCTAAAGTTAGATGATGGGACGAAGTTTGTTCCACATGGAATCTGGATTTCAAGTTTCTTATGAGATGGTTACTTGGTTACTTATTATAGAATGCAAGCTAAGTTTTAAGATGCTACGGTGATAGCCCCTCACCTACAATTCTCCAAATTAAGACACTTCACAATGCATGTGAAAATTCAATTTACAAAACATATGGTTCTAGGGTATAGTGTCATGAAGATCTTTTATGATTATCCTGATCATTTGATTATGCACTACTATCTATGTCTTTGTTATTATTTATTGATTTGATTATCTTTATATATTTAATTGTTTTATTTAATTATTACTAATATTATTATTATGTTTCTCTTAATTTACTAATTTTTCAAAAAATACTAATTTTATACCCAATGTACTTACCTTACCTTTTTTTAAGACTAAGCTCTGATTTAGTTCTTCACCCAAACATTATAAAAGAAAATAAAATACTTAATTAGAACTATTCCTAAATCTATGCTACAAGACCACCCCTTAGTAATCATCTTTAATTAATACATGCATAAAAAGATTAAAATACAATTATCCTTACTAACCCAACTTACCAAATTTCATTAATTTCTTAAGACTACTCCTAACTACCTCTACCTAATAAAATAAACATTTTAATCTTTTAAATTTTAATTCTTCTATTAAAATTTTCTAATCCCCTAATCCCCATGATACCCCTTCTACCTTAGCAATGCACCAAAATTAAAATAAAATTTAAAAACAAACTTTCTTACTTTACGTACCTACCAATCTTACCTATGCCATCCCCAACAATATAATCTAAATTAAATAAACATCATACTCCCAAACTAAATAAATCCCTAACTATTCTAACCAAAGTAACAAGAATCGGAATCGGATCGGAATCGGCAAGGCCGAATCGAATCGTGAATCGGCAATGAATCGGAAAATTTGAAAAAACCCTTTAAATTTAAAGATTTTAACAATTTAAAACTTATTTCATGCACCCTTTATTGAATATAACTTAAACACACTATAACATCATCAAATAGAAGTTAAAACTTAACATACATAAACATGGAACATAAAATCCATCACATATGTAACTTATTTATCTAAAATGTAAATTGTAGGCTAGCTGAAGTAAATAGAAATCAAATGATCATAATGATTTAAATCATAGAATGTATGTAAGATGATCCATAAGACATCAAATCATAAATGTATGTAAGAATCTAAGATGAAGATCCATGAAAGTTTGAAACATATGTCTATCAATAATTCAGTATCAATATCTATAAACAAAATATAAAAACAAGGCTCCAGCTCAGGCCTTAGACTCATAGTCATCATCATCATCCTCAAAATCATCCTGAAGCTCGGCTGCAGCCTCAGCCTTAGCCTCTGAGTATCCAGTTTGCCTAGTAGCAAGGCATCTAATATAGGTCCTAGAGGACTGTCGAGCCATATCTCCCGCATGTAAGATGGGCTCATGAACATCGCTAGGGCCTGTGCCTGTGCGTGCACGTGTGCGTCTACCAATGCCTGAAGAACGTGCTCTAGCTGCCTCAGCCTCTATATCCACCTGGTCAACCCACACAAGCTCTTCCTCAGTGAAGACTGGATCCACAACCTCTGTGAGCCACTCTGATTCTGAATCAATCTCCTCCAGAATGATCGGAGAGGAGTCAGTGCCTAAAATCTGTCTGATCCTAAGATGGAGGTTGTAATGAACAAAGACAATATCATTCAACTTCTGCACTATCAACCTGTTTCTCCTCTTCGAATGGATGTTCTCGAACATGGACCAACTGTGCTCACATCCAGAAGTGCTAAGGGAATTTTTTGAAGTTTTGGGGTTGTGGCCCCAAACATTTGCCACCATCTATCTGCAATAAGGGAAAAATTGAAAATAGAAACAATTAGTCTCATTTACAAATTACAAGTTAACTCTAAAATTACATAATCAACTTTAAGATTAGAATCTAGATTCATGAACATTGAATATTCAATATATTATTTAATTTTTACCTAGCTGTAGTGTTGTCTGAGCATTTATGGCCATCCTGCCAGAGAAAAGTGGCCCCTCTTTATTGTTGAACTGGTCTAGCTCAACAATCGCAACAGTGCTATCTTCATCGCTACTCAACCTCTGAATCACTGTGTATAAGCCAGTGATAACCTCCGCATCCGCCTTGAACTCAGGATGGAAACGATATGCCGGATTCAAAAAGTAAGCTGCTGCATGGATGGGTCGATGGAGCTGATTCTGCCATCTCCTATCGATGATGTCCCAAATAGGGCCATACCTCTCCTGCACTCCTGCATATTGGGCTTTGATGGCCTCCTTGGCCATATCCATGCCCTCATAAATGTAGCCCATAGAGGGCTTCTCCCCATCAGCATTTCATAGCAAAGCTACAAGGGGCTCAGTGACCTACATATAAAGTAAAACAAAAAACTTGAGTCAAAACTTAAATATAAAATAATATAACTTAAAGTAAAAGTAAAATACTAAATGTTAAATTGCAATAAATTTACTTGTAGGATTTCTCTAGCGGGTTTCCAAAAACCATCCTCATCAAATATGCAATCCACCACATCTATCCCTACAGTGGTCGTAGCATAGGAAGAGGAAATCCACTCCCGCCCAACAAACATGCTCCTCAATTCATCCCTTGATGTCAACAAGGACTGCAAGGTGATGAAATTTGAGGCAAACCTCATGATACCTGGGCAAGCTAACTCCTTGCCTTCTGTATACTTCCTCATTGTGCTAAGGACAAATGAATGATTATAAATGAATTTGCATATGTTTTTTTCCCTTTCCACACATGACTTGACAAACTCAAGTTTGCCAATTTCCTCCAACATGAGGTCAATGCAATGAGCCGCACAAGGGGACCAAAATATGGTGGGGTGCCTCTCCATCAAAAGTTTACCTACAACAATTTTAAGTCAATTAGAAATTCAAATTTCAAAATTCAAATAAATTTATTTTCAAAACTTGAAAAGTTAAAAGTTTACCTACAACAACATAACTTGCTACATTATCCGTCACCACCTGGATCACATTTTGTTCTCCCACCTCTGCTATGACTTCCTCAATAGCCTCACATAAGTATGTGGCATTTTTTACATGTGCAGAAGCATCAATGGATTTGATGAACATGTTATATCCTACAAGTAACAAAACAATGAATTAGAATATTAAAATTAAATGGATCATCAAAAAATTAGAATTCAACAAATCAAAATTTACAATTATGTATGTAGGAAAGTAGAATGATCAATTACCTCCACAAGATACAAGAAAATTGAGGAGTGTTCTATTCCTCCTATCTGTCCAACCATCAGTCATGATGGTGCAACCCTTTGCAATCCACTCCTTTCGGTTCTCCTCGAGCTCAGCCCTCATGTCCTCTACCATCTCATCCAAGAGGTATCCGTTCAACTCAGCCTCAGTTGGGGCTTTAAACCTCGGACCACAAATAGCAACCGCATCTATCATGTTCTGCCAATAAGGAGCCCTATCACAAATAAAAATTTAGATGTCAAAGACTCAAATTATAAAACAAGTAAATATAATTAAAGTTTTACTTTTATTTTTAATTTTAACTTTAAAGAAAACAACGAAAAAAGAATCAATTACCTGGCTGCAATAAATGGAATGTTGCAAAAGTACCAAAATTTGCATATCTCCTTTCTGGCAGCATCATGAATCTCCTTGTTCAAACCCGTACCCTCAAGCATGGGTTGGGAACCAGGAGTAGTGTGGGGCACAAAGTAACTATCCATTCTATTTTTCCGTACTCTAGGCTGCAATAGGTTGGTGTGGGACTCTGTCTCAGTATGTGACCAACTAGCACTAGCACGAGCAGAAGAACTAGGATAAAAAGGAGGCCTAGAAGATCCCTCTCCAACACAACCTACAGATGCAGAAGCTGATGTGGATGCGGCTACGGATGCGGATGTGGAAACATGGGAGCCAATACCCCTTAACCCTTCAAGTTGCATTTTCCTATTGGCTTTGTCTTTTTCAATTTTTTCTAATGCCATTAAGCAAGTGCGTTTTGCCTCAGGAGTTTGGTGAGTGCAAATTGTAACATCGTGTCCAGGTATAGCAGCAATGTGGTATTTCAATCTATAAATACCCCCAGAAGTTATTTTTTCTTTACAAAAAATACATTTTGTTTGATATTTGGTTCTTCCAGGAAACTCTTCGTTATATTTCCAACATTCATCTTTTCTACCCATTGCAAATTTGTGAAAAATGAAAGCAAAGGCTGCTGCAATAAAAATTTATATGTAAAATATCAAAGTTTGAAGCTAATAAAAACTACAAAACAACAAACCCTAGTTTGCAACTTAGTAAAAATAAAGAACATTCAAGATCTAAACTAAAAATCTTGAAAACTATAAAAATTTAACAAAAAATGTGTAATACACTAACATGCAAAAAAAAAAAAGAGCACTTACCTCTTGCAAATGAGTTGAGGAGTGTTGAGATTGGCTCCTTAATGCTCCCAATGCAATTGATGGCCTCCCCAAATGGATTGTTGATCTCTTTTGTGCTCTTTCTTCTTGCCGGTTAGAAACCTATGGATTTTCTTTTCTCTTCTTCTCTCTCACTTTTCCTCTCTTCTACTCATGTTAAACAAATAAAAGGCCCTTTAGGGTTATAACAAAGAGAATAGGTTAAAAACAAAGGGAAAAAAAAAAGCAATTTTTTTAAATTTTACAAGTCTATACTTTATTGGCCGCGGGCAATTCATCCCAATTTTTTAAGGTGATTCATGCGATTTTTTGGATGAATCGCCGATTCAGGCGATTCACCTGATGAAATCGGCAATGGTGATTTCCAACTCCAAAAAAATCACCATTGCTGAATCTAATCGCTGAATCGCCGATTCAGGCAATTTTATGGCGATTCTCGTTACTCTGGTAAATACTCATCATTTTTAACTTGTGCAAATGTGTAATCAGGATTTTAATGTCTAATTACATATTTGGGAAATATGGAGTTGGGCAAATTTGGAGATGGAAAGAATATAAAGGCTAGAAACATGAATCGATACTTGCATTCTTTGAGAGAAACTTCGATATTTTCTTCATAAACAAAACAAAAACAAGCACACAAAGTATTTACAAAACAAAGAGAAGAAAAGGAAACAAATCTCTTGCTTTGATACAACGTGATAAGTTTCAACATTTCAATCTCGTAACAATTTTTTTTTTGGAAGAACCCTTTTGCATTGTAAAGTATGAAAGTTTTGAACTTATTTATCAACTTAGAACAAAAATCTAGGGCTGCAGCTAAACAATTGGAAAGCAAAGAGCAAAAGAATGCATCAAATAAGCAACAAGAACAAAAGATGCAAACAAAACCCAAAGCTTGCACTTACTTGGAGAGAAAAGTGCATATTTTGGAGCAAGAAAAAGTTGGAATGAAAATCTCTTCTCCAGAATTGGGTTTTTCCAAGGTGTTTGCATATAATGATCAAAGCTTTTGAAAATCTCTAGCTCCCAGCCCTAAATTGCACTTTTCAAGTGCCATTGCATATTCTAAATGATGCAAAAGAGCTTTCCAAGTGCACATCGCACTTTTCCAACTTGTTTATGCATTACATGCCAACCATCCAAGTGCAAATTGTACTTTTTGAGGTGTCTTGCACATTAGAATGGAAGGCTTATATGCAGATCGGACTTTTTGGACTCATTTGCATGTTACATATTGGCCTCTTAGTGCAAATCCCACTTTCTCAATGCATTTACACATTGGATTTAAATGACAATATGCAGATCAGACTTTTTTGAGAGACTTCTATATTTAAAAATGATGTGTAAATGGAAAGGAAAGAATAGGTTGGATTTTTCCAGCCACTTTGCACATTGTGCATTACACTTGAGTGCCCAACAACAGTTTTCCAATTCATTTACATGTTGCTTGTTTGCATAAGAAGGTTAAGTCATAGACCAATCACACTTTTTGAGTGCATTTACATGTTGTATTTTTGGCGTGCACTTGCATGTGGTTCCTTCTATGAAAAAGGCAAGTTATGGAGTTGGTTGCACTTTATGAGGCAGATTGCATATTGCATTTACATGCAAATGGACAAATAATGGTTTTCACATTGAAATGCATATTTAAAATACCATGAAAATGTAAGGAAGCAAAGGTGTGCGGAATAAATTCCTACACTAATCTTGAGAGGACGATTATGCAAATTCAACTAACTATTGCAGAGATCTCAAGAAATGCATAATAATATAATCAAAATAAAAATGAACACATAACACAATGATTATCATGAGGAAATCCTTCCAAGAGAAAAACCCCAGCCTCTAAAACCCACACAATGTATTCTCAAATCAAGATGATTACAATACACTTGCAATGCAAGTTCTTATAGGAGTGCATCACCACAACTCGAACTTGGACTTGGACTCAAAGAGACTCCTTCTAGCACCCAGTCTTGGAAATAGAACTCGATGATTCAAACACCTCCCCAAGCTCTCCTTTTATAGTGATTTACAACTTGGAAACCATTTGTGGTCTTACAAAACCATGGGCAAAACAACCATGCCACATGTTACCCACTTGTCATTTGTAATTCCAAGAATAGCATTTTCGTCCATAATTTTGTCCTCTAGTTTAGACCCCCATAAAAGTCATATAATGAGTTGTTTATACTCTAAAAATAGCCCTTCTATATTGTACCAAGGACAAGACACATTTTTAACAACTCATATACCTTTTTCCGACTCACAAACATGTGGAAAACTGCCACAAACAAATTCTAGAATTTTTCGGAAAAAGCTTGCAAGCTTGAGGCACAATTCTAATTCTACCATCAGATAATTTCACATGAATACTTCCACGACCAACAATATCAAGAACTAAGTTATCGCCCAAATACACCTTACCACCATCAAACTTTTCATACTTACTAAACCAATTTCGATTAGGAGTCATGTGAAAAGATGCATGTGAGTCTATCAACTATGCATTGTCACCTGCATGAGTGGCCAAGGCTGTGATGAAAACATCTTCATTTTCCTTCTCGAACTCAAAATTAGAATCTTAATTCTTCTTCTTTTTCTTCTTCTCCTCTTTGCAATCCTTTGGGAAGTGTCTAGGTTTGCCACAATTCTAGTAGATCACCTTGGATTTACCAAGCGATTTTGATCTCCCATGCTGCACTTCATTCTTGTGTCTTTCTTTTGGTCTTTCTCTAACACTCAAAGCCTCTTTGGCATTCAGAGAGACCTTCCTTCTCATCTCCTCAGAAAGTAGAGAACCAACAACGTCCTCCATTTTCAAGATAACTGAAGTGCTCCCTATGACCATGACAAGGCTGTCCCACGAGTTTGGCAATGAACATAGCAAGATTTGGAACCTTTCTTCTTCATCAATGGACACCCCAACTGAGGTCAACTAAGTCACCAACATATTAAAACTTTCAAGATGCTTAGAAATCCATCCACCTTCTTTCATTCTCAAGGAATACAACTTCTTCATCAAGAAAATCCTATTCTCAAGTGATTGCGCTTGATAGATCTCACTTAGCTTCTTCCATAGCTTCTTCGCAGTAGGTTCTTCATGTACATTAATCAGAATCAAGTCTGCGAGACACAATCTAATGAAACCTTTAGCTTTTTTTTCTCTCACATAATACTATGCAGCTAAAGTTGGATCTATGGGCCTCAGCTTATTCTCATAAATCACATCCCATAGATCCTGATCAATCAATAGATCTTCCATCTTCAACTTCCAAATCTTAAAGTTTGTGCCAAAAAACTTCTCTACATCAATCCTCCCTAATATGTTTGCCATCTTTGCAATCCTGTAACAGAGAAATGAAAACATCTGCACAAGCTCCCACTCAAACCTTGATTAGCTCAAAAAACCTTGTACCCAACAAATAGAACCAAAATTGGCCAGGCTCTGATACCACTTGTAAGGAAGCAAAGGTGTGCATTATCGCTTCCTACACTAATCTTGAGAGGATGATTATGAAAATTCAACTAACTATTGCAGACTGTTGGTAAATAGATTTGTTTTTTTTTTTATTATGCCTCTTGAATGCCAAAATTATGAACAATATCTGATTACAAACAGTTAAAAAGCCACTTCTGGATAGACTGACTTTTCTTTGAATTAATAGGTACAGCTTCCTATGGTGGATTTGCAATTAATTATGTTTTATTCCTAAAACTAATATGGGGGTGTGTTCTTGACCCGAGAAAAGAAGAGGTAAAACCAAGATAGACCTAAATAGGACCTAACTCAGGTAGAAAAAGGTTTCTAAGAATTGATTAAATTTATGAACCCACACATCTTATGAACTCACAAAGCTTAATGACTTAAAATAGCATAACAACTAATATTGAACTGAATTAACTAGGATCTTAACTATAGAGAAGAAGAAGTTAACTGAAAGGGAAAAATGTTTAGGAGATTCCTCTTTGAACATGCAATGAAACTACTTATCATATTTGTTCGCTGCCTCGAAACAGGGGAATGAAACTCCGTTCTTTCCTTGCCTCAATCTAGATAAAAGAGAAAACATATAACTAACAACTAACAGAAATGGAACAGAAAATAGTTGATACAAAATAATATTCAATTGACTCTGCAACATCAAGTACTTCACACCAAAAATTTGCCGAACTTTTATTAATATTTCAATTTCATAGATATAGGATTTTGAGATGATTGTTACAATAGAAGTTCAATCAGTTCATCTCCTCAAAGAATGACAAATGGCAAGAAATCAGTTTGTCGTATTGCAATATAGAAAGTGAAATGGGGGCGGAATGTGAATCACTTCATCTTCTTCCCCTTTTCTACTTTTTTTCTATAGGTCTTAGCAACAACTATGATTGCAATTAGCCCTTCATGCCTAGGCATGTGTATGTTAATGTATCTCAAGAGCCACTTAGAATGCTCCCTGGCCAACTCCATCACATCATTCAATTGATTTGGCAATTCCTGCATGGCCACGTGTATGCATCTGCTAAGTTTTTGGAGTTCTGCAACTCTATTTTGATTACTGGAAGATACATCAGTCAAACTATCTAAGAATTTGGAGAAATTCTCCTTCATGACGTTTATCCCAATGAGTGCTTTCCCTTGGCCACTAGTCTGTGAATCTGTATGTAGTCCCCTCATGAGTTCAAATCCTCTGTCTTGGGTCTTCTTTACTTTATCCTTTATTTCCTTAAGTCTTTTTTTTGCTAATAAGATCGTTTATGACTTGAACTACATGCTTTGAAGCCATTCGGACAGAGGTTCATCTCCCTTTGGCAAGATTTTTACTTCAACGGCTCCTTTGCCTTCATTTGAATGATCGTCTTTATTAGAGAGATACAACATTGCTCTTCACTCTTTCTTTGGCCAAAGTACTACTATATTCTAAGATGTTATCCTTCTCTATTTCTAATCTTAAGATAACATTGCCAATTTGTTCTATAATAGAGACTCCTAATTTGAGCTTCCCAGTCCAATCTCTACCAATTTGGCCAAAGTGTCTATCTTGTTGAAGTTGAGAGATAAGGGATTGAAAAAGAAACAGCAGGATTTCTTGTTACTGATACTCTGGAGATAGTTGCCAATGGAGTGACCAATTGTCTGATGAATTTGTTCAACTCTTCTATCTCAGCCTTTATCCTAACTTTTGACAATTTTAGGTTTTCCAATTGTCCCTCAATTACTTCATTGGTTGACTTCCAAAAGCCAACCTTGGTGTCATGTCTGGCCTCTCCAAGCTCCACCAAATGTAGAGTAAAATCGTTAGTAGTCATATCTTCAATTCTTCTTTCTTTGTTGGGCTTGGCTATCTCCATTGTTATGTGCCCTATTTCTGGATCTTGCCCAAGTATAGACAAGGTTTTTTGCTTCTCCACCTTGGTTAATGCAGATCCAAAATGAAATACAAGGGATATGGTATCCTTGGCGGGGGTGCTTTCATCTTTCCTTTTTCTCTTTCTCTATAGAGTATCCTCTAACCAGGAATCAGTGCCTATCACCTTGCAGGTCATCCCAAGTGAGTCTATGCTAAACATCTTCTTCTTGAGTGGAGTGATTGTCATCGCAGTTGAACAGAAGGGATTCTTTGGGGCTTGAGAAATGAGCTTGGAAGAGCTCTAGCCTTTCTCCACCTCTGAGGTTCTCTTCGTTGCCTCATCAGATTTAGTAGATTCACTTCTACTACTCTTTCCATCTCATAAATCTACTATCTGCTTTGGGGAGCCACTTGGTTGTAGAAGTGTAGCACTTACTGGCAGAACTAGGCTATGATGAGGTGACAGAACTGGGGTGATATGAGGAGAGGGGACTGGTGTAACATGAGGAAAGGGAACTTAGGTAATAACACTATCCTTTGGCTCCTCCGTCTTCTTCTCCTCAGCATGAGTTTGGGTTCCAATAACTAGGAGGAAGCCATCACGACAAGTCTTAGCTATGGGGATGCTCTTATCTAGAGGTTGGTCACCTCCTCCCAAAGGTTGAGCTGGTCCTTGAGTGATAGCCAATGTTATGCCTGGTGTAGCACTTTGGGAGGAAGAGGGAGTTGTAGTTGTTCGAGAAGCTTGAGTGGTTGTGCCTTTACTCTAGCTTTTTTCGGCTGTCCACTTGACCCATTTCCCAATTCTTTTGATGATTCAGGCCATCGTAGTGTCAAAATCTTCCTTAGCATCCTACTTTATAGGGAACTCATATCTCGTCTTCTTCAAGCTTCCACTTAGCACATTCACCAGGACTGCCTACCTCACGATCTCTATCAGCATGATCATGTCGCTCAGATATTTGGGCAGCTTCAAGGGGAAACCATTAAAAGCTGCAAGACACAAATATGAGAAAGATAAGAATTGGATAAAATAGCTTCCAAACTAACTAATAGCCGCCATTGCCTCTGGACTAAATCTACTCTTTGGGTATCCACTTGACCCATTTCCCAGTTCATTTGATGATTCAGGCCATCATAGTGTCTAAATCTTCCTCACCATCCTCATAAGGCTTCGAATTGATAGGAGTGTTTCTTAATTTAGTCAAATATGTATTACTATACATATATTGTCCATCATCCTCCAATCCTTCAACATTAAGATTGATATTAAATGTTTTTATTTGCTCTACTGTGAGCTTGGGGAAAGCACAATCTCGACTTTCAAATTCATCTTTACAATCTGCCCAATAATCTTCAATTGTGGTAATGTGTTTGATCACACACCCAATCTGCAATACCTACCTAGCATATCCATTCGGATCAAACATAGGTCTCAAGACCTCATACATCTCCAATTTGTATTTCATCTCAATCACTTTGAGCATATTCTTTGCATCAGATTGGGACTTGAAACTAAAAGCTCCTACTTTCATAGGGAACTCATATCCCTTGTTCTTCAAGCTTCCACTTAGCACATTCACCTAGACTGCCCGCCTCACGATCTCTATCAACACTAATCATATTGCTCAGATACTTGGGCAGCTTCAAGGGGAAACCATCGAAAGTTGCAAGACACAAATATGAGAAAGATGAGAATTGGATAAAATAGCTTCTGAACTGACTAATAGCCGCCATTGCCTCTGGCTTGAATCTCCTCTTCGGGCATCCTTGGAGTTCCCTGCAAATTCTCATTGTCAATGCGTCAATAACTCTGACATACTCTACATAACTATTTTGCAATTGCAAACATGGATAAAACTCATAACACTTCACATCATCAAGAAAGTTTTCTATTCTTGGAAGGCCCGACCATAACTATAGAGATGCTAGCATGTAAATCAGAAAGGAAGACATATAGAAAGTGTTGTAGAACTTCACGGTGTTGAGAGCATTGCAAAGATTTTCCCTTACCTCATGAGCCCAATCAATATATTGCATATTTGGAAAAATAACTTGTACCAAAAAGAAATACTGTTCAACGAAATTTAGAGCTTCTACCTCACCTTTTAGTCTGTGCAGGAGAACTAGAATGTCTACTTTCTTAGGTTTGAGCTTAGTACCAAATAGAGTTTTGGGGACCTTACTCTTGGCGCTCAACGGCTTTTGAAACCAGTATTGCCTAATTTAATTCCTCCACACCATCTTCTTTGTGGAGAACTTAGAGACTACTCCACTATTGTCAAGTTCAAAAACTCCTCCCGTTCTGGAACTCAGAGGCAATTCACCACAATTGGCCTATCAATGGAGATTAATATTGTATGATCAGGTAACATAATCTGTCTGGTATCCAAATTGTAGTGATTTATGCATTCATAAATCAATTCTGGAGCTTGGACTGCCACCAGGAAACTAGTTGCCTCTACTAGTCCACTTTCTCGGAGCTTCTCAGTTATGGGATAAATTGGTTCCGACTTCAGCCTCCTTTGGAAATCTTGCATATCATAAAAATGGAGTGAAGTATCCGTGAAATTTTGCAATGTGGATTTGATTCCATTTAGCCCATCAAAACTGCAAACTTGGTTTCCATTCTGTCTAAGAATGAATTAAATTGAAATTTTGAATCTAGATGAACAAGATATTGAATTTTCAAATACAGATTATTTGAAAGCGTTGTGCAATTTAGCAAAATAACAGTTCAAGGAAAAGTGGTAGTTTGAATAATTGTTATGTTTCCATCTATATAGGAATCTCAATTCATCCGTTGATCTTCAGGATTCGCGCACATGAATGAATTAAAGGATAAATCTATTGAAATAGTAAATGTGAGAGCTCTAACGGATATTTCAGTGTCTTTTCACTATTTCCGTTGGCCCAATAGTAACTTTCCTTTCTTTCATACTAAAATTTTCATTTCCCATTAAGTTTCAGAGAATTATGAATAGAGTACTCCATAAGGAAATATCCACCTAATTGAATTCTGCTCAGTATGCCTTTCTTGCAATGGTTAGATTGTTTCCATTATCATCTTAAGATGTTTTGTGTCTAATTTCTAGGCCCAATCCACTTACAAATTTTATTTTCTCTTGAATGCGAAAAATCGTCCTCATGGGTTGAAAACCTATTGAGGAGAAGATGATTCTCATTTTTCTGCCCCAGCTTTCCTTTAAACTTTATCCTTTGAGTTAATATTTCCTTTGGGTTCGAAAAAGCTTAAAAGGACTGCAAAGTCAAAAAGGGGCCCACTTTCTCATTTCTTTCCTTTACAATTGCCTTTGGCAGAAAATGGACTTCATGGGTCGAAAGCCCGCCGAGGAGAAGTCAGTTTTGAGTTTTCCACCTAAGATGATTCTGAGCGCTATGATGAATCTTGAATGTTTCCCAAGGTAGAATATTGTATTGAAAATAGGGATTTTCCATAATATAGCTCATTATCTTCTTACATCGATCCATGAGCCTCATTTGTTACTCTTTGCGAGAAATTGCCTTCATGGGTTGAAAACCTGCCAAGGAGAAGGTGATGCTCAATTTTCCACAAGCTTCCTTTTTTCATCAAAAACATGATAAGCCACTAACAAGCCCAGCTTTGTGAATAACTTTTGCATGTTGTAAGAATCCCCATCAAATTAGGTACTAAGCTACTTGTAAACTCACAACATCAAGGAAAACCACCCGACCATGAAATGTGGGAGAAGGGAAAGATGAAAAATTCGATGGAGACTCTTTTCACCTAAGAGTTAAAACAAGACCCTAACATACTTAGGCTTAACTAAGACACAAAATTTTCCACTTTTTGCAAAATGTTTACAGGGTGAAAAGTGGGGCAACAATTGGCTCTAACTAGGGACTTGGGTAGACTATACCCAAGCAAGGAACTCAAAAACTCTAGTTTCGCAAAAATGAAAGGTGGCAACACAACAAAACTAAAACAAGGAAAAAACAAGGAAGCGAAGGCAAGGAAGGAAAACTAACTAGGAAAACATGGAAAGGAACTAAACATAACTCTAATACAATACATGGGTTACTTGTTCTCAATTTGAAATTTGATAAAGCTTTAGATCCTGACCATTATAGGTCAGAGGTAGCACTTCACCATCTTGATAAGCCAATTTGAAAGAATCATTCTTGAATGCCTGATGAATTATGAATAGACCTTTCCACAAGGTGTCAAACTTTTTATGCATACCCTTTGGAGCACTTCGCTTATCCCAGAGTAACACATTGTCTTCTACCATGAATTTTTTCGGTCTTTCCTTCTTATCGAACAGATTCTTTACTCGCATCTGGTGTTGTGTTATGTGATCTACAATTTCTTCTCTTTCCTCTTCAAGCTTGCATAAGTACAAAATTCTCTTTTCTAAACCATCTTGATAGATGTCATCTTCAATCACTGTTCATAGCCAATTCCAAAGGTAATGGGAGATTAGCCTTAGATCCATAGACTAATTCAAAAGGAGATATGCCAATTGCCCTCTTAGGTGTTACTTTATCTGCCCACAGTGCCTCATGAATTTTCTTGTGCCAAGTCTCTTGATTATTTGACACCAATTTCTTGACAATATTTATCAAATTCTTGTTATTGGACATAGCTTGACCATTTCCTTATGGGAAATAATCAGACGAATGATTGATTGTGATTCCATGCTCAAAGCAAAAATTGGTAATCTCAATTAAAGAGAAATAGGCTGCATTGTCCATCACTAATTTGATGGGAACACCAAACCTAACCAGTATGTTTTCCTTAATGAATTCGCATACTACTTCAAAATTAGTTTTCTTAGTTGCTTTGGCTTCCACCCACTTAGTGAAGTAATTAGTCACAGTTATCACATACTGGTGACCGGCACTGGATGTTGGATTAATCATACCAATGAAATCAAGACCCCATTTATGAAAAGGTCCCTTGATGATGATAGGTCTTAACAGTGGAGAAGCTAATTGAGGACGCCCGACGAACATCTTACATTTTTCGCATTTTGCCACCTAGGAATAGGCATCCTTGAACATCCCGAGCCAGTAATAGCACTATCTTAATATTTTGAAAGCCATGACTAAGGATGAAAAATGCCCTCCACAAGCTTCATCATGAAATATTTTCAACAGCTTTTCTTGTTGTTGTTTGTCTACACATATGAGGAGAGTGTCATCTATGGCTTTTTTAAACAATTTGCCATCCCAAATTACATACTTAGCTGCTTTCAATTTAAGATCCCTCCTTTGTCTTGCAGTTAGGCCCTCTAGACATTCTCCATATGTTAGCAGATAAGTAATTGATGGGGACACAACCCAAGTACAGAATGGACACGACAAGAAAGGGAAAACTTTATTAACTTTGTAAATAAGCTAATACATTCAGTATAGAGAAAATAGATTTCAAAACATGCCCTAAGGGCTTACAATATCATAAATCTAGGGATAAATTATTCTCCCAGTACCTTCTCTCAAACTCCACTATGAACTAGCTTTTACAATGCCAGAAATGTTCTTAAATAGACCTCTTAGGGTTAAGGATTAGGAATACATTCTAGAAAGTGCTAGTTGGCATCCACCGACCAAATAGAAGGCTCTAGAAGTCGCATTAGAAGTCGGCACAAAATTAGAAGAATCCAGAAACGACAACCAAACTTCTAGGAAGCATGAAGGCTCTAGAAGTCGCATTAGAAGTCGGAAAAAAATTAGAAGAATCCAGAAACGACAACCAAACTTCCAGGAAGCATAACTTATGAACCGTAGCTCTGATTGACTAACCGTTTCCATTTTTGAAAAGCTCTCGAAGCGCTCTATAGCGCTATGGACCAGATTTTCTCGTCCCCCATTTTTCAGCCCTATTTGAGATCATTTAATCCTCCTAACCTGACTTTGAAGCATTCTTAAGATGTCTCCAGAAATTGAAAAACTGCGATAACTTTCAAACCGTGGGGCCTTTTGACCTGATTCCTTTATTGGAATGTTCTAAATTACAATTACATTCATCTAGCCAATTTACACCTTCTAGTTCACCGAAATGATGGCTCAATTACATACTCCTATTTTTTTCACATTTACACGTATCCCAAGGTGATTAAAAACTCTAACCCAGAACAGTAATAGTGGAACTGTGAGAGTTGGAACCTTTATTTGACCCAAATGGGTATCCAGAAATGAAAACACCTAAAATAGAAACTAAGTCTAAGTACATTTTTTTGTGTGACACAAGATTGCCCTTATACCTTTGGATGCTCCTGCATCAGACACCCAAGGTAAATGGAAAAGTGACCTTGTCACTTTATGAATGGAAGAGGAAATCCCAAATGGGAAACCTCAGCTGCTGATATCCAAGTTGAGTCCTCGATCGACCGTGCTTTCCACTTGACCAAATACTCTTCATACTGCCTATTTCTGGTACTCCTGCCCACACGATGACCTAGAATGTCGTCTATCTCCTCCTTCTTAGAAGTAGGAATTGGACATGGCTCTAACATCGGCTCCTCATCTGCACCATTGTCATGATACTTTGTTAAGTCTGCAATTTGAAAATAGGAGAAATGTGAATACCATTTGGCAACTCCACCTCATATGCATTTCCTGAGTCATGTTTCTTCAAAATTTTGCAAGGGCCAAATTTCTTCATTTTCAGCTTGTTGTAAGTACTGGCTAGAAATCTTTCTTTCTTAAGTGTACCATGACTAGATCCCCTACTTGGAATTCCTTATGTCTTCTCCTTTGATCAGCCCTAGCTTTATACTCTTGATTCATCTTGGTAATGTGTAACTGAACCTCCTCATGTAGACACTTGATATGTTTAGCAAATTCTTCAACTTTAGCACTTGTCCTCTCCCCTTGCTCTATCTTCCTCAATTTTGGTGCAATCCTTGGGCTACTTCCATATATAATTTGGAATGGTGATCTACCAGTACTCCTATTTACAAAGTTATTGTAAGCAAACTCCGCTTGTGGTAGAATCAAATCCCATCCCTTGGGATTATCCCCAACTAAACATCTTAGCAAATTGCCCAGACTTCCGTTTACCACTTTTGTTTGGCCGTCAGTCTGCGAGTGATGTGTGGAACTGAATTTCAAGTCTGTTCTCAACTTTTTCCACAATGTTTTCCAGAAATACCCCACAAATTTAGTGTCTCTGTCAGAAACTATACTCCTTGGGAGACCATGTAGTCTTACCACCTCTTTGAAAAATAAGTCTGCAATATGGACAACATCATGAGTTTTGTGGCATGGAATGAAATGTGCCATTTTGGAGAACCTATCAACCACCACAAATACCGAGTCATTACCCCTTTGTGTCCTCAATAATCCAAGAAAAAAATCCATATTTATGTCCTCCCATGGCTTCGATGAAACAGGAAATGGCTGATATAGTCCAGTATTGTGACTAAATCCCTTGGCAACTTGACAAATTTGACAACTCTGTACAAACTTCTTCACATCTTGTGAAATCTGAGGCCAAAAATAATGTTCTTTGAGAATGGCAATGGTCTTCTCTCAACCAAAATGCCCTGCCATCCCTCCACTATGTTTCTCCTTAATCAAATTTTCCCTCATGGAACTCCCTTGAATGCATAATTGACTACCCTTGAATAACATACCATCCTGAATCAGATAGTCTAACCACTTAGTTCTGTCTACAGCAACAGGCTCTTTACAAGCTTTCCATGCTTCAATAAAATCAGGATCCTCAGGGTACAAATTCTTGAGTTCATCAAATCCAACTACTTCAACCTGCATTACTGTAAGCAACAACTGTCTCGTACTTAGTGCATCTGCAACCCTGTTAGATTTTCCACTTCTCTGCTTCAACACAAATGTATAGCTCTACATGAACTCTACCCACTTCATATGCCTCTAATTCAATTTACCTTGGCTATTTAGGTACTGTAATGCCTAGTGATCAGTATATAAAAAAAATTCCTTTGGCAACAAATAATGCCTCCATTTCTTTAAGGCTTGAACTATTGCATAGAACTCTTGATCATAAATAGAATACTTATTTTTCGCATTATTCAATTTTTCACTAAAATACACAATAGGCTTACCTTCTTGGCTTAACACAGCTCCAATAGCACTGCCACTAGCATCACAATCCACTTGGAACACCTTTCTAAAATCTAGAAGTGCCAACATAGGTTGTTCTATCACCTTCTTCTTCAGCAATTCAAAACTTCTCGCAGTTGCTGTAGTCCATTTGAACTCTTTTCTATCCCCTCTTATTGTGTCAGTCAGGGGTGCACATATGCCACTGAAATTCTTAATGAACTTCTTGTAAAAACTAACCAGACCATGAAATGATCTTACCTCAATAGCAGACCTTGGAGTAGGCCATTCCAAGATTGCTTTTACCTTCTCTGGATCCATTTTGAGACCTTCAGGTGACATAACAAACCCCAAGTAGACTAACACCCTTTTTGCAAAGATACACTTCTTCAGATTAATTAACAGTTTCTTTTCCCTTAACCTTTCAAGCACACTATGAATATGCAATAAATGTTCTTCCAAAGTCTTGCTGAAAATTAAAATATCATCCAAATAGACAATAACAAATTTTTCCAAGAACTTCTTAAGTACCTGATTCATAAGCAGCATGAAGGTGCTTGGGGCATTCGTCAATCCCAAGGGCATGACTAACCACTCATAAAGACCCTCCTTGGTCTTGAAGGCTGTTTTCCACTCATCTCCTTCTCAAATCTATATCTGGTGATAACCACTCTTGAGATCTATCTTTGTGAAGTACTAAGCTCCACTCAAGCAGTCCATAAGATGATCCATTCTTGGCAAAGGAAACCAATACTTGATGGTTATCCTATTTATAGCTCGAGAGTTTGTACACATCCTCCACTCTCCATCCTTCTTTGGTGCTAGTACTATAGGTACCGCACATGGACTTAGGCTCTCCCAAATCAATCCCTTCCTCAATAGTTCCTGAACCTGTCTATTTAGCTCCTCATTTTCAGTAGGAGTCATCCTGTGAGCAGCCTTGTTAGGCAAACTAGCTCCTGGAATTAAATCTATCTGATGATTGATTTGCCTTACCGGTGGCAATCCTTCTGGAACATTATCAGAGATGATATCTCCAAACTCACCTAGTAAATCTGAAACTTCAAGTGGTATTTCACTACTACCTTCTTTATCTTTCCTAGGGATCAAAGCATAGCACATACGCTAATGTTTCATGCCATCTAAAAACTTCCTTCCATCAACAAGACAAATCCTAGCACTGCTATATACCTTTTCGCCTTCCTTTTTCATAGGCTTTAGTTTGTGGCGAACTCCATCCTTTGTTAGAGAGTATGTGTTTGCATGACCATCATGTACTACATGCCTATCAAACTACCACGGTCTACCCAACAATAGATGGCAGACATCCATTGGAATAACATCATAGAGAACTTCATCATGGTAACTCCCAATTTTGAACTTCACTAAAAATTGTTCACTTACCAGGACCTTATGATCATCTTTCACCCAAGCAATTCGATAGGGCTGGGGGTGTTTCTCCCTCTTGAGCTTCAGCTTAGAGACCATCTCTTCTGATACCAAGTTATCAGTGCTACCACCATCAATGATCACATCACAACATTTATCCTCACACTTGCACCTGGTACGGAATAAATTCCTTTGTCCTAGTTCAATCTCATCACTTAGTAGAACCCTTTCATTTACCAAAGTCTCTCCTCTTTTTGCATCTTCTAAATGTGATGATTATGCATCCTCATCCACATGAGCAACCCTAACTTGACTCTCACCTCTCCTATCTGTCCTTCCTTGTCATTGAGGGCATTCAAAGGCACGATGACCTTCTTCATTGCAATGGAAATAGGTACCACGGAAGTGTCCTCTTCCTTGTCCACATCCTCTACCTCTTCCTCTCTAATTTCCAAAGTCTGATCTCATAAGCGGTTGAAACCCTCGTTTATGTGGTTCCTGCTAGTACCCACATCTTCATTTTTCTTTTGGGTTTCATTTTGGCCTCCATATGACCTACCATTACCCATTCCTCCTTGACCACGCCCTCTTTGTCTCCCTTCAAACCTCTTATTTAGCTTCTCTTCAACTTGTAGGGCAAACTAGGATGCCTCTTCAACGCTGGTCATTCTTACCAGACTTAATTCCTCCTGGATGCTAGGTCGCAACCCACTGATATAATGAGCAACCTTCTTCTTATTTGCTTCTGCATGCCCCACTCTAATTAAAAGTCGATAAAACTCCTATATATATTCCTGGACTAATTTTCCTACTTGTTTTAACCCATGCATCTTCTCAAATAAATCAATTTCATAATCAACAGGAATGAACTGCTTCTTCAATTTTTCCACCATACAATCCCACCTTGTGATCTTCTCCTTTCCTCTTCTGTTTCTTTCCAATTGAACCTCTTGCCACCAAATTTTAGCATGTCCTTTCAGTTTGGTGTTTACAAACTTAACCCTATCTGGGTCCCTGATATCCTCATACTCAAAGTATTCTTCCAGTTCATTGATCCAATCGATCAACTCATCTAGTTTCAAATTTTCTGAAAATACACCCACATCAATTGTTGGTCTTTTTCCAAACTTAGTAATGGCCCTAAAAAGCCTTTCCTCTACCTAATTCAGAACTTCCCTGTCAAATTCCCCTTCTAGTCCAATTTCTTCTTCTTCATTGTCATCCTCACTTTCGTCGCCTGCGGCAACATTTGCTCCTCTACGGAGCTCCTCCTGCAACACTTGTACCTACCTTTGGAGGTCTCTAACCTCCTCAGGTTTAATAGCTCTGGCCCTTCCACCACGCTCTCTTCGTGGAGGCATCTTCTTAACTCAAACCCACAACTACACAGTCTTGGAGCAAACTGCCTCACAGTTGGTGCTCTATCTACACGCTCATGAAAACTAGCTCTAATACCACTTGATTTGGACACAACCCAAGTACAGAATGGACAAGACAAGAAAGGGAAAACTTTATTAAATTTGTAAATAAGCTAATACAATCAGTACAAAGAAAATAGACTTCAAAACATGCCCTAAGGACTTACAATGTCATAAATCTGGGGATAAATTCTTCTCCCAGTACCTTCTCTCAAACTCCACTCCAAAGTGCCTTTTACAATGCTAGAAATGTTATTAAATAGACTCCGAAGGGTTAAAGATTAGGAATACATTCTAGAAAGTGCTATTTGGCATCCACCGATCAAATAGAAGGCTCTAGAAGTCGCATTAGAAGTCAGCACAAAATTAGAAGAATCCAGAAATGGTAACCGAACTTTCGGGAGGGACAACTTTTGAACCATAGCTCCGATTGATGAACCGTTTACATTTTCGAAAAGCTCTCAAAGCGCTCTATAGCCCTATGGACCAGCTTTTCTCATCCCCCATTTTTTGGCCCTATTTGTGGTCATTTAATGCCCCTAAACTGACTTTGAAGCATTCATAGGATGTCTCTAGGAATTGAAAAATTGCGATAACTTTCAAACCGTGGGGCCTTTTGACCTAATTCCTTTTCTGGAATGCTCTAAATTACAATTATATTCATCTGGCCAATTTACACCTTCTAGTTCACCAAAATGATGGCTCAATTACATACTCCTATTTTTTTGGCATTTACACGTATCCCAAGGTGATTAAAAACTCTAATCTAGAACACTAATAGTGGAACTGTGAGAGTTGGAACCTTTACTTGACCCAAATGGGTATCTAGAAATGAAATCACCTAAAATAGAAACTAAGTCTAAGTACATTTTTTTGGGTGACACAGTATTGCCCTTATACCTCTGGATGCATAATATTCTCAAATCACGAATCATGAAGACCTACAGCCAAAACTAGTTTCTTTCCTCCCAATTCCTCTAATTCTTCAACAATCTTGTTTTTCGCAATTGCCTTGCACAAGGCATTACCTCTTACTAGCTTGGTAGGTTTAATTTCTATATCATACTCTTGTGTCTTTGCTATCCAAGTTCCTCTTACATTACACCCTACATCCTACTATGTTAACACACTTTTTATTGGTACATCTGGGACATAAACAACATAATGTGAATGCAAGATGTAAAATCAAAAAATTTTAAGTGCTTTCACTACTGCAAAAGCAAGTTTCTCAATTAGTGAGCATTTCAATTCATGATTTTTCAGAGGTATTCTCATGAAAGCTATTGGGGCTTGTATTGCTTCATTATTATCTTGCATAAGTATTGCCAATAAAGTGTGTTTAGAAGCATAACAGTAGATGATGAAATCTCGCTTATAATTTAGATGACATAATACTGGAGCATTAGCAATAGCAATTTTTATATTCTAAAAGGCCTATTTTCCTGCCTCATTCCATTTGAAATTTGAATTTCCTTTCATCATGTCCACAATACACTTAGTGGTTTCTGCAAAATCTGGTACAAACCTTCTGAGGAAATTCACCTGTTTGAAGAATGGTTTAACTACTGTTTTATTTGATGGCAAGCTCAATCTTCGAATGGCTTCAACTCGTTTAGGATCAATTATGATACCCTCTTGAGAAACTATGTGACCAAGAAGCTTTCCCTCTCTCACACAGAAAATAGATTTTTTTGGATTGAGCAAGATTCCATGATCTCGACATCTTTGTAAGACTTTCTTCAAATCTTCTATGTGAACGTTCCTTTTTTTCGAAAACACGAAGAGGTCGTCCAGATATATAACTATAATCCGATCCTTTAGATCAGAAAATGTTACACTCATACACCTTTGAAATGTGGCATCAGCATTGATGAGCCCAAAGGGAATTTTGTGATATTCAAACGTACCCCAAGGAGTGGTGAATGTTGTTTTATGCTAGTCCTTCTCTTCCACCTCAACTTGATTGTAACCAGAGAACCCGTCAAGCATGGACAACATTTCGGATCCAACCACTATTTGTAGTAAGTAATTCATCTTTGGGAGAGTGAAATTATCCTTTAGAGATGCCTGGTTCAAATTACAAAAATCAACATAGATCCTTATTTATCCATTCTTCCTGATTGGTACTATATTAGCTACCCAGGTGGAGTGATGGATGGGATAGATGATTCTTGCTTTCAACATTTTATCTACTTCTCGAAATATGGCATCTGCTACATTAGGATTATAATTCCTTTGTTTCTGCCAGAAAGGGACTACATTAGGTTTGAGGGGAATCTGATGTTTTCATTGAAGATCAGTTAAAAGGCACAACGACAAGGAACAAATTAAAAGGTGCATGGTATCTTACTAAGTTTGTACCTAGAACAATTAAAGATGTATTAGAAAATGAAAGCTAGATTGAGGCAATGAATGAAGAGATTGATCAGATTAAAAGGAACCAAACTTGGACTCTTCTTCCTAGACCCAAAGACAAAAATGTAATTGGCACAAAATGGTTATTCAGAAATAAGTTGAATGAAAATGAAGAAGTTTCAAGAAATAAGGCAATATTAGTATGCAAAGGTTATGCTCAAGAAGAAGGTAAATATTATGGAGAGAGTTTTTCTTCTATTGCAAGACTAGAAGGTGTTAGAATACTACTTTCTTATGCTACAAATAAAGGATTCAAAGTATATCAGATGGATGTAAAGCCATCTTTCTTGAATGGAATCCTAAAAGAAGAAGTCTACATTGAGCAATCTGAAGGTTTCATAGATCCTAACAAAAGGGATATGGTTTGCAAACTACACAAATATTTATATGGTCTCAAAAAAGCCCCTAGAGCCTAGTATGAAAAATTTCACACTCATCTAGTAAAGACTGGCTTCCAAAGGACAAATGACAGCGTCAACCTACACATCAAGGACCTCGATGGCCTTTAAAATCTTCGTAACTCTAGGCAAAAACATCCCGATATTGTATGAAGAGTTTTTTTGCAGCTTCTTTCTCTTCAAGTGAGCAATATTTTCGAATATTAATCATTTTAGAATTGTGAATATCTCCAATATTCACCCCTTCATACTCACCAGTAGTAGGACCTTTTTCTATCCTCTTTTGTTTAATGTAAGAATCATGTCTATTGAACAATTTTTCTAAAGATATAAAGCATGGGTGAATGATATTACCTTGCAGTTGGACTTCATCATTTTGATCCCTTTTCTCCTTGACATTAGAGTTTTCATTATTATCATTATTGGATTCACGTCCAGAACTAGATTTGTCATTTTCTAGGAACAGCTGCAAACTTCTATCATCCTCAAAGACTTGCCAGGATTCTATATTATTTGGAATAGAGGCTCAATACACAATTTCAATCTGGTACTTCTTATCTTCGAATTCCGGATGGGGTAGCAGCAGAGAAGCGGAAACTGCTAAGGAATCAGCTTTGGTGTTCACCTCCCTTGGCACTGCTTCAATAGAAAAAGCATCTAGGCCTTCTATTTTGTCCCAAACTATGTTTCTATAATTCTTCAACTTGTGATTCTTCATAAAGTATTGCCCTTTAATTTGTCTTACAATGAGCTCTGCATCACCTCGAGCTTTTAGGATCTTTATTCCTTTTTCTTCTGCAGCCACTATCCCTAGAAGTAGGGCTTCGTACTCTGCAATGTTATTTGTATTCCCAAACTCCAATTTGAAGGCTATGGGTTCAAGTTCTCCTTTAGAGGGTATTAACACTACACCTGCACCAGATCCTGATGAGGAACAACTTCCATCAAACTCCAATGTCCATATAGATGATGACTCATGTTCTTCACTTAAGGCTTTCATTTTTGAATTTGCAATTTCTTGCTAATTCAAAATGTCTTCAGTAAATAACATGTAATTGTCGAACTCCAACTCTTGGTAGAGGATCTGAGCTTTAGGATCATCTGATTTTAGCATAGTGAATTTTTCTTTTTCTTCAAGTTCTAGTTTAACTTTCTTATTCCCTATGGGTATGACTACCTGAGACCAGTCCAACTTTATTTCTCCTCCTAAGTCTTGGCAAAAACTTCTGCTTAAGAGAAGCCCATAGCTTGTTGGAATATTTGCCACTAATAATGGTCAATAAGAGTTTCCTTTCTGGATGAGAAGCTAAGGCTACTTGAGCGTCTTTAATCTACCCGAGCAATGGGACTTGTTTAGCATCCATAGAGTAACAACTCCCATGAACTTTGGTAAGGTTGAGACCTAGGGCTTTGGCTACAGAATAAGGCATAACATTTTTTGATGTAGTTGAATCTATTATGCAATTGCTCAACTTACATCCATTGATATATAGCAAAATTTAAAACGGATCAGGTTTTTTCCCAAGAGAGGTTGCTAAAATAGTAGAATCCTCTTGATTAAACAGGTTAGATGTCAAGGTTTCATCCCCTTCTTCAATAGTCACATTGTGATTTAAATTTGAAGTATTCCCTTTACATCGATCTACTAGTCTTTTCAACTCAGAGGAGTGAGACTTCAAATAATCTATAGGGGAAATTTGGATTTTTGATTCTTCATAGAATTGAATGAAATCAAAAGGCATTTTGTCCTTACCCATTTGAGAAGTTGATGCTCCTTGATCAACATGAATATTATTCGTTGAGGGACTGGGATCGTTCTTGTGAGGATGACTAAAGGATTATTTCTTTAGCCTTTGACCTTGAGTAAGCACTGTATATGAAGTTCCATCAATGGTCGCATAAAATTCACCCTTTGGTTCAGAATCTAACTCATACTCCAAAAATAAATTTCCAGAGTCGCCATTTGAGTACAAATCAGACTCTGAACAAGGAGTTGTAGTGTTCAAGTAGTTTCCAAACAGCTCTCACTATCATGATCAATTGTCAAATGAAAGACACGCATATTTCCTTTCTTTGGTGCCGCTTCAATTGGCAACCTGAGTTGTGAGCCTGTGAGCTACAAAAAATTTCCATCATTGTTCCTTCCTGGCAAATTTTGATAATTTCGCTGGTAGGAATTATTGAATCTAAGTAATTTCCTTTTTACTGCTACCAACTCATTTGACAATTTCTAAATCATTTCATCAGATGATGTGGTGTTACTGGAACTTCCTTTAGTTTGAAGTTCTCACTTCCATTTTCCCATGGAAATCAAGTCATCTTCAAATTCAATTGCCTTCTTTTGTGCATCTGCTAAATCCATGGGATGTGCCCTTCTCAAGTCATAATTGATATCTGGGGGCATCACACTTATGAAGAAGGTTTTCAGATTACCGCTAGTGGGCCTATCAATAGTTGGAATTCTACTAGTAATCTTATTGAAATTGGCAACAAAATCCCTCATACTCATGGTAGGTTTCTTTTTAATAGATGTCAACTGTGTTAAAAAGACATGTTCATCTTCTGCAGTCTTAAATCTTGTCTCAAAGGTCATTCTCATTGTATCCCAATTAGTGATCAAGCCATCATCCAGATGATAAAACTAGTCTGTTGCACTTTCTATCAAGGTTTCCACAAATAATCTTATGGCAACATCCTCATGGGAAACTCCTAAGATGTGAGTAGCTACAAAGAAGGCCTTAATGTGTTCATCTGTGGTAACCCTCCCATCACCTAAAATTTTAGGAAAATTTTTCCTTGAACCAACTGGGAGTGGCTGATAAGCTGTGAGTGCTAATGGTCCTATTTCTGCAGCCCATGGAGCAACCATAATTGATTTGGCAAGGTATGGCAGAAAATTAACAACTGGGGGAGCAGTGATTCCATGCAGGGCCAATACCTGGCAGGTGGTATGTGAAGTGCTTTGATTCCTAACAAGGGAAAGTGGTCTACTTCGGCTCTTCTTTTCACCTTTCCCTTTTGGAACGTCTAGGATGGGAAAACCAAGTTCTGCAAGTTTATCAAAATTAGGGTCTTGCCCACCCTATTTTTTGGTACTTCTGAGGAACCTTGTTTGTTCCAATTGCTAGGTTAGTTTTGTCTTTCAGCTTCACGTCTCAATTGTCTTTTTTCTCTTCGAATGTCTCTCCTCTAAACAACCCTTTCTAAAGCTTCGGCTCTTGATTCTTCCTCTTCCAATACTTGGCTAGCATTCCTGTAATGTTCAACATTCCTCCTATTTCTCCAAACAAATGTATCAAGGGATGAAATTATGTCTTCTTGGTTGTCTTGAAAACCGAGGTTAGGTTGGAGCACTGGAAAAATGTTCTCATGAGGTAGTACCATTTTTCCTCGTGATATAGGCTTATTAGTCAAGTAACTATTCATATCCCCAGTAGAGTCGCGAAAAATCTGTTGGTAAACAAATTTGTTCTTTTTTTATTATGACTCTTGAATGCCCAAATTATGAACAATATCTTATTACAAACAATTGAAAAGCCACTTCTGGATAGACTGATTTTTCTCTGAATTAATAGGTACAACTCCCTATGGTGGATTTGCAAAAAAAATTTTATTCCTAAAACTAATATGGGGGTGTGTTCTTGACTCGAGAATAAAAGAGGTAAAACCGAGCCAAACCTAAACAGGACCTAACTCAGGTGAAAAAAGGTTTTTGAAGAATTGATTAAATTTATGAACCTACACGTCTTATGAACTCAAAAAGCTTAATGACTTAAAATAGCATAACAACTAATATTGAACTGAATTAACTAGGATCTTAACTATAGAGAAGAAGAAGTTAACTGAAAGGGAAAAATGTTTAGGAGATTCCTCTTTGAACATGCAATGACACTACTTATCACATCTGTTCACTGCCTCAAAATAGGGGAATGAAACTTCTTTATTTCCTTGCCTCAATCTAGATAAAAGAGAAAACATATAACTAACAACTAACAGAAATGGAACAAAAAATAGTTGATAAAAAATACCATTCAATTGACTTTGCAACATCAAGTACTTCACACCAAAACTTCACCGACCTCACAATAGAAGTTCAATTAATTCATCTCCTCAAAGAATGACAAATGGCAAGAAACCAATTTTTCGTATTGCAATAATTACATAAGAAAGTGAAAAGGGGATGGAATGTGAATCACTTTGTCTTCTTCCCCTTTTCTACTTTTGTTCTATAGGCCTTAGTAGCAACTATGATTGGAATTAATTCTTCATGCCTAGGCACGTGTATGTTGGTGTATCTCAAGAGCCACTTAGAATGCTCCCTGGCCAACTCCTTCATAGTATTCAATTGATTTGGCAATTCCTCTGTGGCCACGTATATGTATCCGTTGAGTTTCTAGAGTTCCGCAACTTTGTTTTGATTACTAAAAGATACATCAATTAGACTAACTAAGAATTTGGAGAAATTCTCCTTCATGACATTTATCCCAATGAGTGCTTTCCCTTGGCCACTAGTCTGTGAATTTGTACGTAGTCCCCTCATGAGTTCAAATCCTTTGTCTTGGGTCTTCTTTACTTTATCCTCTGTTTCCTTAAGTCCTTTTTCACTAATAAGATCATTTCTGACTTGAACTACATGCTCTGAAGCCATTCGAACAGAGGTTCATCTCCCTTTGGCAAGATTTTTGCTTCAAAGGCCTCCTTTGCCTTCATTTGAATGATCATCTTTAGAAGAGAGATACAATCATCACTCTACACTCTTTCTCTGGTAAAAGTACTGCTATTTGCTAAGACGTTATCCTTCTCTGTTTCTAATCTTAAGATAACATTGCCACTTTGTTCTATAATAGAGACTCCTAATTTGGGCTTCCCAATCCAGTCTCTACCAATTTGACCAAAGTTCCTATCTTTCTGAAGTTGAGAGATAAGGGCTTGAACTTCGGCAGTAGTAGGATTTCTTGTTATTGATACTCCGGAGATAGTTGCCAATGGAGTGACCAATTGTCTGATGAATCTCCTCAACTCTTATATCTCAACCTTCATCCTAACTTTTGAAAACTTCAGATTTTCCAATTGTCCCTCAATTACTTTATTGGTTGACTTCCACAAGCCAACCTTGGTGTCATGTCTAGCCTCTCCAAGGTCCACCGAGTGCAAAGAAAAATCGTCAATAGTCATATCTTCAATTCTTCCTTCTTTGTTGGGCTTGGCTATCTCCATTGTTAGGTGCCCTGTTTCTAGATCTTGCCCAAGTATATACAAGGTTTTCTACTTCTTCACCTTGGTTAATGCAGATCCAGAATGAACTACAAGGGATATGGTATCCTTGGTGGGGGCACTTTCATCTTTCCTTTTTCTCTTTCTCTCTAGAATATCATTTGTTGGTAAAATTATAAAATAGCCGACAGGTAGATTAGCATCCGAAAGGACACGTGATGGTTGAGTCACCCCTTTGGAATGGTATATGTACACCATTCAAAATGGACTTTGGATCATTATTGTAATCATCATTGGAAGCACTATGCAATCTCTTCGACATATATGGGAATAATAATAGGAGTACTTCTGTGTTACATGTTCTTGTCTATTTCTATATGCATTAATAAACTGTTTACTCCGTATGGTAAACATTTGGTGTCGTTGCCCCATGGACCTAGAACAAAGGCAGAGGAATGAAGACTAATGCCAAATCAACTTAACAAAAGTAAGAATAAGCTAAAGGAAAAAGATGAAATACGCATCGTACAAGGGAATTTAATTTTGGCACAACAGGCCAAACACAAACAAAGGTTTCAGCAGATTGTCGGTGGACACCGAAGCACCAAGGAATTGTTGGAAGTGACTCGACAACGGTTGGATTTGGTGGAAGAAACAAGGGAGGAATTTCTTAACTTGTATACACCAAGGGAAGAGAATCTAGATGGAAGGGAATTAACTCACACGGCTTGGAGTGCCAAAGGAGCACGAGTGTGGAGTGAACTCTTCACCCGTGATACACTTTTGAAACGAATAACTTCACTTAAAGAAGACCCTTTTTCACCAAGTAATGCAACTGTTGGAAATAAGATGACTGTCTGAAATAGTGCAAGTGTTCAAAATAGCCCGAGTGTACAAAACAACGTGGTTTTTTAGAACAACGCGGGTGTGCAGAACAAGTACCTCCAACTCGAATAGTAATGGCTAGACCAAAGGAAAAATTGTCAAAGTTTGATGGTGATGGAATGGCCAATCCAATCAGACACTATAAGACATGTTAAACAATTTGGACAGCAAATGGTGTAACCGACATAGATGAATGGGTCCAAGAATTTCCAGCAACCCTAAGGGGTGTAGCAATTGATTGATTTTCTGACGCTGATCCCCAAAAATTAACTTCTTGGGCAGCAGTTAAAAAGTTGTTTATCACCGAGTTTCAATTGTTGCGAGACGATAATGAGATCGTAGTAGAAATCTACACCAAAAAGCAAGGGAAAAATGAAATGGCCTATGTATATGCCAGAAAACTAAAATAATTAATAAATAAAATGGAAAGTAAGCCAACAAATGGGCCGAAAAAGAGATGTTTCATTGAAAGACTATGCCCAGAGTTAAGGAAGAAAATGAAGATTGTGTCGCCATCATCATACACCAAAGTGTACAATCGGGCCATACTTAGAGAGTGAATAGAAAATGAAAAAGAAGAAGAAAAGTAGCTCATCCTACTCAGATGACTCGTCTTCAGAAGAAGACAACAATGGTGACGAAAAGGACAGTAAGAAGGTCTGAGCTCTCCAAAAAGTTATGATCAGAATGATGAAGGAATTTAAGAATATGCAGAAACAGATGAAGGGAAACGAGCTATGATGCACAGAATGCAAGACAGAAGGTCACACAAAGGGATCCTGCAAGGAAAACCAATTCTATGATATCTGTCAAATTATTGGACATTCCACAAAAGAATGCCCCTTCAATTTGAAAACAAGAGGGCATCAACAAGTGCTCCTGACACAAGAGGCTAGCAATGATGGTGCCACTTCGGGTGGGTATATAAATAATAGAAAAGGGAAAAACAACAATACCAACAATAATAATGAGGGTTGTAGCCAAATTTAGTACGATACGAACGATCGCCCGATGGTTCAATGTTGAGCATGCAATTTGTGAGGCCACTTTGCACGAAGTTGTTTATCAACAAATGCACCGAAGTTGTTATGTAGATGGTGCGATCCTGGAGATCATGAAGATGCCAAGTGCCCGAAATCAGGAGTGAATTTGATTAGCATCGGCGCAGACAAAGTCTTGGCAATCACCTGTAAACAAACAAAATTGTACCTCGACCCGATGGAAGAAAAGAGGAGATTGGAAAAAGTGCAGACGAAAATTGAGAAAGCAACGCAGGCAGAGAAATCACAATTGAAGGACACTACCGGTACCTCAACGAGAAACTGCGCAAAACAAAACATCATAAGGAAAATATTACAAACTAAAATACTAGTCAAGTTAAATGATCTGATCTTCACAATGCTTAAACTACAGACAACACTCACGAACATAGCCCCGACTACTAAACTACCAAGAGAACATGGAAGACAAAAGGGAAGCAAAGCAAGTGTAGCGGACCCAATGCTGCTAGCATTCACATCCGAACGGCATCTGACAGTCGTAGAGATGGGTATATTAGGAATGGTCCTTTCAGACACAATTGTGGATGGAGGTTCAGGGGTAAACGTCCTACTAGAAGATACCTGGAAGAAGTTGGGACAGCTGACATTGTGGCCACCTACATTCGAATTACTAATCGCAAACCAACACAACATTAAACCTCTCGGGGTCCTGATGGCACAACCAGTGACTATTGGAACACAGTCATTCTTACTTGACTTTGTTGTCATCCCATTAAAGAGGAGAGGATATGACGCCATTTTGAGTCGGGGATGGCTTGTACAAGCAAGGGTTAAGCATGACTGGAAGAAGAATACACTATCAATGGAAAGTAGGGGACAACGATTCATTATTGATTTACACACACAAATGATGGGCGAAGAAGCCATATCATCTGATTTTCAAGAAGAGGATGAAGGAAAGCAGCGATTGGAACCCAATGAGGAAGGAGTCCTATGATTGGAAGGTGGATCAATAGATGATGATTTGGATTCGGTGAACGACCTTTTGAACTGGCAGATGGAGGATTACAAGCTCTTTCCAAGTTGTAATATGTTAAGGGTCGATGAAAGTGAGAAAGAAGAGGGAAATGAATTTCCAAAGGAATACAGAGAAGCGAAAGAAGGAAAGGTTGACAAAAGAGCTTAAGGGAAGAACATACAGTACGAACCTAGAAAAAGGAAAAATTCCACCATACGATACATAGTGAACGGACCACGCAGAAAGAAAAGGTTACAACGCACCACGAATTTACTAGAAAGGTGCCAACAGCAAGGAAAACACATCGTATGGTCTGCATAGGAAACAAAGAGGAAGGGCTTAATAAAAACTTCAGCAGTACAGAGTAAAGGTTCTAAAATCAAGAATACAGCTATTGATGGCAAGGAGTGGCAACCGATAGAACTCATGAAAATGAGTTTTGAGAACAAGCTTGGAGATATGGAAAGTCTGAGAGAGGGATGGTATAATTTAAATAAACTAGATGAGCGATGCTTCCAGGCACAATGGGCCACAAAAGTTACAAAAAATAGGCGGAAGCTATGGCATGAGAAGCATTTGAAATTGAATAAATTTCAACCAAGCCAGTTGGTATTAAAGTATAGCAGACAAAATGAAATCAAACCAGGGAATTTTAAAGTGAAATGTGTCGGATCATACCAAATCTGGGAAGTGGGCAACAAAGGAGCAATAAAGCTATGGACGTTGGACGGGCAAGAAGTACTAGAAGCCGTAAATGGTTCCAAGTTAAAAATATACCACTCGAGAACTGCTTCCCCGTTGATGAGTAATAGTGAGTAACTCGTAATAGCTATAAATAAAAAAAAAAAAAAAAAGAAGAAAAGAGAGAGGAAAGAAAAAAGTGTGATGAAAACATAGTACAGTGACTGTACAACATTTCCAAGGCACTGTATGATTCTTCCCAACACTGTATGACAAACACTGTACGGCATCTTTAGCCACCGTATAGTTCTTTTAGTGCCCCCATCACCATACGACAATTTAACATACCCTTTTGTGGAAACTGTACGGCTCTTTAGGTACTCTTTGTATGGTCTCTTCCAAGCACCATACAACAAGACACAATCACCATTGAGGCAAACTGGATGAAGCATTTGAAAAGCCAAGAATAATAAGACGACGTACAAAATTTTAAGAAGAGCGTAGAGAATTTATATCGTACGGGCATCAGATAGCTGGAGATCTTAACCATACGGTCACGCAAACACAAGGGATGATATACACTGCTACCGTACAGAGTCCAAACACATAAGACATTGTACGGGCATTAATACACATGGTACAATTCAGAATAGAGAGGAGTTTATACAATTTAGTACTACTTCAAACACTGTATGGTATAGAAGAAAGGGGAAGTTTATGATTTATTTTGCCATACCACATCTACATTGCTGCTGTACGAGCATGAGGCAGAGGTCAATTTTGGGTTGGGTTTTGTAGACATTTTTTGAGTGATCAAGGAGAAAAGGAGAAAGATGTAGCCGTATAGCAGAAAGAAATAGAGGCAGGAGCAAAAAAAAAAAACAACAACAAATAAAAAATGTTCAAAATGAATAATGCATGATGCCCAAAGGAAGGGAAAGACATAAACAAGTAGTAAAACATAAGCAATTGCCAAAAAGAGTGTGGGATTGGAAAAAAATCACAAAAATGGTGTGTTTCAGGGACTTTTGAGTGGGTTTGAGAGTGCTAATTTGGTCTTAGTGGCGAGGGCACTACACCTCGACCCCGCCTTGTATTGCGACAGGGAGCGCGCCAGGGACGCTACCCCTAGACCCCCAGTTGCTTCAACTATCAGTTGTGGGAAGTGTGCCTAGTTGATGAGACCTAGAGCTGCTGCAAGCATGGAGTGTCTGTCTATAAGAGGTGGAGAGAATAGAGCAAACCTTTCAAGAGGGGGGATACGCTTTGCGGAGGTGTTGAACATGAAACCGTCTTGGTGGATGCATAGAGAGCTCGGAAGGAGCTGATCATCCAATTGAAGGCAGTACCGTGACACTTGGCTCAGTGTACCTAGGAGTTGGAAGCAAAGAAAGTGACACGAGTGGCTATCAAGGTCAACTAAGGAAATAGTATTGTGTTAGCAAAGGCTACAAATGCAACGTATTTTGGAGATCAGTTTGATGTAGGCACGGAACGAATGTGAAAGTGGCATGAGGGAAACATATCTATCTTGTTATAGTTAGTCAGTTAATGTATCCCATTTTGTTAATTTGTCTCAGATATTTTGTAATTTTTGTATGGAGACGACTTTTCTTTTTGGGGGGATGATGTCGGTAAAATTATAAAATAGTCAATGGGTAGATTAGCATGTTGTCCGTAAAGTTATAAAATAGCCAACAGGTAGATTAGCATCTCAAAGGATGTGTGACGGTTGAGTCACCCCTTCAGAATGGTATATGTACTCCGTCTGGAATGGACTTTGGATCATTATTGTAATCATCATTGGAAGCACTATGTAATCTCTTTGGTATATATGCGAATAATAACAACAGTACTTTTGTGTTACATGTTCTTGTCTATTGTCTGTATGCATTAATAAACCGTTTACCCCATATGGTAAACAGTATCCTATAACCAAGAATCAGTGCCTATCACCTCGGAGGCCATCCCAAGTGAGTCTATGCTAAACATCTTCTTGACTGGAGTGATTGTCATCACAGTTGAAGAGAAGGGATTCTTTGGGGCCTAAGAAATGAGCTTGGAAGAGCTCTAACCTTTCTCCAACTCTAAGGTTCTCTTCGTTGCCTCATCAGATTCAGTAGATTCACTGCTACTGCTCTTTCCATCTCGTAAATCTACTATCTACACTGGGGAGCCACTTGGTTGCAGAAGTGTAGAACTTATTGGTGGAACTGGGCTATGATGAGGTGAGGGAACTGGGGTAACATGAGGAGAGGGGATTGGTGTAACATGAGGAGAGGGAATTGAGGTAACAACACTATCCTTTGGCTCCTCCATCTTCTTCTCCTCAACATCAGTTTGGGTTCCAATAACTGGGAGGGAGCCATCATGACAAGTCTTAGCTATGGGGATGCTCTTGTCTAGAGGTTGGTCACCTCCTCTTGAAGGTTGAACTGGTCCTTGAGTGATAGCCAGTGTTACGCCTGGTGTAGCGCTCTGGGAGGAAGAGGGAGTTGTAATTGTTGGAGAAGCTAGAGTGGTTGTGCCTTTACTCTGGCTTCTTTTGGCTGTCCCCTTGACCCATTTCCCAGTTCTTTTGATGATTCAGGCCATCATAGTGTCTAAATCTTCCTTAGCATCTTCATAAGGCTCTAAATTGATAGGAGTGTTTCTTAACTTAGTCAGATATGCATTACTATACATATATTTCCCATCATCCTCCAATCCTTCAACATTAAGATTGATATTATATGTTTTTATTTACTCCACTGTGAGCCTGGCAAAAGCATGATCTCAACTTTCAAATTCATCTTTACAATCTGTTCAATAATCTTCAACCATGCTAATTTGTTTGATCACACTCCCAATTTGCAACAACTCCCTAGCATATCCATTTGGATCAAACATAGGTCTAAAGACCTCATACATCTCCAATTTGTATTTCATCTCGAACACTTTGAGCATATTTTTTGCATTAGATTAAGACTTGCAACTGAAAGCTCCTACTTTCATAGGGAACTGATATCCCTTCTTCTTCAAGCTTTCGCTTGGCACATTCACCTGGACCGCCTGCCTCATGATCTCTATCAGCATGATCATGTCGCTTGAATACTTGGGCAGCTTCAAGAGGAAACCATCGAAAGCTGCAAGATGCAAATATGAGAAAGATGAGAATTGGATAAAATAGCTTCCGAATTGACTAATAGTCGCCATTGCCTCCGGATTGAATTTCCTCTCCGGACATCTTTGGAGTTCCCTGCAAATTTTCATTGTGAATGCATCATTAACTCTAACATACTCCACATAACTATTTTAAAATTGCAAACATGGATAGAACTCATAACACTTCACATCATCAGGAAAGTTTCCTATTCTTGGAAGACCCAGCCATACCCATAGAGATGCTAGCATGTAAATAAAAAAGGAAGACATATAGAAAGTGTTGTAGAACTTCATGGCACTAAGAGCATTGGAAAGATTTTCACTTACCTCATGAGCCAAATTAATATATTGCATATCTGAACAAATAACTTGTACCAGAAAGAAATACTGTTTAACGAAATTTAGAGCTTCTACCTCACCTTTCAGTCTGTGCAGGAGAACTAGAATGTCTACAATCTCAGGTTTGAGATTAGTACCAAATAGAGTTTTGGGGACATTACTCTTGGCGCTCCATGGCTTTTGAAACCAAGATTGCATAATTTCCTTCCTCCACACCATCTTCTTTGCAGAGAACTCAAAGACTACTCCTCCTACTATCAAGTTCAAAAACTCCTGTTCTAGAACTCGGAGGTAATTCACCACAGTTTGCCTATCAATGGAGATTAATACTATGTGATCAAGTAACACAATCTATCTTGCATCCAGATTATAGTGATTTATGCATTCATAAATCAATTTTGGAGCTTGGATTGCCACTGGGAAACCAACAGCCTCTACTAGTCCACTTCCTCGGAGCTTGTCAGTTATGGGATGAATTGGCTCCGACTTTAGCCTCCTTTGAAAATCTTGCATATCATAAAAATAGAGTGAAGTATCTGTGAAATTCTTCAATGTGGACTTGATTCCATTTAGCCCATCAAAACTTACAAACATGGTTGCCATTCTATCTAAGAATGAAGTAAATTGAAAGTTTGAATCTAGATGAAGAATAGGATATTGAATTCGGAAATATAGACTATTTGAAAGCATTGTGCAATTTAACAAAATAACAGTTCAAGAAAAAGTGGTAGTTTGAATAACTGTTATGTTTCCATCTATATACGAGTTTCAATTCATTTGTTGATCTTCAGGGTTTGTGCCACACGAATGAATTAAAGGATAAATTCGTTGAAATAATAAATGCGGGAGCTCTAACATATATTTCAGTGTCTTCTCACTATTTCCATTGGCCCAATGGTAACTTTCCTTTCTTTCATGCTTACTTTTCCATTTCCCATTAGGTTTCGGAGAATTATTAGTAGAGTACTCCGTAAGGAAATATCCGCCTAATTGAATTCTGCTTAGTATACCTTTCTCACAATGGTTAGATTTTTTCCATTTTCATCTTAAGATGTTTTGTGTCTAATTTGTGGGTCCAATCCGCTTGCAAAGTTGATTTTCTATTGAATGCAAAAAATCGTCCTCATGGGTTGAAAACCCGCCGAGGAGAAGACGATTCTCATTTTTCCGCCCAGGCTTTCCTTTAAACTTTATCCTTTGAGTTAATATTTCCTTTGGGTTCGAAAAAGCTTAAAAGGACTGCAGAAGTCGAAAAGGGGCCCACTTTCTCATTTCTTTCCTTTACAATTGCCTTTGGTGGAAAACGGACTTCATGGGTCAAAAACCCGCCAAGGAGAAGTCAGTTTTGAGATTTCCACCTAAGATGATTCTGAGCGCTATGATGAATCTTGAATGTTTCCCAAGGTAGAATATTGTAGTGAAAATAGGGATTTTCCATAAGATAGCTAATTATCTTCTTGCATCGATCCATGAACCTCATTTGTTGCTCTTTGCGAGAAATCACCTTCATGGGTTGAAAACTTGTCGAGGAGAAGGCGATGCTCAATTTTCCACAAGCTTCCTTCTTTCATCGAAAACATGATAAGCCGCTAGCAAGCCCAGCTTTGTGAATAACTTTTGCATGTTGCAAGAATCCCCATCGAATTAGGTACTAAGCTACTCGTAAACTCACAACATCAAAGAAAACCACCTAGCCATGAAATGTGGGAGAAGGGAAAGATGAAAAATCTGATGGAGACTCTTTTCACCTAAGAGGAATTAAAACTAGACCCCAACATACTTAGGCTTAACTGAGACACAAACATTTTCACTTTTGCAAAATGGTTACGGGGTGAAAAGTGGAGCAACACAGAGATCTCAAGAAATGCATAATAATATAATCAAAATAACAATGAACACATAACACAATGATTACTGTGGGGAAACCCTTCCAAGAGAAAAACCCCACCCTCTAAAACCTGCACAATTTATTCTCAAAGCAAGAAGATTACAATACACTTGCAATGCAAGTTCTTACAAGAGTGCATCACCACAACTCAATCTTGGACTCGGACTCAAAGAGACTTCTTCTAGCACCCAGTCTTGCAAATAGAACTCAATAATTCAAACAGCTCCCCAAGCCCTCCTTTTATAGTGATTTACAACTTGGAAACCATTTGTGGTCTTACAAAACCATTGGCAAAAACCATGGACAAAACAACCATGCCACATTTTAGCCACTTGTCATTTGTAACTCCAAGAATAGAATTTTCGTCCATAATTTTGTCCTCTAGTTTAGACCCCCATAAAAGTCACATAATGAGTTGTTTATACTCTAAAAATAGCCCTCCAATATTGTACTAGAGACAAGACACATTTTTAACAATTCATACACCTTTTTCAACTCATAAACATGTGGAAAATTACCACAAACAAATTCTAGAATTTTTCGAAAAAGGCTTGCAAGGTTGAGACACAATTCTCAACAGAAAAACCACCCAACCAAGTAGTTTAGCTGAAAAACAAGTTGTTTATAAAGCCAATCATGGTTTTGAGGGTGAAATACCCACTGTATATTTAAGAAATGTTAGATGTAATATGCAGTTGGCCTCAAACAGTGTGATTTGCCTCTTAAAATGAGGGAAAAAAAAACAAAATTGGACTTTTTTTTTGGATGAATTGTCCCTTCTCTATTAATTAAATGTTAAAGCTACATATTCATAAAAAAAGGAGTCAGGGGATACAAGATCACCCCATGTAAGTTCAAACAATCAAAGGTCGGAAACTCATCTACTCGTCAAAAAAATATAAATCTAGGAGGCTGAAGTCCAAACATCAAAAAATAACACAACAATATAAAAGCCCTCAGGCTACAAAGTTAGTGCCAGGCGAGGGAAGGACCATTTAGGGTCCCGACTAGAGGAAGGTTACCCAAAATCAAGAGCAACCAGAGTAGCCATCAGGGACCAGCTCGAGCCTGACCTCCAAGGAGGCGAGGCCCAGCGGTGACGACTACCAAATCTACCACTAGGGGAGTGGTGCGAAGCCTATGACCTCGGGGTGTGTGAGCGGAAAGTAGAATTGCTACAACCCCGTCAGCTGCTATGAGGCAGCATAGATCTCCGAAGAGAGTGTAGGTGGCACCCTAGCCACCATGCATGGAGCATTACCCCAGTGAGCAAGAAGCTCCTAGAGGTGGGCCACATCCAAAGCCATCTTGTCATTCTGTACCTGAATTTGCATCATTACATTGTTACAAATACATGCTTTAGTGTACATAGAAACATTTATATCAAGAAAGTTGTGAGAGAATAAAATAGCATTTTGATCTTTCCAAAGAGTAAACAAAATTTCCATTTGAAAAGCATACTAGATCTAGAAGTACTTAAAAGGGATCCTAGGAAAATCTCCCAGGACAACCATGTGCCAAGAAAAGGCCTCTCAATGAAATGGCTTGAAAAAATCATGAATCCAATGCCAGTAATGTTGAGCACACTTGCAAAACCAAAAAATATGCAGAAAACTTTTTGGCTACCCACAGAAAGGACATCTAGAGTCAAGAACACCCAAATGCCAGAGAATAGGGCCCAGAGGCAACCCCTGAAAGAGTATGCACCAAGCAAATTGAACAATCTTCAGCTAAGTAATAGCTTTCCATAAAATGGAAAACCTAAGACTCCAAGTCTTCTGAGAGGACAACAAATGCTAGTGCTAGTTGAGGACATCAACCATAGGCATGTGGGGGATCAACCACCAATAACTCAATTTTGGTTTGTAGTTGGTCATTGGAGTGGCAGGATACCACTTCTAATGCTTCCACCATAGGCGAGATGACTAAATACCAAGCTTGTGCAACATATGAGGCACTGCAGAAACTAGAAAATCAAATGTTTGTCAATCTGGATGGTTAAGCTTGAACTGAACATGCATGTCCTCCCATGAGAAAAGCCTCGTAGCAACTCTAGAAAAAAGATCTTTGGGATTCTTGATGTCGTGCTTGAAAAAATGTAGAGCATTAGCTCCCTGAATTTTGGCCAAAGCCACATCTTGAAAGGCAAATAAGGGTGACCACCACAGGATGTGCTAGTTCATGAAGAGACCATCTCTGAACCCATCACCAACCCATTAAAGCCACGGTTTGATAGTTTCCCAAGATTTCCAGATGCTTTTAGCAACAATAGTACCCTGAATTTGCACAGGTTCATAAGTGATAAGAAGGGTTTGAAAGCCAATCCCCTTCTAGGAAGGCCAGTTAACTGGGAAGCCTAAAGAAATGCAATGTCTCAAAAGAGTTTTCCAGGCCTCATTGCCAGTGAGAGCCTGAATGACCCACTTTGCACAAAGGGCAATGCCTTGCTTTTACGTACAAAACAGCCCAAGGCCACCAGAGCCTTTGGGTAGACAACAATAGTCCCACACCACCCTTTGGAAGCCATGATAAGACGCATCTCAGGCCCAAAGAAAATCCATCAAAAGTTGTCAAACTTGAGGTATGGAGCCTTTTTGAGGGAGCCTAGAAGGAGTAGTAAACATGAGTGGCGGCCAGCACCTTAGAGCAAATCTAAAATTTGTCAGCTAAGGAAAGGTGCTTAATGATCCAGTACTCCAACTTTTTGCAATGTTGGCCAACACAACATTCCATAGCTCCATGGAAGAAGCTTGAAATGAAAAGGGGATGCCAAGAAAACAAAAAATTTCTCCATGTTGCACCCATTTCCATTGGTAGCGAGCAAGCCATGGTGGGCCAGACAAAAAGGACTGCCTGTAACAAAGGGTCTTGTACCATTGAATAGCAGAGCTAGAGGCAAGATAGAAGGTGTCTAGGCATTGCAAGGCATTGGAAACATTTTCCTCATCCTCAATGAGTGTGAGGAAGGAATCATCCAGAAAGTGGCTATTAAACGACTGGGTTGTTTAATCGGGGAGGGAAATGACATGCACTAAGCCCACAGAAATGACACTAGCAAGTAAGTAGTTAAACCCTTTCGTGGCTAGAACATAAAGAGAATGTGCAAGAGGGCACCCTTGGAAAATAGACCTAAAGAGCCCAAAGGCCTCAGATTGTCACTCATTAATGGTAATACGTGCAGAGGCATCCCCAAAAAGCATTTGCACAAACTGAAGGAAAACAAGACCAAACCCCAAAGCTTGCAACATGGCCAGGATGAAGGGCCACTCGATCCAGTCATAATCTTTAGCAAAGTCAATTTTGAGAAATAGAGCCTGCTATTTGGATTGACGCACCCATTCCATACCTTCCTAGACAACAATGATGTTTTCGAGAATATACTTGGGCTTAATACAGTCGGATTGTTTACAACACACAATTTGAGGCAAGAGATGTCGGATCGTAAGGGAAAGAGCCTTAGCAATGATCTTGTAGGAGACATTCAAAAGCGTGATGAGCCTCCGGTTATAGATATCCTCGGGGTCAGTGGCTTTAGGTATGAATTTGATGTTACCCTTGTTAATTATAATCCCCAAGGATTGAGAGTTAAAGGCTTCAATATAAACTGTGTAGATCAGGGCCAATGTCATCCTAGAAGGCTTCATAAAATTCACAATGGAAGCCATCACAACTAGGGGCTTTATCATCTACCATGGAAAAAATAGCCTCTTTGAGATTAGCAAGCGTAAGCTTATGCTCACAAAAGGCATGTTGCTCTGGAGGTCATGGCGATGCAAGCTTGCAAAGTCAGATCTCGCACAGTAGAAGTACGTTGTGTAGTAAAAACTTTCTCATAGTGGTGCATAAAAGCCTGGAGAATATCAGGAAGGTCACATAGAGTTTGTTGTCCTTCCTTGATATGTTTGATACCCACAACAGAGTAGCAAGCCCTAAGGGCTTGAAAAAAATCTTTAGAAACCTAATTGACAACCTCCAATCAATAGAGGTGAGCCTTGATCTGCACTCCCTGAGCAGCATAACTGTCTACAACTTGCTTCTGGTGACAAAGCTTGGCAATTTGGGTCTACAAATCTATAACAAACAGATTCATGGTGAGGGCTTCTGAGGCCGTACAGAGATCTTTACTAGTGGCTTCATAAGATCTTCAACTGAATTTATCCAACTGTCTACTGTAAATGCAAATAAATCTTGTTGGCATCGTTCCACCATTAAATCCACCCAACTTGGGAGTGGGGCCATGACTCAAGGTTCCAAATGCATAAGATATGAGCAACAGTGGGTGCATGAGACAACAACGAAGTATTAAGATAAAATTATATTTTACACATACATGACTGAGTTGTGTACTAGAGGATAGAAAAAAGAATGGGAAAGTGATCTGGCACAAGGTCACATCCACCAAGGGAGTGATAGATAAGTCTCTCTCTTGAGAGAATGAAAATGAATTAACTATAAGCATAGCACGGTCAAGTCTCTTGAAAACCCTATCAATACTAGCTCAAAAATTGGACCAAGTGTGTCAAACCCCACCAAACTAGTGACGATGAATGTTGGGATAAAAAAGGCCCAATTTTTATGCATGTAAAACCAAGCTTCTCTTTCGCTAGCTAACCATCAAAAAGGAAAAGGTCCTTAATTAATAGCCAACTCAACCATATTGAAGTCCCCACAAAGGACCCAGGTGGTAGGGGGCAGATGATCTGCCATCCAACGCTACAGGTGTGAACGATCCACAGCATCATTGGGAGCATAAACATTAGCCAACCAACTTGCATGCCATCCTCGTCCCCAAGAGAGGAGAAACTATTATACAAGAACACAAAAAGAATCAAACAAGGGATCTCCTATGGAGATGACACTGTTTCTCCCCACGGTCGAAGAGCTCTTCTCAGCCTTCTAGGTTGCGGGAACAATGAAAGGAATGGGTAGAGATCATTGAAGCCACTTGTAGCGCTTAGACCCATGTGGGTCAAGGCTTTGAATTTGTAGTAGCTAGCATCCAATGAGTGTTAGGGTTTGAAGGAGGCAGAGGCATGAGCAAAGGAACCGAAGAGACATGTGGCGCCAGACTTGAGTTGGGTCGTCCAATATCTTGGGACGAGGAACCCACCTTAGTAACAACGTTGTCTCTGCCCTTTTTCACAAGAGTGGTCCGTTCATCATTTTTAGCAGTTAGCATTGGCTTAGCTTTCAAGGTTGGCTAATGGTTACACTCCAACAAGGGGCAATCCCTAATCTTGTGTTCCATGGACTGGCACTGATAGTAGGTGTTTGGAAGATTTAGGTAAAGCACCTTCTGGCTAAAGGTGGTACCACCAATCTGAATCTCAATAGTTTCCTTGAGGTCCCTAGAAAGGTCGACCTTAACACAAACTCTACTTTGGGGTCGGGCATTATAAAATTTTTCAGGCTCAAGGCATATCACTTTGCCGATAGTTTGCACAATAGGCTGCAAGAAAGACCAACACAAAATGGGAATCCTAGGAAACTCCACTCAAACTGGGACCTTAAGCTTACGATCATCAGAGACAAAAAAATATCAAGACCATTTTGAAAGACTAGTAGGGAAGATCTAATATACCAGGGGCCATGAGTGAACACATGTTCAACCTAGCTAGTGCTACCAAAATAAAAAAGAAAAAAGCCCTTGGTGAGGCTTTGCACACCCTCGAGGTGGACATCCTATGGTGTCCAGACCTTGGAAACCCATTGTTTGAGCATGCTTTTAGAAGGAGCGTGGCCAACAAAATAGCCTATTAAGGTTTGTTGCTCAAGCAATGCATAAGCATTATCAAAATCTTTAGCATTGAGGACAATATCAGGAGAGGGATTACCTCGTGGAACACCTTGAGAATGAACTTGCACGGACATTTGTTCAACAAATCCATTCGTGCCAACAACAACAGCTCCAGCACCACCATCAACTGTCAGGCTAGAGAAGGTCAAGGCCATAATAACCTAAAACTATTTCTGCAGTAAATGCGATATGATAGATAGCAAGAATGGAAGGATAAAATGAGACTTTTGGGGTGCAACTACATATTTAAAACAAGGCAAATCGCACTTTTTGAGTACATTTGCGTATTTTCTTCAACTACATATGTAAATGACTTAAAAGAATTTGTTGTTTCTAATTTGCACATGTCTAATTGATTCACTTAAGTGAACCTCACTTTTTAGGGGTCCTTTACATAGTACAGATAACATTTTTGTGTTGTGTAAATGGGTTGAAAAAGTGAAATTTTCACTTAAGTGATTTAACTTATATCAATAAAGTGCACACATAACATCAAACTAGATTAAGAAGTGCACTTTATAACTTAAGTGACTTAAGTTACAACTTAAAAGATAAAAAAGTGTAACTCTATTACTTAAAAACACATTTTAAAGTGATTTTAAGTTATAAATTTTAAAAAGTGCAACATAACATCAAAATATAAGGTCTAATATTTAAAATATGCAATCCACGATCTAAAGTTCGATTACACATGCACTTAAATCTTAAAAACTTTTGATTAACAACTTGAATAAAGTCCTACAATAGCTCGAAGCAATGGCATGACTGAAAGGAGATTGAAGGAAATAAAAAGACCAAAACAATTCAAACAAACACACTAAAATGCAAAAACGGACTTTGAAGGCCTCAAAAATCAAGTATATGTTAGTAGATTCAACAATTCCAATCAAGCTTTCAAAAATAAAAGCAACTTGACGAAAACCTTCAATAAAAAGATTCATAATATGAATTGGGAAGGATTAATTGACAAATTTTTGTCATTTGGTATAATGAGCTAACTTAGAGAAATTTGAAACTTAATTGGCAAAGTTTTGTAGTACTGACTCCATTTTGTGATTACAAAATGAAGGACAACACAAGTAACTTGATGCCTTAAACTCTTCTAAGGGTGAGCAAGGATGACTTTTCTTTGGAACATCACATATATATCTTAAATTCACAAAAATAATTGTAGGTGTCAAGTGCACCATACCCCAAATAATATGTGCAACCATCCTTGATCATACAAAGTCCCTAGACTCATCCAAGATAGAGGAGGTCCAAGATTTAGACTAAATTCAGAGCAAGATCAATCCTAAGAGGGTTTGGCTTCAAGGTATCTCAATACATGGGCAACAGTTTTCATTTTGCCACATAGAATATAAAATATTGGCCCTTTGAGTCTTTTACTTGAGTGACAACCCCAATTAAAACATCAAATACACTGCACTTTATACTCAATATAAAGAGTTGCAGCCCCACCATTAAGGAGTTTACCAACATCGAATTTCTCCAAGGTAAATTCTAATGTTACTCTTGTTTTCCCTTGTTTTTGTGCCCCGTAGTTTCAAAGTAATTCTGCAAAAAAATTGGAATTGCAACAGTCATATCCAATTTTAGGGCAGGAAGTTTCAAAGTAAACCCTAAGTGCAAATGTGGAATATCTAAAAAACCCTAGTATTACTTTTTAAAACCTTTGGCAGGGTTATTTCCTTGTTAGTTTTAAATTTGCGTGAAATAAAGTTAATTCTTTATGTCATGTTGTGCTCAAACCATAGTTAGGTCTGGGTTAGGTCGTTTTCTAGTTATAAATATGTTTTTTTAACCCAAGTGATGAGTTGTTCTTAGTAACCATTGATCTTCCTCAAATCTACGGCTCATGCTTTCTTGCAAAATGAAGATATTGTCTTTTTAATGAATGCGACAATACGAGCTTGTGACACCTGTCTGGTGGGACCAAAAGAATGCAGTGATCCTCAAGTTTGGTCTCAACCCTTAGATCTTGTTAAGATCAACGCTTCTCACTATCTCGCAAAATAAAGATGTTTGAGCTTTAACTAAAGCAAAAATGCGAGGATCACTGTGTGTACAGTGTAGGCCCATTTTAGACTTCTTGAAGTACTTCGTCACCATATGTCAGTTGTCACCCCGTGATTGGTTCTTAATTCAGACTAAGTCTTTCTCTTGGTAAGCTCCTGATCATTGATCAAATTGCAGATCAAGGGTTGTTGCATACTCACAAAACAAAGGTGATTGGTGTTTAAGGAATGCAAGAATGTGAGCTCTTGACGCATGTTTTGGTGGGCCCATTTTCATTAAATAGTTTGAAGAATGAGCAATTTTCTCAGTTGCAGATTAGGGTGAAGATCTACGATGGTCATATTCTAGCAAAAGGAACATGAAGGGTTTTTAACCAAAGCGAGAATGCGAGGGACTGACATGTGGAGTTGGTGGGTCCAGTTTGTATTGCGAGACTAAAAGAGGATTGATGTCAGCATGAAGTATCAGGTGACGTGTTCTAATTCACTCTTAGTGTTATGCATAACAAGATTATAGACTTTTTCCAAGCCGTTAAATCAAAGGATACAAAAGAAATTTGCAAGAAGATTAACCAAAGTGAGAAAGGGATGAAGTGACACATGTCTTAGTGGGCCTATTTTCTAAAAGGATCATTGAGAAAGCATGGTTATTTCCTGATCGTCCAATACAAGGTTGATCGAGGGTTGTCGTGATCTCGCAAATTTGACTTGCAAGGTTTTTAACCAAAGCGACAATATGAGAAGTTGACATGTGTCCCACTAAATAAACGTCATCTAAGAAGTTAAAAATCAAATCAATTAAATAATCGCCCATAATGAAGAGATCAAATTAAATAATTGCAAGATTTCTAAATAATTAACCTCCAGAAACTCAAAATTAAGTAAAGCTTAATGATAAGGTCACGTCTTACTTAACAAGACATCTATAGAAATTTGCAAAGGCTGAGCTATAGAGGGGTCGTGACATCCTTCCCCACTTAAAAATGCATCGTCCCGATGCATAAGAGTTTTAAAATAACAAATTCATTAATATGCATGTCACAATTGAACTTATAGACTTATTACCAAAAATAGAGGGTTTCATAACCTTAAATGCAGTGCATTAAAAATAAACTTTGTGTTAGCGTTAGTTAATCATGTATTGTCGAAATTAACTTTGCGTTATCGTGATTCAATTATTCATACAGTATATCAAGATATCATCATCAAACTAACAAGGTTAAGTTCTATACTAACATATTTCAATCATTTGTAGAGTCGGTTGCAATATTACTCATCAATTCTATGCTAAAACTAAAATAAAATAAAATTCAATCATTTATAATGTTTGTCAAAATACGTATACGAAATTCACAAAGTTTATAACTAGATAGAGCATTTTCTGATGAGGGTAAAGTTTTTTTTTCCCTATGGTACACTTATCCAATCTTCCTCTACATCATATCCTTTCTATACCACTAACTTAATTTATATCTTCACCATCCAATTAAACGGTGTCTTTCTTCATTAAGGAATTCATTTCCCGAAAGACATCAATTTTCATCACTATCCCAAGCACTTCTACATTCATCTATAGTCATGACTCTATTCTTTACAACAATTCTCGTACATTATTCCCAAAGTGTGGTCTTTCATATTTGCATTACTCATTTCTTTATTTGCATTAACATCTGCTTTAATAAGCAGATCTGATATAAATTTACTTCTCACGCCATCTACTTCTAGCTTTCTGAAGTATATATATTATTCCTTATATTCTTAACACATTCGTCACTTAAATATTTTCCTTCAACTTCATAACCACTTCCATAGATCTTCTTTTGATCATTGCTTGTAAATCCAATCTTAGTTTATATGTCATTCTATTATCTTCACACACACCTCTTCTTATAGCTTCCTTTCTTTTATACCCGTATGGAAAGATGTGCCACTCTGAAAGAGATGTCTGACTAAGGCGTGGCTCTTTGTTATTATAATTGCTACCCTCTGTTATGCTTATTCACTGTGTATTAAGTACCCAACTCATATTGACATGATGATCCAAATGTGCGTATGAACTGAAAGTCGTGACACATTGGTACCAAGAGGTTACAGCTGACTTGATACAATTTTCTATGAATTGCCTGAACATATGTTGATCACAGCATATATCGCAGAACTGTTATCCTATTGGCAGTTCAACTTACATATTTGCAGTATCAAGTTCAACATTTCCATCCTATTTAAACAACATCATGGAGAAAGATTTCACAAGTTCACTATTTGTCTCCTGCGATTTCAATTATGAAATAGATATTAATCCTAAATTAATTCTTTTAAAAACCCAATGTTGTTAAAGGTTAACCATGGTTATCTCAATGGCTTGTAAGAAGATGAAAAATCAATTAATGAAACTACCAAATATCCCTGCACTAGTACAGATCAAATTTACTATGAACTCCAGAATTCCATATCCTTGATCAATGATTCTGTTATAGTTCCAAATTTAGAGGGTAGTCTCAGTGGATCCCTCGTATTTGATGTTGTTACTGATATAATATTGTCCTAAATGGAATTGTTTTGACATATGATGAGCTTTATTTGGCTGCTGATTTTGATTGAACTTTGTACCTAAATACCAAATCTTTCTGAATTCTAACAATATTCCTTGTTATGTTTATGCTTAGAACATAAATCAATAAATCTGATTGCCTTTTTTGAAATTATCTCATAATCTCTCCATTTAATTTGTACTCCAAGACAACCTAACTGCAAATTGAGAGAGTGGTCCAGTGGGACACAAGAGCAACATTATTTTGTCATAGTTTGCACACAGTACATGAACAGCTGTATCTGAGACTTAAAACTATCAAAATTTGAGTTCACATAAAAATTTTGAACCCCAAAACATTTCAAGAGTAATATATATTGACCTCTGAATTGAAACCACCGTATAATCAACTCCCAATATCTTTGAAGCAAGTACTGAGTTTGGCCACAACAAAAGGATGTTTATCCCAGACATAGCAGATATACAATAATATCCTTGACTTCACAATTCCCATCCCCAGAGCACAGCAACATGCTATGAAACACATTGACAATGACTTGTCATGCTTAGTGGGAAATTTCATGTTTAGTTTAATCGACAAGGTAACTAATTACTACATTATTCATTCTGCAACCATGCCCACAACACCCATGCAGGCTGCTATCAGTTTCGATAAATAAATCCATCCATCATAGCCATCAGATTTCTTGTGCATCAATGGCCAGTTTTCAAATTCTTCGCATTACATGCACAATTCGACTGTGAGAGCATTAATGGTGTTTCAAGGCAACTCATGCAAATGTATTTGGCATAAAGTCTGAAATTCATTCCACGATCTAGTACAACACAAAACAGAATTGAAGCAAAGTGAACAGAGCCCGGATTTCTCAGCCTTCATACTACAAATTGTTGTGAACAAGTTTTCTTGCTGTGATCATAGATTTGTGAGTAAGTACCCAAAACGTTGTTGTGAAAAGTTTTCTCTGTTTCAAAATTTGTTGAATTGATAAGATGTCACCACGAAGAGACTTTTCTAGAAAGCCAAACTATGAGCAGAGAAATGTGCATGATGATTTCCTTGAACAATTTCCTGCCTCCACAAACGAAACTACAAAGGGAAAGGATTTGGTCCCAAAGAGCCCAAGACTAAAAAATTGAGGAGGGTTTCTATGACAAAGGAAATTGGTTAAGAGATGCAAAAACATCAATGGGTGGTTTGGAGTTGTTCAAGAAATGGTTTTCGCAAAGAAACCATGATACACCATTGAATAATGTTTGAGAATTCGACATCGGAAAGTTGATTGTGTCAGGTGTCTTCATGGATGATGATTTGCTAGCAATGTTGGCAAAGGGGTATGACTCTGTGTTGCGGGTTGTGAAGAACCATGCTGGAGATAATTTGTTTAGGGTAACAACAGAGATGATCAGAGAGGTTTTTATGTTAAACCCTAACCTTGCCCTGCATGAGAAGATTGACTTTGATGATTTGCAGTCCAGGTATAATGCTCAGAGGATATACCTTCGAGGGGGACCATTGCAAGAGCATTTTGTAAAGGTAGGACATCAAACACTAGTAACACGTTCTATCCCAGAGCCCTTATTAAAGAAATATTTCAACCCTAGGGCTCAGGCCCTCTATATCTCCCTCTGCAAGATTTTTGGCATGGATGATCAAGAGCACATCCCAGGGTCCTTGATTTTTATGATGGCTCAAGTTTTGCAGTATGGAATGAGCTCTATTTTGTATTTTGCCTCCCATTTAGCTGAAGAAATACATAATGGGCTAATTGGCATAAGCAAGGGTAAGGTTGAAAAACCCTTTGGTTGGTATACTTTTCTGATGTATATGTGTTTGTATAAGGGTTTTTTTGTCTTTGCAAAAGACATGAAACTAGACCAAGAAAGGGATGGAGAGAAGCTACCAGTACAACTCTAGAGTGCAGTATGACTTGAGAAGTCACAGATGCTAGTTTTGTTCATTTTGACAAGTATTTTGCTCCAAAGATGAGGATGTTGTTAAGTGGAGACAACCCTCGAATTGCTAAACCCTTACTGGAGCTGATCAAAACTAAGGATCATGCTAAGGGTCTAAAGGTTAGTCACAACTGGGGAGACATCATCCCATATTCAGTGTCTATTGTTTGCAAAGTGTATGGTTTCCAAAGGGAATCCCCATATCCTGCCTTACTAGGTGCCTTTGAAGGTAGGAATTGTTGAGTTCTTATGGCAAAGTGGAGGACTTGAAGAGAGAGAGTTGGTGGGAAGATCTAGGGGGACAATCTTTCCAAATTTTACAATTGTCCACAATTTTGTGCTGACCAAAGGAGGATGGAGACACTTGGGTAAGTTTCTTGAGAGATATCAAATGGTCCAATCTCATTCTCTTTTTATAGATCCAGAAGGATTTTTTGAAATGTTCAAAGAAAGAACTAAGACCAAATCCTATGAGTATAGATTTTACTTTTCTGAAGACATAATTAGAAATGATTTCTCTTTACAAGAACAAGAAATAAAGAAAGAAAAATTGAGAGTTTATAGTAGGGTTTTGGAGTTTATTAATGCTTTAGATAGATAAAGTATGACCCTTTGGCTGATATCAAGTTTTGGAGAAACAAGGTAAATAAAATTGATGGCACATTTTGTTGGGATCATGAAAACCTTGAATGAAAAGGAGGCATTGATAAAAGCATACCCAGACTAGGCCAAGGAGGTAGAAAGGAGAATGGTGAATAGGATTGTCATCAGTCCTGGGCAATATACCCTCCAGAGGAAGGTTGGGTATGTAGTTAATAGGAATGTGGGGGCAAATCTTATGCCAGTTTATAAGAGATAACATTCAAAAAGCCCACCCTCAAAACCAATAGCAAAAAGGTAGAAGTTGGAAGAGGGATCTTCATCAAAGGTAGAAGAGTATTCTCCTTCCCAAATCCCCATTCATTTTGACAATGAAGACTCCTTGAGGGAGAAATTGAAGCAGATGGGAGGCCAAGATGATGTTTTGATAACAACATCAAAAGTAGAGGAGGGGATGCCTGAAGAACCCCCAATGCCACTCTTAGCCCTCATTGTTGAAGATTTCAAAGGGAAAGAGATGGATCCTATAGTAGAATAGGCTGCTAAGAATTTTTTTAATGATGTTGACTTTGTAAATTTTAGGACTTTTACTCAATTTTTATGAAGAAGCAATATATCCAATTTTGAGGCAAAGTGCAAAAAGATAAAAGCAGAGCAACCTGACAAACTGGACTCTGAGATAGAGGAAGAGATAAAAGCTGAGTTAATGCAGGATTTCAATCAAATAACCTCTGAAGGGGGAAGGCAATTGCTAAAGGATTCAAGTGTATTTGAACTCCCAGAATGGGACATTGCTAATGCAATGGTTTTTGATGCTATTAAGGAGAAAGAGACCAAATTTAATGCAGAAGAAGAGATCAAGGAAGCCCACAAAAGGGTTAAATACAATAATGATCATAAGGTCTTAGTGATATGGTCTATTGAAAAAAGGAATAAATCTAGACTCCGGGAAGTTTCAGATGCAGAACACATAGAGAGTGTAGTAGTGTATAGAGCGGGAGAAGCAAACAGTGAGAAAGTTGCCTACATGAATAAGGAGGTAGCTGATTTTGGTGTGGAGGTCACTGTGAAAGACAAAAATAAGTTTCTAGAGTTAAATGCTAGGTTTGAAAAGGTATTAGAAGCTTATGATGAAAAGGGAAGGAAGATTTATGAAATGGAGAAAATAATTTCAAAATTGTAGAAGCAACAACGTAAGAGAAAGGTAAGGGAAGGATCCGGCCAGCTTATGGTTGCAACCTCCCCTGCTCCACCACCTCCCACTGGGCCAATCATTGAAATCCCTGATACTCCTCAACATCAAGATTTTTACACTGCAAATGAGCTGAATGAGGAAAAGACTAAACTCAGAGCAGCACAGGTATGTAATAACCCCCTAGTGACATTTGATATTTATTAATTTTAATAGAAACATATATATTGACTCATGAAATAAAAATATTAGATGTCTTTATATCATTCAAATGATAATAATTAACAAAGAAGACATAATAAAAATAATTCTAATACATCTAACAAATATAAAAGAACACTATAAATTCATTAAATGATTGAGGAAGTGGATTAACTACTAAATGTAAATCATATGAATAGAATATAATAAAATATGTTTATGGCGACCCTTAGAAGAGTCATGAGGTGGCAGGGTCACCATATATTAAGATCGACTACATGGAATTACAAAAGGAGGGAAGTGAACAAATAAAGATTTTCCACCCGCCGATTCAGCAAGCCTCTGTGGACATGTCATAAAGTGCAAGAAGGATAGACACAGATTACAAGAGGAGACAAAGTAAAGTAGGGTACGAGGGGCAGCTAGACACTCAACACGTAGATGTGGAAAGCAACAAGACAAGCAAGTGACTTTGGGCAAGAGCCACCGTATTATTATATACACTAGCTAGGAAGGATTGCAGCGCAGGAAGAGGTACAATCGATGGAAGAGTTAAGTACATGATGATGTGGGCGCCCCATATGGCATTGATCATAGCACATAAGTGTATTAATATAATGAACATTCATAATGCATTATGAATAGGACATTAAGAATATATATATATATATATATATATATATATATATATATATATATATATATATATATATATATATATATATATATATATATATATATATCAAAGTTGCATGGATACGGATACAGATACAAATACAGATACGGTATTGGGTATGGATACGACCATTTTTTAAGACCCTAAATATGGATACAGCTGGACATGAAATTAATAAATAACACATATACATATATTTAACATAGTTTTCTAAGTTATTGCAGGAGATTTTCATTACTTCAAAAGTAATATTGACACAAAGATGCTACATAAATATTTGTAAGTCAATTTAACACTTTACAATATGTAAACATAGTAGAGTTGCATTAGAAGATAACCCAAAAACAGGTTGCTGAAATAGAACAACATTTTATTTGTCTTTCTCATTCGGTGGAGGTTTTGTTTATACCAATTTTTTTTTTTTAAATTGCTTTAATATAGTTTTTTTACATTAAAGGGAAGATCTACGTCAAATCTTTTAAAAAAAACAAATCCCATAGTATTTGGTACGGTTCAAAAATCAAGTTTATTAGGTAGACATGGGTACAATATTCAACTTGTATCCAGGCAAAAAATTGGATACGGGGATACGTGTGCCCAAGGAGGGACAGAGGAGTTTTCGACAACTCTGACATACATACATACATACATACATACATACATACATATATATATATATTTATATATTCTTATGCTTCTATTTATACTAATATATTAAATGAGTGTATATATATATATATGCATATTATTATAAGATATTATAATTCATTTATTTTTAAATGATATTTAGAAATATAAATTACTTAATTGTTTGGTATATATGTTTCTTACAAAATGAATTAAGAATCCATGGTGTCAGTATAAGGACTTTGCACACCTATATAAATGGCTTTGTGTCGATATAGAGTCGGGAGTCATCTTTATATAAATGGCTAAGATGGAATTGATGAAATCTTGTAGTGCCAATACAAGAAGTGAGATCCTCGTATAAATGGCTATCGTGCCAGTGCGAGAGATGAGTAACCCTGTATAAATGGCTGGATAAGAACGAGATAATGGCTAGAATAAAAGAGAAAATAATATATTTCTACTTTATTAGTATTTAATCTTAACATTTATTTTGCAAGTATAAGTGTCCCAATCTAACCCTGATAGTGGGGACATTACAAGGTAGAGGTACAAATCCAATATGAAGACAGGCTTAGAGATACAATTTTGTTTCTAGCAGATAGAATAAAATGACCTATGTTCTATTTGGAGATGTCAAGGTTACTAGATATTTGGAAGAAATTAGAAAATAATGATGCTACCTTGAGATCAATTTTGAATAAATGGATTAGTAGGGAGGATAATATTATTACTTTATGTTTTACTATCATTGACAAGATTGATAATCAAATTGAGAGAACGTATGATCAGGCAAGTGACCTGCTGGATTTTGATCTAAAGATAGATATATTACATAGAAAATTGAGAACATGTTTTTCTAAATATCTCAGTAAAAATTTTAATCTTTTCACTCTTGTGCTAAAGGGCCTTGGCATTATAGATGATAAAGAGGAATGGGAAAATGAATTGAAAGAAATAATGAGTATAAGGATGAATAATGTTGTTAATAAGGACAATTATATTTGGTTTGGAAGAACTGTTGAGGAAGTGGTTAATGTCCAAATATTATTTGATTCTTTCCAATAAGATTTTGAAGAAATGAAGAAGTTGGGAAAAGATATATTATAGAGAAAACAAGAAATTCTCAATTTCAATTGGCCAAATGACACTGTTTTCAACAAGTGGATGGTAGAATATTCTTCAGCCTCAAAACTCTTACAAGTGACATCTGAGAGTAAATTGATGGATAAATCCACAGCTACTGAGGAGAGAGAAATATCTGACAAGGCTATCGAGGTAACAATGGCAGAACTAGATGAGATGAGCCCTCAACCATCACAAGAAGTTCAAGACAGGATATCAAAGGTGGTTGAAGAAAAAGAAAGTTAGTTATCGCAAACACTAAAAAATCAAATTCGAGCAGAGTACAAGAAGAAAAGGTGGCCCCACAATCTGAAGAAGAGCAGAAAGATGAAGACTAATCATCAAATGTTGTGGAGCAACAAAAAATAGACAAAATAGAATAGGCCCCACCACAAAGTAGTTAGAAGAAAACTACTTTGTTATCAAGCAAAGTGCCACGAGTGTTTTCAATTTCCTCGTGCAATGAAGAAAGTTGCATTTTTGTCTTGTATGTAAATCTTTTGTTTTGCTTTATGGACAGTTGTCCTTTTCCCTCTAGGCCTGAAGCTTGTTGCAACTCATGCTATATAAATGAGTTCCTAAGGCTAGAGAAAAGGTCCAAGTTTCATTTTGCTGAACTAAGTCTTGTTCGTTCTTGAGTCAGTCCAAATATAATGTATATGCCCTTCTCCAAAGATAGAATGAAAAAAGAAAGTTGACAGTTGCTGATCTATTTGAGTTGTTTCCTGATTGGAAGTGTTATCTTATCTTATCTTATCTAATTGTATATTTTCAAAGAAATTAATACAAAGATGTAGATAGTTAGCTGTTCATTTTTAGATCTTGTCTCTTCCTTTCTTACAATTTAATTCTCTGAGGTTTAATAGAAAAGTTTATTAAATTTCAGTTGTAATTCATTTTGAATTATATTTCTGTTTACTTTTGCCAATAATCTAATGGGTTATGTAAATGCTTAATGTAAATTGGAAGAATTCTTTGGTTATCATTAAAGATTTTGATAAGAATGGGATCTAGAAATGAATATTGATATTCTTACCACAAAGTGTTAAGATATATCTAATAAATAGATGTCAAATTCCTATGAAGTTAATAGTCCAATGGATAAGACACTGGCCATCCATCGAAGTTGATCTAGTTTGGAATGTCTCTACAGCATAAATCATTTATAAATCAATCCTTTTATGTTTTACTCTTGTAGATCTAAAAAGTAAGCCTGTATGTGATTCATGGAATTCTAGTGTTTGATAAAATAGCCATTTATCATCTCTTTTACAATCCTAGAATTAGAAGAATTAAGGCAATTATCTGTTATTTTGGAATTCATGTTGAGATTGTAAGTTTTAATAGGAAAGAAGTTAATTCCTAGGTATACTCGCCTGAATTTTGTAGAGTTCAAAGTGGAGAAGACATCAGAGTCTTGTCAATTGGTCCTTTTATCGTGTTCCTCAGAATACCCATTATGGTTTCTAGCTAACTCTTAGGTTTTTTGATCATTCAAGAGGTTGTTAAAATTTTGTCAAATCAGTAGCCAACAACCTTCTTTGTTCATGTGTGTTTGGTTCATTTAGTTGCTTTATTGATTTTATTTATCAAGGTCTTATATTCAAATGTATCAAAGTGAATATAACTAAATTGTTCAATTGATAAAGCACGGTTCATGTTTACAATAGAAAGTAGAAGTAAATTTCATTCATACAGAACTAAGTTACCAATTTTGGTTCTAGTTCTAATGCTGGTGTGGGGTTCTTATGCACAGATGCGCGAATTTAATTTTTTTTGGATTTTGGATGTATGTATATATATATATATATATATATATATATATATATATATATATATATATATGCAAAGGAAATGCAATAAATATACACCCCAACTGTCGAAGCTGGAATCCAAGTGCGACTGCTTAATAGAAAGAAATGAGGAGAAAGCTTCAGATGACTATGCGTGAAGGTTGAACCATTTGAGCACAGTGGAGGGAAGTCCAAAAATTTCCTACCCGAACAGCTAAACAAAGAAAACAAATACCAAGCCTCCCCATATGCTCAGTAGTGGATGCACTTTCAATGTCAAACTCTTTAATACCATGTTTGTCTTGCACTCGAAAGATATAATTCAATATTTAGAAGCGTGTTATAAATACTGCATACTACAATCATCATGCGCGAGATTTAATGTGTGAATATTGCATTTCTCTGTCTATGAAAACTATGGCACAGCTGTTCTTTTCAAGTTCCTGACCAGAAACTTAAGCCCAATTTTCAGTGGCTGAGAGTGTATATATAACTTATGAACTTTTATATGATTGAAGACTTACCAGATGTCAACTAAGCGGGATAGAGGTGCATGATTTAGTTCTGCGCATGGAAGAGGATCAAGCTTGCTATGCCAAAGAAAAGAAGAAACGAGTGAATGTAACACTAGAGAAACAGTCACATTTGGATTTCGAGAGAGCACCCGTGAAGAACCCAAGGGCATCCATGCATCCATGCGCACCAGGACTAGCATCAACATCCGGGGAAAACTAACCCAACTAGTGTCTTAGATATAGAATAAAAAGAATCAGCACACTTCTTCATGCTTATACAATTGAAAAAACTAGCACGCTTCTGTACTAGACAATTGTCTTTGAACTTTGTCAATTGGAAAGTTCACATGTTAGTAGTAACATCAATGGGATGTAAAGTCTAATGTGCAGGTATTACAGATACATATATGGGCATGTACACAACTGCATAAGGGATATGGAATGTAGATGGCACCATATTTGTAGCAGCTCCAGTTCGCACACTTATGTATGTTGATTTGGAACAGCACATAAGTGAAAATAAATCCATACAGGTGAATCATTCAAGGGAATATCCTAGTTTATTACACATCAGAAAGGGTATTATGTTAGCTATGAACACCAGAAGTTAATTGAATATATATCAACCTTATGGAGACTGTTCTACAATACAAAAACATGCATTGCAGTCAATGGGTATAAGAACAATGAATTAGGCCTCTCTAGGCCAATTAAGAGATCCACTAGCTTCATCGCTTAATATTATAACAGTTGATGCTCCAGATTTCATATCACCTATTGATGAAAGAAGAACTTCCCAAGGTAAAGTCCTCAGGTTTCCTATGATTTGTGGCATTAAAAAACAACTTATTGTTGGGGATTTTGCTACTCTTAATTTTTCTTGCCTTGGGTGATAAGAACCTATGGAAGAGGTAGTGAACAACATAGAAACCTTCATCAAACACTCTAGTTTGCACGTTTTAGCGGTAAGTGTTAGATCTCTCAATAGAACATAGAATCGATGTTGAATTGCCTGGCATGCACTCAACCAGGCCTAAATTTTAATCTTTGGGGATGTTATTTGGCTTTTTCTCTTTGTAAAAGATATTTGATAATATGTAATAAAAAGATGTTGAGAAGATCTCATCTTGAATCACCAACATATATTAAGCTTCAAACTTGCCAATTTGCAAATACATTGGCAGCTATAGGATAGTATTTATCATGTTGCTTGCAGTAGTATGACCTACGCATATTTAATTTACTTATCTACTTAGATTGCTAATGCAATGTAAACTAAGAGTACAAAGAGATTCTCTAAATTTAGATGGGATAAAAATTTCTAAAACCGCATTAAGTGTTTATGATGCAGAAAGAAAGGCCTAGCACGGTACAAAATGGATTTTCTGGAATTTCTAAAACCACATTAAGTGTTGATGATGCAGAAAGCAACGCCTAGCATGGTACAAAATGGATTTTCTGAAATTTCTAAAACCACATTAAGTGTTGATGATGCAGAAAGCAAGGCTGCCTAGCACAGTACAAAATGGATTTTCTGGCATTTGTAATATCCTCCCCTGATTTGAACTTTGACTTGCAGAAATTTAACTTAAGGAATATTGTCAAACACTTTGTATGCAAACTCATAAAGCTGATTTCCTCAATAAATTGCTTTTCAATGAGTAGATTTACGAACAACTATGAAGTGACATTAAAATGCATAATACACATCATAACATTTTCACAAACACTTGGCACACATTCAATAGTATATGAAAAATCTGGAAACTCTTTCAATCTGCTAATAAAGGGTGATTTTTAAATGTAGATGTGCACTTACAGCTACCTTAAAGGCTGCAACAACTATTCAGACTTGTATTCAACAATTATTATGCAAAATATCAAAATTTGATAGAAGAAACTTGGAATTAGTTGCCGTAGTATTTTGCAGATGTAGTCGGCCAGCCCTCCAAACTTCTAATCAGCCGGAAAAATAAGTAAACTTGATACCAATACTGTTCACGCCGTACTGTAGCAAAATACTATTCATGTCGACTATAGCAAAATACTATTCATGCGGCACTATAGCAATAACTAACTTCAGATCTGCACCTCAAACCTTTGTAAATTTCTTTATGCAAATGCCCCAAATGAAACCTAGTGTGTTTCTTGAAGTGAAAACACCCTTGATCCTCCTGACTGTGTCTTCTAACAGCGAAGAGAATGCTAGCAAAGAGGGATTCCGTCCTCCAAGCTCGATAATTAGATATCCAGCAACATAACATTAATCTTCATCCAAGCATACAAAAAAAAAAGCTCTTCCATTTCTTTTATAGTGTTCTCACAAGAGCTCAATCCTTCGTTTTCTCAATGTGGGATAAAACATAACTCCCTTTATGTACCTTATGTCTCCAATGTGTTATAAAAATAAAGGGAACTCTTTTAATTTAAATATTTCCCACAAACTATAGTCTATGCATTAATAAAGTTAAATATTTAAATTTAACTTTATAAAATGGCTTTATCAATGCATAACAAACCTTATCAATGATAAATAAGTCTTCCTGTCGATTTTAAACAATTACCATCAACATACCACTGTGACTGAATGTCTGGCCATGTCCAAGATGACTTACTATAAATAGTAAGTATGCCCAAAGTTGCCTCAGAACCCCTTAGAAAGACCTGCAATTGAAACTATCTAGGCCAAATGGCCTCTAAGCCCCTTTAATGTCCTAGTTAGCCTACGGGACTATGGGGAAATAGGCTAACGACAACATCATGCTATGAATGCTAGAAAGGGGACATTACAACATTCAACAACAAAGAGACATGGAAAGCACTTATTATGCACAATATTTTAAAGCAGTTACTAAGAAGAACATAAATTGGATACCATTCACTCACATGATTCACAAACTACTATTACACCAATGGACGTTTAAAGAAGCCTTTGTTTTTCAGTGACGGTTTAACTATAAAACCATTTAATTTGAAAAGTAATCCATTTGTATTTTCCAACTAGTTTAAAGTGAAATTTTCTTGAAATCACTTATTTTATGGAAGAGTCCATATGAAATTTTGTGCTAAACTCAATCCAAACAAATTATATCACAGAAGATTGCATTAGCAATTTCAGCAAAATTTAAGTCAGTTCAAATTTTATAGAAGATAATTTAGATGATTATGTTCAATTAAATCAAATAATTTATATAAAAATGATTGTACTTAAACTGAATCTTTTATTGAGAAGAAAATCAATTAATTAAGTCATATTGCTTACTTTGCAACTTTGCAGTGATTCCATTGTAACACCTGCCAAAGATAATTATAACAACTCTAATCACAATTCATCGACACATCTATTTACTATTTCTATGCGAACCTATTTCTTGATAATTCTCATTAGCAGTTTAAGTCAACTTAATAATTTAGCATAAATTTCATGAATAGTTTCTGGCAGATTTAATCAAGAATCATTTAGCAGAAGATCCAATAAAATCAATTATATGTCCAAACACTGTAAACTAAAATAAAAATCGGTGGATCCTTAGCACACAGATCTAAACGTAATCTGCAAAAGTCCTTTTATTAAACACTTCACTTTCATTACTGCAATCTATGCTGCAGCGTCTGTCTAATTAAAGCCTAATTTTCTTGTACTCCTTTGACATTTTAAACTCTGAGGGAAGAATAGGTACCAGCTATCATGGACCTTTACTTTCCTTTCCTAAAAGCTTATATTTACCACATTCATTTTTTATCCTTTGGCGATTCAGGGGCTCTGAGCCACCTGCGGCTCAAAGCTGGGCCCTTTACCGGAAAATGCCTAGTATCTACCAGTACGCCTAGCTCAGTGGACCTATCAAATTCTACCTAATACAGTAACCTTTATCCTTGCATAGACCAAAACAACTTCAAAGATAATATATACGAGTGCTAACGAAAATACATATGTATCATACAATTAGCAGATGAAGCACAAGTACACTTGAAGAGGCATTAAGCAACAGAGACATAAATTTTTGTAGATCTACAAATAACAAAGATTTGGAAGATTATTGTTTTCAATACAGAGCATAAACTAATCCAATTATGAAAAACTGGAAGTACATACTTCTGGGACGATAATTTGCTGTGTCTCAACACTCTCCATGTTCAACAATCTATTGCCGGTGCTTTCAGTAGCCATGCCACCTGAGCTGGCCATAAATTGTGGACGCTCAACGGGAGCCATGGCTGATAAAAATAATGAAAAGGAGTCATTTAACCTTGAAGTTTGGGAGGGTATGCTAAGATTTGATAAATATCTGTCTCGCAATCTTCTGAGATCCCAATAGCAGAGAGATTCAACAAAATAAAAACAACCATCCCGACACAAGTCAAATCAAAATGATAGATATTGATACTTCAAGCTATTTTATATATACATCCACACAAATAATTTTTATAACTCGTCTTATACCCAAACGATACCGAATACGTAAATTATGGAAAAAGATAATACTTACTACGACAGAGAAAACAAAAGAATTGTAAATAACATAGCCAGGGAAGTTAAAAATACTTACAAATTTTATGAGGATAAAAATTCAAGTATGAAAATGCTACACTAATCTCAAACCACCTCGACACCGTCTTGTCTTCGGACGATGAAACCCTAGCTAGAAAGCGTTATCACACCTCTGTGAACATAAAATGTTTAATCCTAAAAGAGATTCCAAAAGCGAAACAAACAATAGAAAACTTAAATAAAACCTATCAACGAAAAAAGGATAACAGAAGTTCTCCTGTAACGATCCAAATGATCAATAACGGCGGAGCAGCCAATTGTAAATTAAAACTTCGCGAAGGGACCAAAAAAAAAGGTTGAAATTACAAAATTATTTCTTTTATTCGGCATTCTTTAAGCAAAGAAATCATGTAATATACAACATAAATGATTCGGCCTGCTTTTCAGCAAAGACGTTTTAATAAATCAAAAAGAATATCGCACCGAAAAATCCTCAACACGAAATTTCTGGTTCAGGAATAAATATCACAAACAACTTCCAAGCTGCGTGTAATTTCAAAGGCAAATTTAGAGAAGGATTTATTTACTGAACAGACTGAAAACGATTTGTCTCAACCAGCTCTGATTGACATTAATACAGCCAAATAAGATCAACGGATCTGTTTGATGTGGATCTACATCTATAAATAAGCAAAGTCGTGTTCTAAATTTCAAAAATCCACAGGGCTGAAATTTAGCTGATAGGAAAGCTGCGTTCACAACAAAAAAGAAAAATATACTGCAATCAAGATTACTCCTGCCTCATGAAGTTGGAACTGAATTCGATCTTTGATGAAACAGTTTTTACTGCTAAATTAACAGCACAACTCGCCCAAAAATGAAATCCGAACGACGCAAAAATAAAATCCCTGCGCCATGGAGTCGGGACTGAATTCGACCTTTGACTCAACAAATCTTGCAGCTAAATTACCAGTACAATTTGAACAAAAGAAATCTGGAAAAACACGGGAATATGAAATAGCTGACCTCGATCGGACACAATTCTGCTATCTAGGCTGTACTTTGTGCGTAGAGATTTTGAATCGTGTTCAAGTTTTTCAGGTGCGTCTGTGCTACAAAATGAGCTTAACGGAAGAACGAGCTTAAATAGAGCCTTTTGTTTGTTTTCGCTAGCCAACGGTGGGGCCCGCATATTACATAAAAGCGACAAACGACAAACGGGAGATATCGAAACCCGCCAAAGTACTGATTTGGGTCAGACTGTGCACCTAGGTGGGTCCCACGGACACATACATAAAAGCAACAAACGGGAGATATCGAAACCCGCCAAGTCCTGATTTTGTTCTGACTGTGCACCTAGGTGGGTCCCACGGAGACATTCGGCTAACTCAGTCGTTTTCGAATTTGTTCATCTCAATCACGATTCGTGGCAGATTACACGGTACTTCACCAAAAAGGCACTTTTAGCCAGTGCCGTTACTACCAATTACTTTCGTCAAATTCCGCAAAGTCTCACAGAGTCAGGCATGATTTGACTTGGGTTTTGTCCGTCACATTTTTTGTCCTTTCATTATTCTATACCATGCCACGGCAGATTACACGGTACTTCACCAAAAAGGCACTTTTAGCCAGTGCCGTTACTACCAATTACTTCCGTCAATTTCCGCAAAGTCTCACAGAGTGTACTGCCCAGGCATGATTTGACTTGGGTTTTGTCCGTCACAATTTTTTGTCCTTTTATTATTCTATACCATGCCACGGCAGATTACACGGTACTTCACCAAAAAGGCACTTTTAGCCAGTGCCGTTACTACCAATTACTTCCGTCAGTTTCCACAAAGTCTCACAGAGTGTACTGCCCAGGCATGATTTGACTTGGGTTTTGTCCGTCACAATTTTTTGTCCTTTTATTATTCTATACCATGCCACGACAATCCTTACAGCCCCCAATACTTCAAAATATTCATACTTACATGATACATTTTATTATTATTATTATGATACTTAAATAAAATAATAAAATAATAATTATATATCAAAATCAATGAATAATATAACACTTGTTTAAATCTTTAGTAAAGATAAGAAATAAATAAAAATACAGGTGATAAGATTATGTTAGAAGAAAAAAACAATTAGTTAATTTTTATTATAGTATAGGATATCAAATAATTAATGTATTAATATATAGTAAAAAATGTTAGATATTAACAACTATGTTAGAAAACTTTTGATACAAAGTTTATTCAAAATATCAATTCAAAATTTAATGAAGTTAATTGAAAGTGAATTATAAATTATAGAATATTAATATAATAAATGTTAAAATATATTATAAATTTAAATAGGCAAGTAAAATTATTAGGATATAGAAAATTATATTTATAATTCTTCAAGATATAATCTCATTTTTAAATTGTTTTCATTTAATCAAGATAAAATTTAAATGTCTAAAACAATTTTCAAATACATTTTCAAAAATTAATTGATTTAAAATATTTGAACAATATAAGATTTTTTGAGAACAAATATTTTTAAAGTATATAAAAATAAGTTAATTTTTATAATAGGATAGGAGAGAAAAAATAAGTTAATTATTAAAATAATGAATAATTTAGCACTTGTTTAAATATTTAGTAAAAGTAAATTAAAAACATATTGAATAAGATTATATTATAAATAGAGAAAAAATAGGTTAATTTTTATAATAGGATAGGATTAATATATTGTCAAAATGTTAGATATCAATAAATATATTAGAAGTCTTTTATACAAAGTTTGAGTGTTTTTGGAATAATAATATAGGAATATAAATGAATCTTACATTTAAATCTATATCATTATTGTAAATCAAATATTATAATAAATTTAAAATAAAAATTTAATTTTTTTAATAATCAACCATGCTATTATAAATCCTTTTATTAGAAATTTTATAAAATACCTGTATTATATCAAAAAGAAATTCACCATATATAATTTATTATACAATTATATAATTTATTATTTATTATAAAATTTAGAATTAAATATTAAAAAAGATTAAATGAACTTTTTAAACATTTATTAAAAACAATTATCTAAAATATTTCAAATGCTTCTTATTCTACATAAACATATATCTTTTTTGAACCCATCATTTAAATTACATATATTAAAATTAAATTGATTCTTTTTATTTTTCAAGCTAATTATAATATTATAGTTTCATTTTACTTATAAAAAAATTATCATAAAGCATAAATTTTGTTACAAATCTTTTTGACATTACTTCTTGTTTTAATAACAAATTATACATTAAATAAAAGTTTCTTAATAAATTAATAATTTAGAGAAAATTATCCTTTTTGACATCACTTGTTGTTTTAATAACAAATTATATATTAAATAAAAAGTTTCTTAATAGTTTAATAATTTAGGAAAAACTATTATTAAAAATTAGTTATTACTTTTTACATCTTTTATTTGTTAAAATATTATTTTTATCCTTTCACATTCCTTCATAAATCCATAGCTAAAGAGACAGTTTTGTTTTAAATGTTGAATATTTTATGATTAAATTTATAAAATATTAATATTTATGTAATAATCTTTTATTTGTAAATTTTCAATTTAATTTTATGTATTTTAAGTAATATATTTTTATTATGTAATTCTTTAAAACAATTTAAAATATTAAACTACTTTTTTTAAATTATATTTTAAAATCTTAATCTTCATACTATATATTTCATTGGTATAGATTAGCAAATGCAATACTTAATAATAGTGTATAAAATAAATCTATTAAATTTTTACTTTAAATATTTTATTTTATTAGTTTTACAAAAAAATATATTATTCACATATACTTTAGAATTATTTGTTCTGAAAAAACTTTATATTGTTCAAATATTTTAAATCAATTAATTTTTGAAAATGTATTTGAAAATTGTTTTAGACATTTAAATTTTATCTTGATTAAATGAAAACAATTTTAAAATGAGATTATATCTTGAAGAATTATAAATATAATTTTCTATATCCTAATAATTTTACTTGCCTATTTAAATTTATAATATATTTTAACATTTATTATATTAATATTCTACAATTTATAATTCACTTTCAATTAACTTCATTAAATTTTGAATTGATATTTTGAATAAACTTTGTATCAAAAGTTTTCTAACATAGTTATTAATATCTAACATTTTTAACAATATATTAATACATTAATTATTTGATATCCTATACTATAATAAAAATTAACTAATTGTTTTTTTTTCTTCTAACATAATCTTATCACTTGTATTTTTATTTATTTCTTATCTTTACTAAAGATTTAAACAAGTGTTATATTATTCATTGTTTTTGATATATAATTATTATTTTATTTACCCTGAAGCATGTTGTAGGGTCACATCGAAGTGCATAGTACAGAATAATAATAATAAAATGTATCATGTATGTATGCATATTTTGAAGTATTGGGGGCTGTAAGGGTTGCCGTGGCATAGTATAGAATAATGAAAGGACAAAAAATGTGACGGATAAAACCCCAAGTCAAATCATGCCTGGGCAATACACTCTGTGAGACTTTGTGGAAACTGACGGAAGTAATTGGTAGTAATGGCACTGGCTAAAAGCGGGTGCAAATATTCGGCTATTTAGCCAGTGCCCACCAAAAATGTGTCTCACTATTTTTGTAGATTCTGTTGGTTCTTCTTACATTTGATGGTCAACTCGGTCCCTCTTTCAAATATTATTATTATTATTATGACACAATTTGAATGGAACATAATTAAAAAGTTAGTAATGTTGTTTTTTGAGATGGCTGTCCTTGTTTAGAATCACATTCTACAATCCATTATCAATATAATAATAAAAAAGTTGAAAAAAATTATTCTAACAATATTTATTATTTAAAATTATAATTATTTACAATTTAAAATAAAAATATTCTTTTGCTTAACTTTTTTAATTATATCTAGTTTTAATTTTTTGCCATGGATCTAAATTGCCTTGTGTCATGCGGTATGTTGAAAAAGCCTCCCCTTCCTCGGTTAACTAAATAATTGTCTGGATAGCCATTCCTCTTATAATATTTTGCAAGTGACCATGACCTATAAAGAGGTTTTCTCAATCCTTTTACCAAACCTTACATAGGTGGAATTTCAATTTTAACCATGCCCAGGACCGTGAAATAAAATATTCTCAAACAATTGTACATTTGTCTTGGTTGCGGTTTGATTTTTTATTTACAAAATAACTATTAGAATAATATATTATTATTAGTAAAAAATACTAGCTTAATTTTTTTAAGTGTGATATGTTTCTAAAATTATATTTTAGACAATTTCAAGAAAATAACATTTATGAAACACTTGACTTAATTGATCTCTTGTCATCAAGATTTTGTAGCCATAGTGTTTGCCCTCAACTATTTAGTACTTGTACGTACATAAGACAATATTAAAATAATAGAACAAGTACATAAGACAATGTTAAAGTAACAAAGCAGGATAATGATGCCAAAGTTGAAGATAATGGGTAAGTGCACCAAGTTGTGGTGCCAAAAGTGGGGTATAAATGGCCACTTTTTTTTTTTTTTCTGAAATCAACAATTTTTGAACTTCGACAAGAATTTGAAGATAGTTATGCCCAAAATTTTAAGATATTACAAAAACAAAAATAATAGTCCTTTGAATCTAGTTTCTAAACTACTAATTTTTTTTCAAAATGGTTTAGTTTTAGGTCCTCAAAAAAGGGGGCCACAAAAAGTGGTATTGTTTCTTCAAAAAAAACATAACATAGTGCAAAGTGTGGCCCCTCTAAAATTTTAACTTTAAAAAAAAAAAAAAATTAATTGCTTTGGTCAAAAGTTACCTAACACCATGTAGTTTAACCCAGATTTTTCAAGTGATTTTATAATGTGTATTTATTTTATGAATTTTTTAATTGGACACCTCCCAAAAATGTGAAATATCTATGTGTTCCCCCTAGAAATGATTGAAAACTAATCTAAAATCAAAAGAATGGAGTCTAGTTTCTAAAAAACTAAGTTACTACAAAATTCAATGAATGAACTAAAATCTACACCCCAATTAATACGCGTTGGTTTTTGACAGAATATGGACATACATTCAAAAGAAATTGTAGTTAAAAGGCTTGAAATAGTTCAAACTCAAAATAAATTATATGGTTATATAGCTAACATAAAGATCTACAATGTCATGTAACCCGATTTTATCGATGCTCAACGATGAGAAAACTTGAAGGAGAGCACACAAGAAAAAAAAATCATTTTTTGAATGTTTGTTGTAAAACACATCTCAGACCAATTTAGAGACTCCAAACCTTTGGGTTGGATCCCCAAGGCAAAACCAAGCCTTAGGCTTGGTAGAATCCAAATATTTCAATAATGTGCACACATTATTTAAAGCATTTTTAAATTCAGGCTTACATAGTACGTATGTGCTATAGTGTGCACACACTTTGTAAGCATGAATTTCAATAAAGAGGGAAGGGGAGAGAGAGAGAGGGGGGGGGGGGGGGGGGGGGGGGTTATAGAATGAGAGAGAGTAGGAGATGGGAGAGGGTGCGATAGGGAGAGAGGGAGGGAGAAATAGAGAGAGAGAGAGAGAGAGAGAGAGAGAGAGAGAGAGAGAGAGAGAGAGAGAGAGAGAGAAGGGGATGGGAGAGGGAGATAGTGAGAGAGAGGGAGAGTAGGGGATGGAAGAAGGTGTGATGGGGGGAGAGAGAGAGAGAGAGAGAGAGAGAGAGAGAGAGAGAGAGAGAGAGAGATATATATGTGTGTGAGAAATATATAGTAAAAGAGAGAAATGGGAGAGAGATTTGGCTAGAGAAATATGGAGATGAAGATCAAGATAGATATGTGGAATATATATATAGAGAGAGAGGGGGGGAGAAAGGGAGGGATTAGGGGATGGGAGAGGGTGGGAGAGAGAGAGAGGGGATGGGAGAGAGAAAGAGAGAAGGGATGGGAAAAGGTGGGATAGAGAGTAGGGGATGGGCGAGAGAGAGAGAGGGAGAAGGGATGGGAGAGAGAGGGGGGATGGGAGAGAGAGAAGGGATGGGGAAGAGAGTAGGGGATAAGAGAGGGTGAGATAGGGGAGAGAGAGACAGAGAGAGAGAGTAGGAGATGGGAGAGGGTAGGATAGGGGAGAGAGAGAGAGAGAGAGTAGGGGATGGGAGAGGGTGGGATAGGGAGAGATGGATTTTTCACATAGTGCGTATGCACTATAGTGCATGTGTGATATAGTGCATATGCACTATATGAAAACACCAAAAAATGGTTATAACAAAAGTTTGGGTCCCTACTGACCCATATTCTATTTTTTGTCTGTTCTTTGTTCTGTTTTTTATTAAGTAAAACAGGTTTTACAGGGACCCTGAAACCCAAAATTTTTTACAACATATGTGAAATAGAAATATTAAGTAAAGTCCAGCTACAATGCATCTGCTTATCAAAAGCAAACCCAAACGGTAGGCCCGTAGCCAGGATACAAAAAACTAGCTACACTAGAAAAAGAAAAACTAGCTACACTAGAAAAAGACGAGACAAAAAGAAAGCACTAATTATTAGTTCTCCCTATCAAGAACTTGCAAGGTCTCTACAGCTTCATTGGTCTTTCGGTTGTCCATGTCCTCCTGGTCCTAGTTTAGAGCATCCATCGGATCCCTAGTTTCTTTCAAATCATCCTCAGCCTGCCTAATGTCAAAGCTGGCCTTCTCCATCTTTTCCCTACCAAATCCAACACTCATCAATGATTCACCTAGACTATTAATATTCTCATTCAGGGTGTTCAATGTAGCAATCACCTAATTAGCCAGGTTCTGATGGGAGAACTCCATCCTTTGGACTCTTTGTTCAACCTTGGTGATTATGTCCTCCTAGTCAGCATTGTGTCCCTGGATGTTGCAATGTTGTTGGCTTCCATCCTAGCTTCTCTTCTCTTCGTTGTGCCCCTGGTTGTTGCTAGTTCTTTGGCTTCCTTCCTGGCTTCTTTCCCCTTAAGGTCTTCAATTTCATGGAACAGCCATTTGATAGACCAAAAATTGTCTATCATGTTGTTCTTTGCATTGTTCAAAAGATTAAGCCCAATTTCTCTTGCATTGTCTGAGATAATGACCAGTGTAGGGTCAATGAGTTCATCAAAGTGGGCTTTGCCATCATTGTCTTCCATCACTTGGAGATTTTTTGACTCCCTGACTATCCCCAATTTTGTGGTATTCATGTTAAAATTCCTCCAAGACCTCCTATTTTTCATTATCACCTCCCCACTCTCTTTCCCCAAAATTTCTATCTTGCCCTCAGATGCAGAAATAGATGGGCTAGGGCCTAGAGTCTCAGGAATCTAGTCATTGGTTTCTTCTAGCAGCAAAGCCTCATCTACTTTCCTTTTCTTGGGATTCCTTGACATGTCAACTAAATCCTCCTCCTCCTTTTCACTTCCCCTCCCCTTCTCCTCCTTCTCATCATCCTCCCCCTTCTTCTCTTCCTCCAATTCTATATTGTCTTCTTCATCATTATTCTCCTCCTCCACCTGAGGCTCAAACTTAGGAGGAATGGGGGGTAAGCCTCTGGGGCTCTTTCTACAGGGAATGCAGGTAGAAGGAGTGACTTTCCTTTATTCCTTAGGGGTTTTGCCTTTAGAGGAAGCATTGTCCTCTTCTTCCAATTTTATGCTATGCACATCCTTTGAATCTAAACTCTTAGTTTCCTTAAATGCACACCCAGTATCACTGAGGGATTTCCCCCTAGTTTGAGTCTTCAAATACTCATAGACCAGGAGGAGTAATCCCTCGTGAAGAGTTGGGTTAGCAGTAGGTTTCCTCTTAAAACCCTTGATACCCTTGCCAATTGAGGTGAAAAGATAAAAAGGAAAAGAGATTTTAATTCCATGCCTAATGAGTTGTCTATTCTATTGTTCCAACAAAAAATATGGGTTTCATGCTGTTGGAAGTTAGCAAACACCAAATTCAATCATTGGATACACTATTTGAAGGCTTTCTGAACATTCTTTCATACTATTGGAAGCTAGCAAACACCAAATTCAATCATTGGATACACTATTTGAAGGCTTTTTGAACATTCTTTCTATAGAAAAGGTTAGTGTGGTCCTTTTTAAATATTATTTGTTACTATAGAGACAAATTTCATTATAATTTGACAAGTTGTTTAATATATAATGAATTCATTAAAATATGTATGTTTGAATAAATTCTTATTTGGAAATGGTTAGAAATTTGACAAGTTTTTCAATATATATTGTGTATTCATTGAAATAATTGTAATTTGTATATGTATTTGAATGATTTGTAATTTACAAATTGTAAGTTATTCAAATGTTTGAATAATTTGACATATAGAAATCATCATCATGCCAAGGAAGAAACAAAAAACTCAAACAACAAAAGAGAGGGAGAAATATTTGGCAATTAAAAGAGATAAAATGAAACTACTATGTGAACAAAGAAAATTGCAATGCAACAATGAAGAATTGCCTTTCAAAGAGCAACAAGAACCACTGATACAAAGAAACAAAGAGGAAGAATTGGAAAGACAAAGAGAACGAATGAGACTCTTACGCTCAAGAAGACAATTGAATTGCAAAGGTACACCATATTCTAATGTTGGAGTCATATCATCATCTCATGTTGAAAAGATGCTAATTTCTACATCTGTTGATGTACACACTCCATCATGTTATGTTGAAGGCACAAAATCAACATATCAAGTAGGTGATATTCCATCTTTTATATCTTATTGCCAAGACACATCATCTTCGATTCAAGGTACGCAAAACACTCAATCTAATGTTGATTTTCAAAATTTTGAGGGAATGGAAGAGATTATAACACCTAGAATTCATTTTAGAAGACAAAAATATTTGATTGATATTGATACTAACATTTTAAAATCAATGCTTGACAAGATTACCAAGTGTACTTTTCAAAGAAAAGTTAATCATATGTGGAGATTATTCTTTGAAGAATTAAATATTATAGGTCAATGCCAATTATTTGTTGAAATGATGAGGGATTTGAAATTTAGGCCCATCACGAAGATTCTTGGGCTAAGAATGATGGACGATTCAAATGAAAAAAAGTATTATTAAGAATCTAATGAGTGCATATGATAAAGTGGGTTCTAAATCACACACCAAAGATAGTAATATCACAAGACATGTACTTACATCGACAATAGTAAGTACCCAAATGAAGATAGCTTGACTCATGAGAAAGACAAGCAAGACATTGAAAATTGGTAGAGGTACTCTAAGGAGAGCCATGGTGAGGCGTGAGAGATTGGAAGATCCAACAAAAAATTAGATATGGACATTTAGTGGTAGACTACTGCAAAAGGATAAAGAAATTAGTGAAGCTTTGAAATCATTGATTGAAGATTTTTTGACAAATAACACACATGTTTCCCCAATCAAAGAGATGTTGTAAGAAGGAGGATTGATAGTTGAAATCGCAACCCACATGCAAAACATTTTTTGGACTCAACTCAGACACAATTTTTTGTAAAATTTATTGGTATGTATCCTCAAATTTGAATAAGTCAATGAACTTTTAAGATGGGTAAACCTTTTTATGTGCAAATAAATCACACATACACAACTTTTTGTTGTAGGATACATACTAAATTTTCTAACCATTTTGATGTTTTTAGGCATATATGTGTGTTTTTGTATTCTAAGTTTGTTTTGCATGATTGTGACCTGAATGAGCCACCTAGATGTTCAAGGGAATTCATATCCAACATTTTATGTGAAATAGGGGATGGTCAAAAATTTTACAAGACGTCATGCTTGAATGGTACATGATTGTTTTGTGGTTCTTTGCAAATTTTATTAACTTGTAAACATATGGATAGTACACATGCAATTGGAAATGAAATAGTAGATCGCAAAAAATATATGACTATGACATGCTTTAAAAGATGGGAAACAGGGTAAAAGATGTGATTTAGTCATTGAAAAGATTTCAGTGTATGAGTTAATGAAGATTTTTCATGAAAAGATTATTTACGAGCATGCAAAGCATACACATAAAGCTCGATGGTTGGATTTGCAATTCAAGTTGTGCAAGGATACATTTCCACTGGATACCATTGTTTTGGTTGTAGACTTCACAGAGAACTACACACTAAAACCACAAAATGAAGTGCAAGCAAAGTATTATACTTCTCAATAGGTTTGAATAATTCTTCACATAACATTCATGCATTCACCTTCAAGTAAAAAGGATGATAGGAAGATATCGAGGGAGTACCATTTTTACATCAATGATGATTGATCACATTCTATGGAGTTTGTACATGGTTGTTTTCAACTATTTTATGAAGATTTGGCTAATAGGGGCATACCATATCACTAGCACATTATTTGGTTAGACAATTGTGCATCTCAATTCAAGAATGCATGGATGTTCTATTGGTTAAGCAAGATGCAAAAGTTCTTTAGAATTCAATATGTGTGGAATTTCATAGAGGTTGGTCATGGAAACAGAGAGCACAATGGTGCAGGCACATGCATCAAAAGAGCCTTAACTTGTGAAGAACTAAAGTACAAAGAAGGAGCAATATTGATAGATGCAAAATCCATCATCTAGTGGTGTAATGCTACAATGGGTCCAAGTAAGGAAGGTGAGTCTATGGTTCACAATTTTTTATTATTGATAGATAATACTAACATTGCACCATATGAGGATTGTTGCAAACTAACAAGATCAAGTGAGTTGCAATTCTAGGTGCTACAAGATCGTGTTGCCGACACCTACAATAACCTCTCTCTTTTTTTGGAGATTGGATTCCATTTTGATTTTGTGGCCCCATCTTAGGTGATGCTAAAACTTGCAATGTTGGCCAATACAAAGTTGCCAACTAGAGAATCTCTCTAATCATTTGTTGTGGGATCAAACTGTCTATTTTATTAGCTTCGAGTGGTTTGTTAAACCCTAGTTCCAAGCTTGTCCTATCCCATTGACCATTAAAATGTTCTCAGGCATGTTGAACCAAATTGACCCTAAGAGTCATTAAATGCCATAGGGTAGTGATCTTTGACAAGGCATATCTTGAAGCTCGTGCAAAGTATGGATGCAATTTTGGGTACTTTAAGATTGTGTTTCTGACACCTACAATAACCTCTCTCTCTTTTTGGAGATTGGATTCCATTTGGATTTTGTAACCCCATCTTGGGTGATGTTGAAACTTGTAGTGTTGGCTAAGACAAAGTCACCAACTGGTAAATCTCTCTAACCATTTGTCGTGGGATCAAACTATCTATTTTGTTAGCTCAAGATGGATGGGTAAACCTTAGTTCCAAGCTCATCCTATCCCGTTGATCACTTGAACATTCTCGGAAATGTCAAACTAAATTGACCCTAAGAGTCATTAAATGCCATAGGGAATCAATCTTTGACAGGGCATATCTCAGAGCTTGTGCAAGGTATGGATACAATTCTAGGTGCTATAGGATATTGTCTTGCTGACACCTGCAACAACCTCTCTCTCTTTTTGGAGATTGGATTCCATTTTAATTTTGCGGCCCCATCTCACGTGATGTTAAAAATTGTAGTGTTGACTAGTACAAAGTTGCCAACTGGTGAATCTCTCTAACTGTTCGTAGTGGGAATGAATTGTTTATTCCATTAGTTTTGGGTGCTAGGTATACCCTTGTTCCAATCTTGTCCTATCCCATTAACCACTTCAATGTTCTCAGGCATGCCAAACTGAATTGACCCTAAGAGTCATTAAATGCTATAGAGTAGGGATCTTTGACAAGGCATATCTTGGAGCTTATACGAGGTATGGATGCAATTTTGGGTGCTACAGGATCATGTTGTTGAAACCTACAATAATCTCTCTCTCTTTTTGGAGATTGGATTCTATTTTGATTTTGTGGCCCCATCTCAAGTGATGTCGAAACTTGTAGTGTTGGTTAGTATAAAGTTGCCAACTAGTGAATCTCTCTAACCATTCATCGTGGGATGGAACTATCTATTTTGTTAGCTCTGGTGGCTAGGTAAACCCTAATTCCAAGCTTGTCCTATCCCATTGACCACTTGAATGTTCTTGGGCATGCTAAACCAAATTGACCTTAAGAGTCATTAAATGCCATAGGGCATCGATCTTTGATGGAGCATATCTTAGAGCTTGTGTGAGGTATGGATGCAATTCCAACTGCTACAGGATCATGTTGTTGACACCTATAATAACCTCTCTCTCTCTTTGGATATTGGATTTCATTTTGATTTTGTGGCCCCATCTCGAGTGATGTTGAAACTTGTAGTGTTAGCTGATACAAAGTCCCCAATTGGTGAATCTCTCTAATTGTTCATCATGGGATCAAAATGTCTATTCTATTAGCTCTAGGTGGTTGGGTAAACCTTAGTTCCAAGCTTGTCCTATCCCGTTGATCACTTGAACATTCTCGACCATGTCAAACCGAATTGACCTTAAGAGTCATTAAATGCCATAAGGAAATGATCTTTAACTGGGCATATCTCTAAGCTCATGCTAGGTATGGGTGCAATTTTAGGCACTATAGGATCATGTTTTTGACAACTATAATAACCTCTCTCATTTTGGATATTGGATTCCATTTTGATTTTGTGGCCCCATCTTAGGTGATGCTAAAGCTTGTAGTGTTGGCCAGTACAAAGTCACCAACTGGTGAATCTCTCTAATCGTTCATCGTGGGATAGAACTGTCTATTTCATTAGCATTGGGTGGCTAAGTAAACCCTAGTTCCAAGATCATCCTATCCTGTTGACCACTCAAATGTTTTCGGGCATGCTAAACCAAATTGACCCTAAGAGTCATTAAATGCCATAGGGTAGTAATCTTTGATGAGGCATATCTCAGAGCTCATGTGTGGTATGGATGGAATTTTGGATGCTACAAGATCATGTTGTTGAAACATATAATAAACTCTCTCTCTTTTTGAAGATTGGATTCCATTTTGATTTTGTGGCCCCATCTTGGGTGATGCTGAAACTTGTAGTATTGGCTAGTACAAAGTCACCAACTAGTGAATCTCTCTAACCATTCATCGTGGGATAAAAATGTCTATTATGTTAGCTCTGGGTGGCTGAGTAAACCCTAGTTCCAAGCTCATCCTATCTCATTCATGGTTCAAACATTCTCGGGCATGCCGAACCAAATTGACCCTAAGAGTCATTAAATACCATAGGGTAGCAATCTTTTACAAGGCATATCTTAGAGCTTGTGTGAGATATGGATGCAATTTCAAGTTCTATAGGATCATGTTGCCAACACCTACAATAATCTCTCTCTCTTTTTGGAGATTGGATTCTGTTTTGATTTTGCAGCCCCATCTCAGGTGATGTTGAAACTTGTAGTGTTGGCTAGTACAAAGTTGTCAATTGGTGAATCTCCTTAACTATTTGTCGTGGGATCAAATTGTCTATTCTATTATCTCTAGATGGCCAGGTAAACCCTAGTTCTAAGCTCATCTTATCCCACTGACCACTTCAATGTTCTCGAGCATGCCAAACCAAATTGATCCTAAGAGTCATTAAATGCCATAGGGAAGCAATCTTTGATGTGGCATATCTCAAAGCTTGTATGAGGTATAGATGTGATTCTAGGTGATATTGGATCATGTTTCTAACACCTACAATAACCTCTCTCTCTTTTTAGATATTGGATTTTGTTTTAATTTTGTGACCCCATCTTAGGTGATGTTGAAACTTGTGGTGAAGGGAATCTAGGTGGCAACTAGATATGCCATCCCATCCAATGATGGAGAATCATGATAGAAGGTAAAAGGGTGATCATACACCTCATTTTGAACATGTTATTTTTTATGGTAATAAGGAAATCCTTGTTTGTAAGGTCAAGGAACTTAAGGTCACCTATAAACCCAAGTTGCCTTAGTCCTAAGAATTTTTGTTCTTTTGTTGTTTTTGTTAATAAGTTGACTCAAGAAGTTTTTTGAGATTCATTACACCTTATATAGGTCCTATGTGTTACCAAAAATCACTTGGTTAAGTTCTAAGAAGAGTTAGTGCAAAAATTGCAGTTTGCAATAAAAGTTGTTGACAACTTTTTAGCAATTTTATTAGAAAATGTTGAAATTAACCTTGTAACCAATAAAACCAATTGGTAATTGGTTAGAATGGAACACCTATTTTGTTTGCTAGGTTCAGTGGAGAAAAAACAAAGCCATTGTTCGAAAACCACAAAAAGGGCTATAAGGGCAATTAGGCCTATTGAGAGCAATTTTGCAAAATACATGTTAAGAGAGTAAACTAGTTGTGGAAATATCATCATTAGGTGTCCCTTGAAGTTTCTAAGGTGTTCATTTGAAGCAAGAAGTTTATTATGACACATTTCTCATTTTTTTTTCATTTTTTCCTTATTTCTTCCCAAGTCTTGAATAGGGAAAGTGATTAAGTAGTTTTGTAAAGTTGGGTAGAAGTTTGTCTAGTGTTGTAACCAAGTTGGAAAGAGTCTTTTAAGACACTTAGGAAGGTGGGAAAGGTAGTTTTCGTTAAAAGTTTTCCTGTTGGGAATCCACTAACTTTTGGTGTGAGCACTCTGCATCATTTTGGATGCAAGTTACATTAAAATGAAATACATGAAATGTACTTAAAACATAAACAAGAAAAACAAGATATATATTATGATAACCAATAATGTCATACATGGACAAACATATAATATATTATGATAACCAATAATGTTATAAGTCTACTAATGGCATGCATCAAATATAAAATGTCATATGTACATCAAATGTATGTCGAATATGTCCATATGTCCACTAATGCCTATATATGCATGTCTATCCCTATATCTTCTCCTTCCTACGAGGGGAAGGAAACAAATCCCTAGAGGTCTTCGGTTGTTGCATGGAGGGAGATGATGGGGATGATGGGGTCTTCCTCACACGTTCGCTCATCCTCTTATTTAGGCTCCTCTCTAAATAGAGCTGATACAAATAAAGTATATATGAATCAATAATTATTATACATTGAAATCAAATATATATACACACAAAATTAATTATTTTCTTTCCACCATCAAATAGTCACTCTGCACATCCACCTCAAAGGCTCACGGACGATCGAGAGTAACAAGGCCCTACAACCATTCAATCAATATAATCACTCAATCATACTTATAAATACCATTTGAAATTTCAATACTAACTATTAAAAATAACAACTAAAACTAGGAAAACTCTTTTATACCTCGGTCAATAGCTCTGAACTAGCTATTGCTGCAGCAACTCCATGACCGATGGATTAGCAAAGGTGAGAAGTCTTAGACATCAAAAACTACAAATCATATAATACAATTTACATGTAATATGAAACATGAAACAAATATAATCAAATGAATTAAATTAACATGAAACAAATGTACCTCTACAAAACTCGTATCATGCCTAGGCTCAGAGTTGCTTGTGAATGTTGATGGTCCAGTAGAGAACTAATGCACATGGATAAAAAAATTTGTCAATCCTTCATATGATCACTTAATAAATATATGTATTAATTTAAATGATGAAATCAATACATACCTCTTGACTCATCGATGAGATGTAAAATGGGGCCGGCGAATCTGTACGAGGGCCATCAACACTCTTACCCTAAATTTTGAACAATGTCAAGACATGATAATTAATTAGTCATTCACTGTACATATGAAATGTGATCAAATTAGTTTATTATAATTGTAATTTACCTGTGTGTCGATGTCAAATGTGTCACTTAGGAACTCATCAGTGACTAGCCCATTATCCGTAGTGTCTCTAACATGGCTGCCAAATGTGCATAAGGATCCACATGATGTGTACATGTGACCGTGACACAAAGAAGGATCCTCTTCAACTAATGGACTAGCACAATGAATGAGGGTTTGTGTCATGTCTCTACATGTTCCTTCACAACTAAATGAATAATCACATGCTCACCTTATGGCTTGATGACAGGCGCCCTATTTACATTAGGGTCACAACATGCCCCCAACCTCTCAAATGATGATTCCCCACCTCTACCCTGAGAATCTAACATATCAAAATAATTGGGGATCTCTCAAAGGAAAAATTCACAATACAATTTAATGATGATTCCCCACCTCTACCCTGAGAATCTAACATATCAAAATAATTGAAGATCTCCCCAAGTACAAATTCACAATACAATTTCTTTAAGAAATACATTGGAACCTCGTGATTATTGCAGGGAGGGGCATCAAAGACCATCTACCATCTATCCCAAAATTTATTTCTAATATCATCATTTATGCACCAATGGATGGGGAACCTTTTAGTTGTATGTTTAATAGTGTCTTGTTCGTTAGATTTTTTAAACAATGCACATATGCTACCTTTTGTTATTTCATATTTTCTTACATCTTTATAGGATAATTTTTTTTCATAATATCTTCTTTGTTCTTCTCTCTTAACATGCTAAATATCCAATTGACCACTAACAAAAGCTACATGGCTCATAATAGACTCAAGAGAGGATGCCAATTGTGTTCTCATAAGATTAGTATTACCACAAGCATTCAACCTACCAATGATTGTTTCTAATTCATTTTTCCCTCTTTCTATTTCATTCATTATACTATCTTGGGTGTCAAGAGGAGGTCTTTGAATTGGTGGAGGTTGTGGAAGTTCATTTTGATCTTGTGGAGGGTTTTGATTTTGATATTGTAGAGGGTTTTTATTTTGATTTTTTTGATCAAGCTGGGATGTGGTGGTTGATATTCACATTTCCTGACAAGAAACCAATTGCATTTTTAATAAATAAAAAAATTTGAAGCAAAACTAAAAAACATACAAAACAATGCAAAAACAAGGCTAGAAAACATACTATGTGATCTCCTAATCTTGATCTCTGGTGATGAGGAGGCATTTTGAGGAGGAGAGTGAGAAAATTCTTCAACTTCTAAAAACCGCATGCACACTGTTGAGGGGAAAGCAAGCAACAACAAAAAGAAATAAGATTAAATGGAATGGGCTACAAGTTTGTAGCCCACATATAAAAACTTTTAGGTTTTAAAAGTGCACACATGTTATAGTACATATACGCATTGGCTTGGGCTCCACAATCCTAAGGCTTGTGGAGCCCAAGCCCAAATGTGTGTGCGCTATAGTGCATGCACACTTTTATAATTTTAAAAATTGGAGTTGTGTGTCATCTTTTTGGCATCACAACTTGGTGCATTCACCCTAATGTGATAGTAACATCTCAAGTGAACCAATATTATCTTAAAATTTGAAATTTAGTTAGAGATCAAATGCACGAGAAAATATTATTTAATAAAGTCCTACAAAATTAATGATTGAGATTAAGAAGTTAAAAGATGAATGACCAAGATACCAAGGTAGGTGGGAATGAGTGAGATTAAGAGGTTGGTTTAAAATAGAAGAATAAGATTGAATAGAAGGTAGAGATGTTTGCTTTAATAATTAATGAGTATTCTCATGTTCTCATGGGCATCTCACACCTCCCTATAATCTCAAATGTGTTTCTATATCATCGAATTCTTCCAGTGATGACAAGGCATTAAAAGCTTCCTCCAAATTTAATGATAATAGTACACAAGTAGAGCTTTTTGATTTTGAGGGAGATGGAGAAGAATAATCATTACGCCCTTTTAGGTGTCCGCTTTGATGCATTTTATGACTGGCTATGTAATCTCATCCTAATGTGGTGTAATTGTAGTAGATGGAGTTTTTTGCCCTTTTTTTAAAAAGTTTTTAAGGTCTTATGATACTCTCCCTGATCACCACAAGAACAAAAGCATATGATAAGTGTAATGCATCTATTCACATCATCCAAATGAAGATTGGGAAATACTTGTGAGACATGAAAAATGCATAAGTGGAAAGTTGTAATTTTTTTTATGAGTCTTTTCATTAGAAATTTCATTGTTATTATTACTTACATAATTTTTATTGATTTTTAGCATATAAATATAAATATGATTTTACACAAATTAAATGGTCTTCTAAGTACAAGGATTATATAGTTTTGATTTATCATGAATCAAATACCCCTTGGTGGCTTGCTCTTAACTAGACATTTGGTCAAACTTTAACACTCTGAAAAATTATACTTTAAAGAAGCAAATAATGTAGTTCAAATAGTTGTGAACAATAACTTAATATTGATTTCTACATTTTAGTTCATGAATAATGAGACTAGATGATTAGTGCTTCCATTTCATTTGTGTTTTCCCTTCTAACTACTTATTTCGATATAATCACATAATTCATTAGAACATATTTTAAGGAGAAATAATGTTAAAATTTATTTTAAATTTTAAATTTTAACTTAAGATTTAAATTGTAATGTATATTTTTTATTGATTATTTATTAATTTTTTCTAGATACTTTTATTTAATTATATAATTAACTGAAATAAATTATCTAAGAATGTTATTATAATTTCTGAAAAGTAAAATATGATTTTCAGTTATTTAATTTAACAAAATAGATATGATTTTAGGATACAATTCATAGTCACAATAATGAGATACAACTCATAATCACAATCCACTAAAATCTTGCACTGCTTAGTGTAAGTGCTAGTAATATATATTTGTTTTTATTAACCCACTACAACCTTTGGGGTCAAATTGTGACGATGGTGTAATTTGTGGTCATTTTCATTTTCATTTTCTTTTTGCAATTATCCCTGACGTCGTTGCAATGCTAATGTTGGAGTCATACTTGCAACACTCATGTGGGTATACACAAAAAAAATGAAAATATGATCTAAATCATTCCCCATTTGTTTTGATTATGGAGAGTTGTGTGTGAAAGAAGGTGGAGAGCTCTGAACATTGTCATGCCCTTGTCATTGGTGCATTTTGTTGCCGTGATCTTTGCATTTCATTATTGTGCCCTTGCTGTGTATCTCTATATTTTGTTATCGTGCCCTTGCTCTATGATTTGTGTTGGTGTAAATAAGTATTTACTTATTACACTTACTTAAGTGTTACTTAGGTTAATGCATTATTTAATTATTTTGCATTATTTTATTATTATTTTAGGTGAGACACTTAGAAGTTTGTGTACTCTCATTGAGTTATGCAACTCTAATTATGCACATGGTGTCTACAACATAGAAGTATGTATCATTCACTTAGTTGTCATGATGACAACATATTTATCCGCACTCCTCATTTAGCACATGTTGTCTACACCACTGATTTGTGTGCTACACCATTGTAGGCTTATCCTTACATCATCACACTTAATCCCATGCTTAATGGAGGATAATCCATATCTGGTGGACATGTGCCTGGTTGTATGACATATCATGATGCTAACTTCTATGCATTCTAGAAGCTCTCTTGAGGCTTTTATATTCAGGCACTCCTAGTGTACTCTCAATGAGTTATTGAATGAATATCGTCATTCTGATCATACTTTATCTATTTTGATCTACTGTGTGCTTGTGTTGAATTCTTTAGTTCTTGGGTGAATTTTGGCCTAAGCCAAATTCTAACATGGTATCAAAGCTAAGGGAGATTCTCTACACGTAGCCGTTCGAGACCATTCATGCTTTAGCACCTCAACACGAATTTAGAGGATCCACAAAAATTGGGAGAGTCTAGAGCTAGATCTGACCTCATCGTTGTGTTCAGAGCATTGATTCAATGAAGATCAACTATAAATTTGCCTATATTTGGTAAAAGTTGATCGTGAGGCAAATTTTTTTTGTAAATCAAAACTCAGAGGCCCCGATTTGCAATTCAGTGCAGGGTTTCATATTATATATGTGGGATACTTCAATCAAATAGGCCATATAACACTTGTCGTACTGTAAATCGATGACAATATCATAGATCCGGCATAACAGGCCCAAATATCGATAGGCAACAACTTCTTGACGACTTGCCCAAATCCGACGAGAACTACTTTGTCATTTTACAGTTTGTGGTCATGTGCATATATAGAGCAGAGTATTCCCTGACCCCATGCATGTGGGACTAAAGGCATTGTCTTCGACGTCCTTTAAAACCCTACGACAATACCCGATGGTCGTGAAACAGATCCGGTAGTTAATGTTGATTTTCGGCAACCTGATCCCTAAGCCACACGATGCCATATTATTGGCTTGACCAAACCCCACCTACAAACATGAAATGTCCCTTTACTGATTTTTTATGATATTTCCAGCCTCAAATCAGAACTTTAAAATCAAACAACCAATATTACAAAGATCTGCCAATTTTCCAATAAAACCCAAATCGGGTATGTCCAAAGTAGTGCCAAAAACTTCAAAACTTCACAAATTATTAATAAATTTGAAAATGGAAATTTTTACAGAGATTTCAGCAGCATAACAGCCTACAAAATGACATTTCCAGATTTGTATAGCCCTTACACAACAGATCACAAATGTAGGGCAAAACTATGCTCAATCGGGCTCCCGAAATTAACACAAAAATGCCCGAAAACACCACAAAACACTCATAAATTATCTCAGAAGTTTAATCACGACCCAATACATATATTCAGCTCTATTTTAACATCATAAAGTCTGAAATACAACAGCAAACCAAACTGATATGAAACACTCTACTGAAAACCCAAATTCAAACCAAAAACAACCCCGAAAACACCCAAATCGGCACTATTCAGCACAAGGGCAAACTCTGTATGAGCATGCACATGGAATGGCTTCAAACTCCCATCCTTAGCCTTCCTGGAAACCTGCAAACTCCCATTCTTGGGTCTCCTTCTCCACAGGTTTGGCAGCCTCTGAAGAACAACAAGAAAATTATCAAGAATCAAGATGTAGAATGAGCCCAAAATGCCTCCAAACCCCTTTTAAAGAGGGCATAACCCTAACTCACATCTAAGAGGGGTTAATAAAATATAATTTAATAATAATTTTTATTTATTAGTCCATTGGTTTCCAAAGATTAACCCTTTTTTCTGAAATTTCACCTTTTTGGAGCCTGCCTGCCTTAACAAAGTTTATTTTTTTTAATTATTTGAATAGGGGACATGACAAGTCCTCCCCTTCCAAATATTGCTTGTCCTCAAGCAATGAAGGTTGGAATTCTCAAGAATATGTTCTCCTTCCCAAGTTGCATCCTCTAGTGGTAATCCTTTCCATTTGACCAAATGCTCTGTGATGCTCCTTTTTCTCAACCTTTTCTCTCTTGTATCCAAAATCTCTTCTAGTATCAAAACTAATTTCCCTTCATCATCAAGAGGTGGTAATTCTGTAGATACTATGGTTTGCTGGCCTAGAACCTTCTTTAAGCAAGATACATGAAAAATATTATGTATTTTTCTATTTGGTGGGAGCTCCAATTCATAAGCTAAATCTCCTACCTTCTTGATGATTTTATAAGGCCCATAGAACCTTGGCTTGAGTTTCTCTGCCCCACTTCTCTTCAAGGTGCTTTGCTTATATGGCTGCAACCTAACAAATACCAAATCTCCCACCTCAAAAGATCTTTCAATCCTTTTCCTGTCAGCATATATCTTTTGTTGGTTTTGTGCATGTTGTAGATTATCCTTGAGGGACCTTATTATGTCTTGGCTTTGCTTGATGAAATCACTTGCTGCGGGTACTCTGCTATCGGAAAGTATTAGATCAACAAAGGAAAGGGCATCGTAACCATAAAGAGCACGAAAAGGAGGCATACCAATAGACATGTGATGAGATGTATTGTAACAATACTCCCCTAGGTGTAACCATTTCACCCAAGCATGTTGTTGATTTGAAACATAGTTCCTCAAATATCCTTCTATCCATTTATTAACTATCTCTGTTTGTCCATCTGTTTGAGGGTGATAGCTAGTACTGGGAGTGAGTTCAGTTCCTGCCAAATGAAAGAGCTCCTTCCAAAAAGAGCCGAGGAATCTACTGTCCCGGTCACTAACAATGTTTCTAGGCAAACCATGTAATCTAAAAATTTCCTTGAAGAACAATTCGGCCACTTGTGATGCCTTGAAATCAGATGTGATAGGAAAGAAATGTGCATACTTAGTTAGTCTATCTACCACCACATATATGCAATCCTTACCTTGAACCCTGGGCAACCCAGTGATGAAATCCATGGAAATACTTTCCCATTTTTGTTCAAGAATAGGAAGTGGCTGCAACAACCCTGCAGGAAAATTTTGCTCACTCTTGCTTTGTTGGCATACCATACATTCCTTAATGTGTTTAAGGACATCCTCCTTCATACCCTTCCATGAAAACCGCTCTCGAATTTGCCTGTATGTCTTGAAGTATCCCTGGTGACCAGCCAAAGGTGTGTCATGAAAGGCCCTCAATATCCTCTCCTTAGTTTTTGACCCTGGCACTAAGAAGATCCTGTTCTTGTAATAAATCAATTCATCAACAACCTTGTACCTGTTATCATCCACTAACTTATCCAAAATCTTGGTGGCAAATGAATCTTTAGCATACTCTAAAATTATGGAGACTTTCCAATCAGCAACCACATTATTCTTTCCTTTCATGTATTCAATATCAAAATCATAAGCTTGCAATTTTCTTACCCATTTTTGTTGACGATCATTCAAATCCCTTTGGTTCAAGAAGAACCTGAGGCTATTATGGTCTATCTTTACAATGAATCTCCCACATACTAAATATTGTCTAAACTTATGAAGTGCATGCATGATTGCCAACATTTCCTTATCATAGATGGAGTACCCTTTCTCTGATTGATTTAATTTTCGACTCTCAAATGCTATTGGATGTCCCCTTTGAGTTAGGACAGCCCCTATACCTTCTCTCGAAGCATCACATTCAACAACAAAAGGTAAAGAGAAATTTGGAATTGCAAGCACAGGGCATGAACTCATTACCTCCTTAAGCTTATCAAATGTTTTTTGTGCCTCTTCTGTCCAAACAAAAGCTCCTTTCTTTGTCAAATCAGTCAAGGGGGCAGCAAGCTGAGAAAATCCCTTGGCAAATCTCCTATAGTAGCTACACAACCTAAAGAAACCTCTCAACTGTGTAAGATTAGTGGGTGGAGGCCAATCCAAAATTGCCTGGATTTTTTGTTGATCAACCTGTACTCCTTTAGAGCTTATAATATGTCCCAAATATAGGATCTCTGTCAAACCAAACTCACATTTAGATAGCTTAGCATAGAAGGATTGCTGCTCCAAGATTCCCAAAATAGTGTCTATGTGCTTTAGATGCTCTTCCCATGTTTTACTGTATATCAAGATATCATCAAAAAATACCAAAACAAATTTTCAAAGATGCTGACTGAATACCTTATTCATACAAGATTGGAATGTTGCTGGTGCATTAGTGAGTCCAAATGGCATAACAAGAAATTCAAAGTGCCCATAGTGACATCTGAAAGCAGTCTTTTCCACATCTTCACTCCTCATTCGGATTTGATGGTAGCCTGATCTTAAGTCAATTTTTGAGAAGTATACAGCACCATGTAACTCATCAATGAGTTCATCTATGCGTGGTATGGGATACCTATTTTTTATGGTCTTCTTGTTTAGAGCCCTGTAGTCTATACACATTCTCATTGTACCATCCTTTTTCTTGACAAGTACCACAGATGATGCAAATGGACTAGAGCTAGGCCTTATGAATCCCATGTCTAGGAGTTCTTTAATAGTTTTTTCAATTTCTTCCTTATAACCTCTTGGATGGCAGTATGGGGTTGTTATAACTGGTTTGGCACCCTGTTCTAACTCTATAACATGCTCAAAACCTCTATCTGGTGGTAATCCTGGAGGCAAGTCATTGAAAACTATACTATGCTTATCAAGAATATTTTGAATTTCAAAATGGAAATTACCTTGATTTTTGGGAGAGCTTGTTGGTTGGATTATGACTCCTGCTGCCCATGTTACTTGTCCTCTTCGAAAAGTCCTCTCCATCCTCTTTGCAGAGACCGCCTTAGGTGCTCCATTCGATAACCCTCTCAATATGACTTCTTTCCCATTGGAATGAAATTTAAACTCCATAGTTTGATGGTTCATGTAATAGTCTCCGATAGAGTGCAACCATTGAACACCCAATACAAGATCTGTCTCCCCAATACCAACCACATAGAAGTCATCACATAACTCATAATCTCCTAAGGTCATCTTGAGTTGTTTCACCACCCGTGTGCAAGGCATAGTGAATCCATCAGCTACAGTAACATTGAATCCCTCAAAATCTTCTGCTTTAAGCCCTCTTTTCATGACAAATCCCTCATCAATAAAATTGTGAGTTGCCCCACTATCAAGAAGAACAGTCAACCTTTGCCCTGTTAGTACCCCTCGAATTCGGAAGGGATGGTATCTTGGGACTCCTGATAATGCTGCTAAAGTGCCATCCTTGCTGATTTCTTTTACTTTCTCTTCTTCTACCTCCTCCTTAGTATCATGAAATTCCTCATGCTCATCTGAATCAGATTCTGAAGCAACTTCAATATAGTGCACTTGACCTTTCCCCAAACATCTGTGTCCTGGAACCCATGGTTCTCTACAAGTAAAACAAAGCTTTTTCCTTCGTAATTCACTCCTAGTCTCTTCATCTACCTTCTTTTTTGCCACATTTGTCACATATTTTGGTGGTAGTGTTGGGAAAGTCTTTTTCTGAAATTTTCCCTTATGTTGCCAAAGATTTGGGGGTTTTTGATTAGTGATTGATTTCATAGGCACGCAAGTTTCAAGTTGCAAGCTTCTTTTGATAGCTTCCTGTAAGGTTGAGGGTGAGAAAGCCTTAACCAAACCCTTAACAGAATCTTCTAAACCATCAAGGAAAAGATAAATGATCCTCTTTTCACTCATATTAGGTACCATAACAGCCACTTTTTGAAATTCTTCTATATACTCATTAACTGATTTGGTTTGCTTCAACTTTGACAATTCTTTAAAGTACTCTTCATCATCCTTGAGGTCAAATCTATCTATCACCCTTTGACTGAAATCTTCAAATGTAGTTACCTGATCGTGACATTGAGTAGTCATTCCATGATACCACCAATCATAGGCTGCATCTTCCAAGTGTAGACATGCAAATTGAATAGCATCACTCTCTTTCATGGGGTTAAGTGTGAAGAAAGTTTGTAATTTTTGTAGCCATGCTCTAGCTGAAATTTTATTTGTTCCATCAAAAGTAGGCGCTGTAAACTTGCTTATTTTATTTTTGAGCTCTCTTCCACTTGTGTCATGCTCCCTCCTATTCTCTTTCTTGGGCATCAAAGCGTTCATCATATCCACATATTCTCTAAAAGGAACTGAACTATGAAAGTCATCATCTAAGCCATTGTAAGTAGCTCTTAATGTAATCAAATTACCTGTAACCTCTTCCACTGGATTAATGGCTGGATTTGGTACTGGTGGCTCATCTGCAGGCAAGAAAATGGATTTGGTTGATTTAGATGGTGTGGATCTCCCATTTCTTGGCTCCTCTGAAGTGCTCCCTTTCTCATTAATAGATGCAATTCCTTGTAATTTTTCTGTTAATATCCGCAAAGCCTCTCTAGTTTCCGCCAAACCATCCACTGTTTGCTTCTGAGTATTTTGGATGTCTTGGAAGAATTTCTTTGCCATCTCATCTGGATCAGCCATACTTTTTTCTTCCTTGGATTTTGTACTTTTGCTTTCAACTGGGGGTTTAATCAAAATTTCTTTATTCTTTTCTCGCTACAAATATCTTTTTTCTCTTTCACTTAGTTGCATGCAATCATAAAATATGACATGCAAGATCTGGGTAGTTATCAAAACTTGACATGCAAGATCTGGGTAGTTGTTAAAACCGACATGCAACTTCTACAAACCCTCAGGCTGGCAAGATCACGGCTCTAATACCACTGAAATGTCCCTTTACTGATTTTTTATGATATTTCCAGCCTCAAATCAGAACTTTAAAATCAAACAACCAATATTACAAAGATCTGCCAATTTTCCAATAAAACCCAAATCGGGTATGTCCAAAGTAGTGCCAAAAACTTCACAACTTCACAAATTATTAATAAATCTGAAAATGGACATTTTTACAGAGATTTCAGCAGCATAACAGCCTACAAAATGACATTTCCAGATTTGTATAGCCCTTACACAACAGATCACAAATGTAGGGCAAAACTATGCTCAATCGGGCTCCCGAAATTAACACAAAAATGCCCGGAAACACCACAAAACACTCATAAATTATCTCAGAAGTTTAATCACGACCCAATACATATATTCAGCTCTATTTTAACATCATAAGTTCTGAAATACAACAGCAAACCAAACTGATATGAAACACTCTACTGAAAACCCAAATTCAAACCAAAAACAACCCCGAAAACACCCAAATCGGCACTATTCAGCACAAGGGCAAACTCTGTATGAGCATGCACATGGAATGGCTTCAAACTCCCATCCTTAGCCTTCCTAGAAACCTGCAAACTCCCGTTCTTGGGTCTCCTTCTCCACAGGTTTGGCAGCCTCTGAAGAACAACAAGAAAATTATCAAGAATCAAGATGTAGAATGAGCCCAAAATGCCTCCAAACCCCTTTTAAAGAGGGCATAACCCTAACTCACATCTAAGAGGGGTTAATAAAATATAATTTAATAATAATTTTTATTTATTAGTCCATTGGTTTCCAAAGATTAACCCTTTTTTCTGAAATTTCACCTTTTTGGAGCCTGCCTGCCTTAACAAAGTTTATTTTTTTTAATTATTTGAATAGGGGACATGACAAAACATGCCAACACAATGTACCTACCACGCTTTGAGATTTAACTTTCCCTGATCACTACACGGTGGACACCCAACATCTCCCACTGTAGACATGGATAATACAATCATCCTGCTACCTCTGTGCCTATGTGACATCTAATCAGCCATTCATCACACTGTCAACAAGACACTACACCTGACACTATCATTCGTCCGTACAATCTGTACACTAATGATGTCATCATGACATCATGTTAATGTCATCAGAAGCTAGAGGGTTGCTGACATCATCAATTTATTGTCTTAATTTTGACACTTGTCTGGATGTCATTTTAGGAAGAATTACAACTGCCATGATAGCCATATGATTGTCAAATTTAACCCTATATTTTGCTGATGCAACCCCTCTCCATATTCATTTTGGTTTTTGTAGTCCAACTTCAAGAGGCCATAACTCGGACATCCAGACTCCAAATCAAGTGCAATTTTTTTTGAAATTAGGTAGAATTTTCTAAATTTTGTAGTAATGTAGCTATTTTCTAGTTTTGGTTCATGGATTGTTCAGAAATTGCATTTTTTGGCAACTGTACTTGGATAATCTTGCATTTTGCAACTTCAAAAGCTCCGTCTGGGCACATCTGGAGTCAAAAATAGGTTCTTTTTTTTTTGAAAGTGCATTTTTTTTGTCTACTTTTCAGATCTAACATCAGATTATAGTGTTGTGTGGAAAAAACTACCACTTTCAGCAATAGGACCTTTCTTTGCTTTGTAATGCTTCAGAATTGTAGCACATTGTAAAGATTTAGATTTTTACTCTATTTAGAGGTTGTAACAAGAAAAATTAGAAGTACACAAAGCCCAAAATTGGCAAGTGGCCCATTGTAATCGCACTACTGATAAAGTGCCCAAAGCATCTATTTTGGGGGGGTTTCTTGATTTAGTGAAAAGGGGGGGTGTTCTTGGTGTTGTGTTCTCTCTTTTCTTCAATTTTCTTTCATTTTCTACATTATGGGCAACTTTAAGTTTCCTAAATTAACTCCTCATAACTATGCTTCATGGTCAATCATAATATTGTATCACTTAATGCATAATGGAGTTTCACAATATGTAGATGGTACTCTTCCTAAACCAACAGGTGATAATGTTTTTGCAAGTGATATTTCAAATTGGGTAGCCATGATAGGAAAGCCCTAGGTGATATATGTTTGAGGGTAGATGATAAAATTATGTATCAAATTAAGAAATGTACTATATCCAAGGAAGCTTGGGATACCCTCGAAAGCCTTTATAGTAAAGTGTCTGAAGAGAATGTTTTCAAAATTGAAGATGAGCTTGTATCCTTAAATCCTAAGTCATATGACTCAATACAGGATTTCATCATCAAGGTGAATGAACTAAGGATGAAGCTTACTGATTGTGGGAGTTCTATCAAAGATGACAGACTGATCTATCTCATTCATAATAAGCTGCAATTGAAATATTCCACATTTGTATCTTCTTTTAACACCTCAAAGACTACCTTAGGGTTTTCCTACAAGAAAGTAACTTTTGATGAATATGCTAAATTGTTGGATGATGAAGAAAAGAAGCTGAAATCAATGGGGATTCTCAAATCACCTCAGTCCAAAGCATTGGTGGCCAACAATGAGGGTTCTCAACATTCAGCTGGACAATCTTCAAATAAAGAAAGGGTAAGAAGAAATGGAAGAAGGAAAAATCTGAGGATACATAAAAGACAATATCACAATCCAATCAACAAGGCAAGTCTTCAAATTCCAACAAGAAAGGGTACAATAATAAGGAGAAGAAGAAGTGTGCTTATTGCAAGAAATCGGGTCATGAAGAGCATGAGTGTTATCTCAAAAAGATTGATGAGTTGACCAACATCATGAAGAAACATAATGTCCCATTGCCTAATGCTTACAAGGAGAAAGGATCATCTTCAGATTCAAAGGGCAAAGGGAAAGCATTCATGGAAAATGCAAACTCTTCAAAGGAATGGATATTTGACTCAGGTGCCTCATATCATATGGGTTCTTCAAGGGAGAATTTTTCTTCAATGAAGCAATCCAAGGTACCACACATCTTCATGGGGAATGATAGTAAAATGGAAGTTGAAGGAAAAGGAAACGTGGAACTGGAAAATGGAGAGTATCAAGAGGTCATCTATGTTCCAAACCTAAGTTCAAATCTGCTCTCAATCTACCAAATCACTCACCTTGGAGATGGACATAGAGTTGAGTTCCTTCTTGACTCAGTAAAGGTGCATAGTCTCAAAGATGATTCCTTGGTTGTACTCTTTCTCTCATTTTGTGCCCAAGTCTCCTTCAAAAGCCTTGTTATCACAATCTAATTCAAACATGCAATTACGACATGAGCGGTATGGTCATCTTGACTATCATTATCTTCAACAACTTTGCACAAACCACATGGTGAAAGGTCTACCTCAAATCAAATTTTCTAAGGGTGAGTGTTCAACAGATTTAGTGGATATGCATCCAGAGGGGAAGTTATAGAGAGGGAAGTCTTCTAGAGCAATTGGTGTTCTTCAAATGGTTCACATGGTATTAGCAGGTCCTTTTGCATTCAGCTAGGGTCACTACATACTCACTTTTGTTGATGACTTTTCAAGATTCACTTGGGTCTACTTTCTTCATAATAAGAATAAAGTGTTGGACAAGTTTCTAGACTTCAAGGCTCATGTAGAACGGACATCCAGAAAGGCCATCAAAGTACTCCGCATGGACAATGGAAACATGGATGTGAACAGAAGACTTAAGGACTTTTGTAGACATGAGGGAATTGATCTACAGATTCTACCAGCATTCAGTCCACATAAGACAGATGTTGCAACTTTGAGGATCCACACTCGTAAGTCTATGGAAAGTTGCATGATTCATGCCAAGTCTCTAGATCCATCATTAGAATTCAAAGAAATCTCTAGTGCCACTCACATTCTAAATCGTTCTCCTCATCTAGCCTTAGATAGAAAAACTCCTTTTGAGGCATGGTACGATAGAAAACCTATTATGACATATTTTAGAGTCTTCGATTATCCTTCATGGGCAAAGATATCTTCCAGGGGATACAAGGCACTGTCATCTCAGCCTTGTACTTTCATTGGTTATGAAGATAGTGTGAAGGCATATAAACTTCTAGATCTTGAGACACATCAGATATTTGTGGAGAAGGATGTACATTTTGAGGAAAGTTCACCAAGCTTGTCCTCTACTCCTCTTCGCACATCATACAGTGTGGACACTGATAGTGATTTCAGTGATAGTGCTTCAACAACTTTAGATATGTGGGGTTCTATCGACAGATACATTGAGAGGTCACTTCATTAGTTTAGTCCACATGCATACATCGCCACAGTGATAGGTCCATAACAATAAGGTACATCCAATCTTCTAGATACAGGTTTATTGATAGATTTGGGGGAAAGTATTGATGATCTGCCTCTTCTTCTTAATGCAAAATTACCTTCTTTAGTTGTCATGAGGGTTCCAGACTCTCTTGTTCATTCTCTACATGATCAATCATCATAGGTTGAAGTGATTGTGGATACTTATGATCAGCAGTTGTCGTAGGGTTCTTCATCAGTTGTAGAGATAGATAGTTCTTTGGGACAAGTTCTTTAGCTAGTTGAGCAGGTTTTAGAGACATCACTTATCCATGGGATTCTTTCTACACACAGCGAAAGCATCTCATTTGTACCATTGGCATTGTTTCTTCCTAAGGGGAGGAACACCATTTTGCAGTCTTGGATCAACTTCTTCATCATAGTAGTCACTATTTGACATTCTCCTTTTGGTGGTGGAGCCTATCCTATCTCTCTTCTTCTTTGCATCATTCTCTTATGTATATACTGGATGTATGTCATAATGGGGGCATCTTGATTACTCCATCCATCCATGCATCCTTCTTTATCTCTCTTTTTGGGAGAGGGTTTTTCCCTTGAGGTTTTCCCTCTTTCCTCGCTTTATGGGAGATTGTATATCATTATGTACATGGGTACCTAACATAGCCTAGTAGCTGGGACCCATCCTGCATTTCATCCTAGATTTCGTAATCTTAAGGGCATTCCCCTCAGTTGCACTTAAGGGGGGGTGTTGGTGCAAATAAGTATTTACTTATTACACTTACTTAAGTTTTACTTAGGTTAATGCATTATTTAATTATTTTTCATTATTTTATTATTATTTTAGGTGAGACACTTAGGAGTTTGTGTACTCTCATTGAGTTACACAACTCTAATTATGCACAGGGTTTCTACAAGATAGGAGTATGCATCATTCACTGAGTTGTCATGATGACAACACTGTTATCTGCACTTCTCATTCAGCACATGTTGTCTACACCACTAATTTGCATGCTACACCATTGTAGGCTTATCCTCACATCATCGCACTTAATTCCATGCTTAATGGAGGATAATCCATATCTGGTGGACATGTGCCCAGTTGTATGACATATCATAATGCTAACTTCTATGCATTATAGAAGCTCTCTTGAGGCCTTTATATTCAGGCACTCCTAGTGTACTCTCAATGAGTTATTGAATGAATATTGTTATTCTGATCATACTCTATCTATTTTGGTCTACTATGTACTTGTGTTGAGTTCTTTAGTTCTTGGGTGAATTCTGGCCTAAGCCAAATTGTTACAATTTGGTTGTTGTGCCCTTGTGATCTCTACATTTTGTTGTCATTCCCTCGTGATCTCTACATTTCATTACTGTGTCCTTACTCTTCAATTTCATTGTTGTGCCCATGCTCTGGGATTTTTTTGCCATGTCATGCCCTTGTAATCTTTGTGCCCTTGCTCTGCGATTTCATTGTTGTGCCCTAGCTCTCTAATTTTCTTCAAGGGAGTTATGTAAATGTTCATTTCTTTTCCTTCTAAACAAGTATCTCTTTGTATTTCCTTCTAAACATGTATATTTAGAGATCTATTTTAAGGTACTTATTACATTTTAGCACAACAAAAGAATTGAGCTAGCTGCATAAATATTCCAGAATCTAAATAATAAAACAATAAAACTCACTCAACCCATGTTAAGTGACTTACCTCAAGATCCTCCACAAAAATAATGGAGACTAGGAAAAATGGGCATAGGATGTTGAAGTTGTTCCCCACCTTGAAACACTCTTGTAAGCATTTGATACTTGGGATCATCACAGGGAGATTGTGCCAATACTTGAAACACTCTTATAAGCATTTGATATTTAGACTGTAAATTCTCAAAGACACTTGCAAGTGATTTCAATGTCATAGTACCTACTACAACACTTTTCTAAATTCTATCTAGTGACTCCCATAATATCCTCTATGTTGTCTAGTTGTTGTTTCTGTCATGTAGTCTCTTTCTAAAGTCACTCCTTCTCCTTCTCTTTCTAAAGCCACTCCTCCTTTACACTCATGCCTTAAATTTTTATTATCAAACTTTTGAATATATGCCTCTACCTTATCTAAAATCAACTTCACATTGTGTTGTAACTCTGGCATAGGTGTTTCATTATCGATAGTTTTCATTTCAGCATTCAAGTTTTCAAGATTGGTCAACACCCTTACCTGCGGACCTCTCATGTCAAGCACTTTTTGTACTATTTCAACAGCATGTTCTTGCTTCTGAGCTAATAGTTCTTCAGGTGCATTTTCTTATAAAACATTAATTTTGTTGAACAATTGTAAACTCTTCGAAAGTGCATTGTTGTTTTCATGTATGTATGTGTCTATAATAATTTTTTCATGTAAGTCAAAATAATAACTAATGTTACAATTTGATCATATAATAATGAAGTAATCAACCCAAATAATTAGCAACTATACAAATTTAAGTGGTGTTTCCAATGTCATAGTACGTACTGCAACACTTTCCTAGATTCTATCCAGTGGCTCCCATAATATCCTCTATGTTGTCTACTTGTTGTTTTTGCCATGTAGACTCTTTCTAAAGTCACTCCTTCTCCTTCTCTTTCTAAAGTTTCATCTTCTCCTTTTCTCTCATGCCTTAAATTTTGAATATCTACCTCTACCTCATCTAAAATCAACTTCACAGTGTGTTGTAACTCTAGCATAGGTGTTTGATCATTGATAGCTTTCATTTCAGCATTCAAGTTTTCAAGATTTATCAACACCCTCACTTGTAGACCTCTCATGTCAAGAACTTTATGTACTATTTCAACACCATGTTCTTGCTTTTGAGTAATAGTTCTTCAGGTTCATTTTCTTGTAAAAAATTAATTTTGTTGAACAATTGTAACATCTTAGAAAATGCATTGTTGTTTTCATGTATGTCTGTATGTATATACATATATATACATATCTATGTGTATGCATATATTTATATATACATACATACATACACATATATCTCTATGTGTATGTATGTATGTATGTATGTATGTATGTATGTATATAGAGATCTTGTGGATTGTGGATTATGGATTATAAACAAAAAAGAATAGAAAACATGACATTAATGATTCCCCATTTTTTTTGATTTATTGTGGAGAGTTGCGTGTGAAAGAGGGTGGAAATATTTGAATTTTGGTGGAGATTAGTGGAGATCTAGGATTTTGTTGTCATTCCCTTGTGATTGCTACATTTCATTTCCATGTTGTTCCCTTGTGATCTCCATGCCCTTTCTCTACAATTTTCCTCAAGGGGAGAATAGGTACCTATGTAAATGTTTTTTTTCCCTTTTAAACATGTATCTCTTTTTCATATATAATAGCTTTGGTCAGATTCAAGGATAACTGATTATGATGATTGTATGAATATGTGCATGTATGTATGCATATTAGTTCACTATGTGAACTACTTTACATGCATACATAAACACTTGCATAGTACTTGTGCTAAATTAAATTAATCATTCATCTCTTGAATTCACACAAACAATTATCCTTGCATTCAATCTAAATTATTCATAACAAACTAAGTATGTGAAAATTTGTACTTACAAATTATATTATCTCTTAGTGATTGAGTAAAGATCTCGTGCATAATGTTGTCCAAGTAATGATCGGATGCATTCACATTATGTCATAATAGAATCAACAAGATGATTTATTTTTGTTACTTCTTACTTACATTTTTATTGAACATTTTGTTTAACATAATCAGTAATACTATAATTATACAACTACAACTAGTACTCTTGTATATTTTATTTAATCATATACATTTAAGACTATTGTTTTTCTTAAAATTAGATTGTATATTTGTTATCACTAAAACAAAAATATAGATTTCTAATAGTTATCTTTTCTAATTTCAAGATCTTCATATTTAATGTGAACTAGAGTTTCCACTATTGGAAAGTGGAATAGCCACAATGTGGAGCCACATAACTCATGAATTTTTCCACCAAATTATATTTTTATTATATTTTTGTCCTTCAAAAATATTATAGGTGAATGTTCTTCTACTTTTCCATACATTTAATTATTTGACACTTGTCATTTGAGGTATTTTTTAATTCTGAGATAGAGACATCTATCATAAGGATGGACACGCCAATTTTGATCATCCTACTTTTAAAGTTGATTCCCTTATCAAATTAATGAAACTACTTGTAACTGACATGTTGATTTTCTACAACTTGCCCGATGAACCATTCACACAACCATCTTCCTCCTACATTTCAAAATGGTTCCATTGGTTCAAGGAGGTTCATATGTTTGATAACTTCAATGTCCTAGGCAGTTTAGTTGTTTCAATGTTTAGAAGGCTCTTGGCTTGGATCAAAGTACTAAGATTCAAAGACTCTATGATTTAGATTGAATGGTCCATATCAATTTGTGCAAATGCTTTCAGATGTCTCCAAGAACATTTAGGTGTATTTTGGTTCATAATAGTCCATGCACCACAAATAAAAATCAAAGTTCTCATTTCAAAGGCCAAAGGTTGTGAATATGAAACTAGTGATTCAAAGTGTTGGTTCATCAATCTGAATGTACAGTTCAACAATTCAAGTTTGACAATTCCAAGTAGTCCATACCATTTCAAAAGATCAAGTCTAGTAATTTGTATTTAGAAATTTGATGATATAGAAATTCAATATAGAGGAGCTTATATTGGCATCACAAACAAATCATCCCATATCCATAAACAACATCTAATATTTTGTAAGTCTCTCTCCTCTAAAGAGCCAATATTGGAGCCATTATCATCATGAGTAGACTCACTCTCCTCATATGAATTCAATCAAAACTATTCATACCAAACTAAGTATGCATAAATTTGTACTTATAGATTATATTATCTCTTGGTGATTGAGTAAAGATCAAATACAATTTTCTAAGGTAATAAAATTGCATATGCAGATGTATGTATCTATGTATATATGTATCTCTGCATCTCGTTGTTGTGCCCTTGTGATCTTTGTATATGTATGTGTGTATGTGTGTATGTATATATATATATATATATATATATATATATATATATATATATATATATATATATATATATATATATATATATATATATATATATATATATATATGTATATGTATATATATATATATATGTATATATATATATATATATATATGTATATATATATATATATGTATATATATATATATATGTATATATATGTATATATACATACATTCATGCATATGTGTGTCTATGTATGTATATAAATAAAGAGATCTCTGTATATATACATACATACATAGAAATACACATATATGCGTGTATCAATGTATATATACACATACATATACATAAAGAGAAGATTTTGTATATATACATAGACACATACATATATGTGTGTATGTATGTGTATATATCTTCAATTTTATTTTGTAAAATGTTGAAGGCTCTATATTTGGGTGCAAATTTGCTCCCATGCTTCTTATTAGCCTTGCTTATTTGGCCTTTTGTGAGTTGAGGCATCGCATGAGCCAATGTTGACTCTCTTATTTCCTTTTCCATATTTAGGCAATAATGCCATTTATTTTCTCCAATGGAATATAATTCCTTAGGCATAGTGTTATCTAGTTCAAGTGGAGTATTCTTGAACTTGGCCATCATAGTGTAAATTGATTCTTCCATCATGTTTGGCTCTTCTCTTGTCAAATTATTGAAATCAATAGCTTTGAGTCCTAACAAGTTTGCATTGTCCCTAATGTTGTTACAAATGTTTTCCAGACCAGATTTAGTGGTGTGACTTACTACTTTGAACTGGCTGTTATCATCAGACTCAATTCTCTCCTCATCTGTCTCTGGAGGTGCCACATACTTTCTTCTTTGCTTCTTCTCTACTGGTCCTCCCTGCTTTGTGGCTTTCTTCTTTTCTTATTCCTTGGCCACCTTTGTTGTAGCCCTTGTATCTTCCCTAGTGGTAGTTTCGTCGGGCTTGGCTTAGCTTTCTTCTTGCCTTTAGGTTGAGCAACAGGTTGTTTATGTGCTTTCCTCTTCTTGGGCTTTGTCTTAGGTGCTTCCTCTTCTTCCTCGACACCTTCTTATTCTTCAACATCTTCACCCATGCCTTGGGGTTAGTGTTAGTGATCCTTGCCCCTATTTCTCTTCATCTTCACCTACCTCTTCATCATCTTCTTCTTCTTCTTCTGCTTCTGTTGAGCCTTCACCAAATTTAGCCTTGAGATTCTTCACTAATTTGTCCTTTTTCTCCAGTGTTGAGGCTATTTTCAGTTCCATATCCACTTTACATCTTACAAAATCATATGTGCCAAAGTGTTGGGCACTTTTATCCACTTCTTCTGCAAGCAATGTTGTTATTGCTGCATATGCCTCATCAATATTTATCTCATAACCAAGTGGCCTAAGCCATCTTACCCTTGGTATGGTTGCTCGGATGTAGGTGTAATCAATATCAACAAGAAAACAAATATCATTTATATATTGCTCCACAAGTGAGACTGGAATCCTAAGTCTTTGTTTCATTGATTTCTTGAAATCTTCAAAATAACTAGTCATAATAGTCTCAAAATTGGCTCCCATTTGTTCTATGTATTTATTCACCTGTGCTACTATACACCTGTTTGTCTTCCAACTTATCTTTCCATAAGAGGGGAATTCATTATGTACATAGAAGAATATACATATCAAAATTGCTCCAAATTTACATTAATCTCCCTTTGTTCTTCTTATAGCTCCCAAATTCTAATTGATCTATTGTAATTGTAGTTCAACTAGATCATAAGTATGATCCTTTTTTAAAAGTTTGTAAGCAACATCTACTACAATACAGGGAACACTGTTGAGTCTACTAGATTGATAGAATTTATGGGAAGTGACTCTAATAGAAAAATCAACAAGAGGATCCTTAATGCTATCAATAGTCATGCCTCTCTTGTTCCACTTAGCTCCAGTATTCTTCTCAATAACTTCTTTGGAGTCACTTCTTAGGGTTTTAGGCCATTCTAGGGTTGGATACCCTATTACCCTATGAATAATCCTTTTTGATATTTTAACTAGCCCATCTTCTAACCACAAACTACCATCATATATCCTACTTAACACAATTTTGATCCATTCAGTCTTAAACATGGTAGGAAAATCGAGGGCACGAGTTAAGCCCTTCTTTTCAATGATTTGGAATTCTTCTTTCAAGACCTCATTTTCACACAATTTATTGTATGTCTCCCTAATTTCCATGTCTCCCATAGCACCAATCTTGTAGTTATAGCATCTCCTAACATCTTGAACCATTACAACCTTAGGAGGAATTATGAACAAGGCTCTGGCAAGGTCATTCTTGTATGCAACTTTGGGAATAGGTCAAAAATAAGGTTGTTTGACTTCATTTGATACTAACTGAACTTCAAATAGATCTTTATCCTAAAGTTTTCTAGAGCTGGAGGCCATTTCTTCAAACTAGGGTTTAAACACAAAGAAATTTTGAAACTATGTAGCTTGGCACAAGTAAAATACCTTGAATTCAAAGAAACTGTATTGAATCTCTATTGAAATTTGCTCAAATGCTTGTTCTCTGCTTCAAAATCCTTTTTGCACTCTTCTCATTCTTTTCTTTTTGCTCACGATGGTAAAAAATATTCAAAATGCGATCATATACCCTTGTTTCATAGCATTTACTACTTAGTGCATTTACAACTGTCCAATTGGCTCCTTAAGCAATTCTACTTTACTCGGCTTCCATTGTCTTTCCAACACTCTACATACACTAGAGTTTCACTTACTTGGCTTTAATGCAAATTTCCCTTCGCTCGAAATTCACTACTAACTTGGCTACAACTAATCACTTGGCTTCTATTGACTTTGGCAAACAACTCGACATATACTAGGTCTTTACTCAACATCTAAAGGAAACTTTTCTTACTCAACAACACTCATAAAAACTTGAAGTTTTAACTTTGCATCTTTATTCAAGCTGATGTATCCTTTTCACTACTTACTTGTCTTGGAACTGATGTATGATAAAGCATTGTATATCAGTTCCACATACCTTCCTTTGCTTAGTTGGATGAAGTGTGACCACTTGACCCTTTAGGTGAAGTGATCCCTCCATTGGATGTGCTACTTCCATATTTCTTCTTCCATGTTTTATTCATCTCTCCTTTGATGTGTTCAACTTCTACCTTCCCTTTTTCTTTGTTGAACTTTGAGTTAGGTGTCTTTGACCTTTTTGGGCGATTTCTGTTGATGTGTTCAATTTTCAAACAATTGAAGCATGTAGTTTGGCTCAACCATCTGTTGTAGTTTCCACTGAAATGTGTTCTTATGTAATTTTCAGGGATATGTCTATACTCTTGACAATAGTGAAAACTTTGCCTAGTGTTGTAGTCCCAATTGTAGTGATGTACATGACCTTTGGTCTTTGCTAGTTGGTTAAATGTCCACATAGGCTTTGATTTGCATTCAAAAGTTCTATGTCCATACTTCTTGCAATTGTAGTAGTGACCTTCAAATCTTGGTATTCTAATGGTTCTAGTCCTGTAGTCATGTGTATGATGTCCTTGTTTATTGCACTTGTGGTAGTATGTCCTTTTTTACCATAAAAATGACAAGTGAGTTTAGTATTCTTACCTTTGTCACTTCTTTCTTCTGCAGTCTTGGATGACTCTCCTTTTTCAATGCTGGTGTATCCTAATTCTAAAGTGTCATTATTGGATCTTGGTGGTTTTAGTAGCTAATCAAAATACTTGATGGATTCATTAGGTTTGTTGAAGCTCTCTGCAATCCCTTTTCTTTTCTCAAGTCATTTTGCATCTTCAACGTGGAGATCTCAATGTCCTTAACATTTAGCTCATGATGTGCATTCATCATCTGGCTTAGGGTGTCTAGCTGCATGTTGGAAATTCTTGCAAGCTCAATTGACTTTTCCTCTAGTCTATTAGCAAGGTTTCTCTTATCATCTTCTATCATAGCATTATCTTCAATAGCTCTTTTCTTCTATTCAGTCACTTCACAAAGCATCATGGCTTGAGATTCTTGTTTAATCTTGAGAGTTCTGATTTCTTTTGCTTGAGCTATATTCTTCTCCATTAGATCTGCAATTGCTACATAAAACTCCTTGGAATCTCCATTAGCAAACACTTTTGAGGTGTCAATCTCCTTGTATTGTGTATCATTCTCAGCTATGGCAATCTCTGTTCTTCTCTTTAAGGATTTCCTCAATTCTTCCCTAACTTCTTCTAGAGAATTTAGAATGAGATGTATCTCAATCTCCTAGTTTTCTATGATCTTGCCAAGTTTGTAGACTTCCATTTCCATATATTTTCTTCAAGCTATAAGGCTTCTCCTTAGAAGAACTCAACTCTGATACCAATTGTTGGAATTTACAAATGGGAAGAGTACTTATAAGGGGAGGGGTGAATTAGAAGTACCAAACTTTAACCTCTAAAACTATTTAACTAAAATCAATGACATGCATCTAACATCTCTAATAAACATGAAAGTAAAGGCATGCATGAAAGTAGATAACACATGATTTGATCACCCAGAAACCCTCCAAAATGAGAAGGTAAAACTAGTGTGGGGATGACACCCAAAACTTATCATTGCAGCAATATATAACTGGTTTCTTATGTTCACATAATGAGGAATGTATCTCTCACTTGTCTTTTCTCTGCCCCTTCTTGAAGGAAATATGGCATAGATGGTGGGAGGCTTGGAGTCATGGTTGTATTCATGCAACCTTTCTCATTGACTTTTCGGAAAGGTTGGGCAGACCTCTAGTGAAGACTTCTTTCTTGCAGAGTGCCTGGATAGTTGGGCCAATTTTTATTCTTTGGAACCTTTGGTTGGAGAGGAATTGCAGGATTTTTTGTGACTCGAAGTTAGATAGGTTGAAATTATGGAGGAATATTCTTAGGAAGTTGCAGGAGACTATTTTTGCTAGGTGTGATATGTCTGAAAGTATAGATCTTGGGAAGTAGACTATTGTGAGGAATTTGAACCTGGATGGCAGTAATCAAGGATGCACTCTTGGAAAATGACCATGCCACAGCAAGAAACATGTTTTTAGGGAAGGGTGATGGACCCCTCCTCCAACTGGGATCTTGAAGATTAATACTGATGGGTCTTCTCGGGGTAATCCTGGCCATGCTAGTATTGGAGCTATAGGTAGAGGTAGTGACAGTGGTACTTTTTTTATGTTGTCTACCTACAAGGGTCAAAATTATAATAATCTAATGGAGGCCCTTTTTATTAAGGTTGCTTTGGAGAGAGGATGCTCTTTAGGCTGGAAAAAGATCATATGCGAGTTTGACTCGTAGATTGTTGTTGATATGTTGAATAACCATAGCTTGGAGAATGTTAATTGGAGACTAGCTTCTTTGGCCAAACAAATAATGAGCTTATGTAGGTCCTTGAACTTTGTCTCCTTTCATCATATATGTGTGTGTCTATGTATCTATGTATTTTTATATATAGAGAATTCTTGTGGATTGTGGAGATCAGTGGAGATCTAGGATTTCATTGTTGTGCCCTTGTGATCACTGCATTTTGTTGTCGTGCCCTTGCGATCTCTATATATGTATGTATATACATATGTATATGCATATATATGTGTATATGTATGTATGTATGTATATAAACAAAGAGATCTTGGCACAACAAAAAAAATAATAAAACTTACCCAATAGGTAGCATGGCCATAGATGCAATGACAACGCCTATTGGTAAGTAGATTCCTCTTTTTCTCTCACATTTTTCATGTGTTTATTTCAATTGAACTATTATTTCTTAAGGGGCATTTTGTAATATTGGATTCATTTTATGCAGGAGGTGATGAGGACATTCCTGGATGTACTTGTGTGATGAATTTCTCATGAGCAATGAAGATGGACTTCCCCTGAGAGTAGCATGAGGCAATGAGGACATTCCAAGTACTTTAAGGATTGATCTCATTACATTCCAGGTACCTTACCATGCTTATACACATATGGATGTTTAGGTAATCAACCTTACATTTAATAAAAGGAATATGTGCTTCAAAACTAGCTTTTAAACATAACTATATAAGGAGTGAGTTAGGATGTATATAGGTTAACCTTACATTAACTGTAAACTACAACACAAAGGTTGCACAAGGGTATTACAGTATTGTAATTATAGAAAACTACTTGGTTCACTTGAGTGGGTGTATGATGGAAAAGAGATGTATTAGGTGAGTAAATCTCACCAATGGTTATAGGAATATAGCGATATCAAAACAATCAGAAACTAGAACTACATATTCGTTAGAGTGAGTAGTTCAAGGGTCTTGATCTCATAGATACATGTATGTAGGCAATCTAGTAGGCAAAGTATGCTTCCTATGTGTAGACACTTTGGACATAGTGGGTAGAACTTAACTATTTTAAGACATTATATGTTAACTCACAAGGATCATTCCCTTGCAGAAGCCTCTGCCACAAAGAAATTACCTCTAAACCATGCAAAGGATGTTGAAGTGGTTACCAACCTTGAAACACTCTTATAAGCAATGCCAAAGAAAATGTAGATGCAATTTATATATTACTATTATTTATGTATATGTATGTATGTATGTATATATGTATGTATGCATGTGTGTGTATGTATGTATATACATACACACATTTCTAAATGTATATATATGTGTATATACACAAAGAGATCTTGGCACAACAACAAACTTGATCCAGATGCATACATATTCTAGAATCCAAATAATAAAACATTCTTAAGTAGACATTTGTGAGCACTAGGTGTGTAAAGGATCCATGCAAAAACATGTTGAAGTAAAAAAGGTCATGAACATTTTTTATGACATGTTTTCCAAGAGCATACACAAGTTCCTCAAGGTGACTTCCATTATTAGATTTTCAAATACATTTTGCTTGTTATAATTCATTAATTTATTAATATTATTATAAGAATCCATCACATTTTATGTCAGGTGATGAAATCTATGGGTATGGTTATATTTTTAGAAAATGGGAGTATGCTTACACTAAAACACTTCCCACATTTAACTCAATTAGGGTTTTTTGTAAGTTGCATGTGGACTTAAAAGTATTATCATTTGGTGTTGTGGGTTATAAATGAAAATCTATTTATTGTCTAACTATAGAACTAATTTTGAATTAGTGGGTACATTGTAATTCATTTCTAGATTCAATACAGCTTTTGGTAGTGTGGGTTGTAAAGGGATTTCATGTTTATGATCTGCTAATGGAGATGAGTTTCTTAATTTTAACTTTAATTGGTACATATGTGTGTGGGTTATGAAAGGATTAGAAGTTCATGATGATCTAACAATGGAGATGAGTTTCATACAAGTTGAAATGGTTCATATGTAAATTATAAATATTTTGGTACAAGGAAGTAGATAGAGATTTCATTTTATGGTTTGATGTGTATGTTGTAAATTATCTTGTAGATTTTATTTTTGTGGTCTCATAATGGGTTTGAGTTTCATATATGTTGAATTGCTACTGGAAATCATCTGTAGACTTAAATATAGATCTTTTGGTATTGTTTCTACTAATTGCCTCTAGTAATAACCTCAATTATTACAAGTGATTGCCCACCATTTGCCTCCTACAAGGTGTTGAACTCAGATTGGTTTTGACAAGTGAATGTCAACACACTTAAGTTATTTACTTAGTTCATGCCAAACTAGTAGTACATGCTAATCACAACATGTATAATTAGACCATGCCAAGTCATAGTGAGTGTCGAGCTACTTCTATGCCAAGTCACTCAAGTGCTTAGCAGATAGACTATGTTTAGTGACACAATTTTGACATATTTGTTTGTAAAGGCACAAACAACTAAGTAAACTATTTTTGAGCTGACTTAAGATTAAATTTAAATATTTTGGAGATAAGGATGAACCTTAAGTTGGATTCCCTATGCAATTACATGTAGCCAATTAGAAAATGGGAAGGATTAAGCAAAAAAATGGATGAATCTTAGCCATAGATTCATACTTAACCCTAAGTCCCTGAGTCTTCTTAAGGAGGAAGAAACCCTAAACTCTCTATGAGCATGTATGTTGGTCAAATGAGTGAAGAAAGAAGTTTGCATGCACAAAAAAAGCATTCATGGTGGCTTAGAAGTTTTGAAGTGAAAGTACATTGCAAAATCAATTAGAGCAGAACAAATGATAAAGAAAAGGATACAAAAAAGAGACATTTGATTGAGAAGGATCAAGAAGACATTGTTTAGAGGTGTTCTATTATCAATCAAGCAAGTGCTAACTACATGATCAATGCTAATACATTCTAATAGGTGATTTCAGTCAAAATCTCTTAACAGAGTAGTCCTAACAAGCTGTATGAAATCCTTTAATAGGGTGCTTACTTAATTGTGAGTTGAAGTCCTTTAATAAGGCACACTTCTAACAAGGTGTTGAAATCCTCTAACAAGGTGAGAGCTAATAGTCTTTGTAAACCTTTAATAGGGTAGATCATGTTTCATGGTCAAAACATTGTAACCTTCATTGGATACACTTTATTACTATAGTAGTGAAGATTTGTGAGTGTCATCCCCACCCTAGTTTTACCTTCTCATCAGAAGGTTTCTGGGTAATCATATCTGATGTCATATCTGTATTATTTCTTATGTGTTTATATGATTTAGATGTATATGCTTTACATGTTATTTTAGTTTACTCATTGAATGCATGAGATGGATGTGTGGTGAAAGTTTTATGGGTCCAAGTTTAAACTATTGATTCAACACAACCCCCCCCCCCCCCGCCCCCCTCAGAAGTTAACCTTTCCTATTGTAATTGTAACAATTTTTAAATTTTTTTTTATAATAAGAGGGGTAAATGCTTTGACCTAGAGCTATGAACTAGTGAGGCCACAAATAGGGGACCTCATCCCCATTAGATTTGAACCTTGATGGCAAGGATAACAACTTAATAACTTAACCATCACAACATGCCACTATTGGCTTGTAATTCCAACAATTGGCATCAGAGCCTTGTTCTCTAAAAGAGAAGCTTTACAACTTTGAAGAATGATATTGATATGGAAGTCTACAAATTGGGAAAGACTATTGAGAATTAGGGAATTGAAATACAACTCATTCTACATCAATTGAATGAAGCAAGAGAAGAACTAAAGAAATCTTTGAAGAGAAGGAATGAAATTTCTATTGCAGAGAATGACACAAAATATAAAGAGATAGACACTTCTAAGCTATTTGTAGATGGAGACTCCAATAATTTGATGCAACAGTTGTAGATCTAATGGAAAAGAATAGAGTACAAGCTGAAGAAATTAGAAATCTCAAGTTAGAGAAAGAATAAAAAGCTATATTGCTATGTGAGGTGACTAAACAAAAGAAGAAAGCCATGATTGAAGAAGACAAAATAATTTTTGCTAATAGATTAGAAGAGAAATCATCAGAACTAACCAAGATTTCCAACATGCAATTGGATACTCTAAGTCAAATGATGATTGCCAACTATGAATTGAATGTCAAAGACATTGAGATAACTACATTGAAGTTGTAGAATGAACAATTGTAGAGTGACGTAAAGAGAGAAAAGAATTTTTTTGAAAGTTTCAACAAGCCAAATGAAGCCATCAAATACTTTGAGCAACTATTGGGATCCCCTAGATCAAACAATGATACATCTGGACTAGGATACACAAGCACTGAAGTAGGATAATTATCCAAAAGTGCAAAAGAAAGGAACAAAAAATGTAAGAACTCCAAGCCCACTTTTCATAATTGTGGTAAGAAAGGACATACTACTAATGTGTGCAGGAGCAAGACTATAAATCATAATGTCAGGCCTAAGAACATGGTTCATTGCCATAAGTGCAACAAGCAAGGTCATCAAGCACATAAATGTAGAATTAGGGCCATGCAAACAAAAAGATTTGAAGGATATTGTTACAACTATTAGAAGTACAGACACAAATATTTTGAATGTAGATCCAAACTCATGTGGTGATCAAACAAGCAAGCAAAGGTAAGGAACAATGGCAACTCTTACAATTGGGATTATAATACAAGATATAGCTATCATTATTGTCAAGAATATGGATATATTCTTTAGAATTGTATTAGGACACACTTTAGAGGGAACTACCAAAGGTGGTTGAGCCAAACCACATGTTTTAGCTATTTGAAAACTGATCACATCAGTAGATATTTTCCAACTAGTTCAAAGGCACCAAGTTGTGAATTTGATAAAGGCAAAGGCAAGGTAGATGTTGAACACATCAAAGATAAGATGAACAAGACATGAAGAGAAAGGATAATTGTAGTATATCAAATGGAGAAGGGATCACTTCACCCAATGAGTCAGGTGATCACACCTCATCAAACTAGGCAATCAAGAGGTATGTGGGACTGATATTTAAAATTTACATCATACATCAGTTCCAAAATGACTTAGCACTGAATATATTACATTAGCATGAATAAAGGTGAAAAATATTGTTAGATATTCAAGGTAAATCTTTAATTTTTTCATGTTGTTGCCGAGCATGAAATATTTCCTATGTGTGGCAAGTGAAATGCTAGAAGATGTTGAGCTTACAAACTAGCTAGTTGATATCAAGCTCGTAGTGGTTTTTGAGTGATTGAAATGCCAATGGATGCCAAGTGAGCCTAAAATTAGTTGATGCTGAGCTTACAGCTATGTAAGAACTCAACATTTATTGCAAGGTTTTCAAAGGGTATTTGATCAATTTTAGCTCATTTATCATCATTTCAAATTTGAGAAATAGAAAATAGAGTAGAAGGCAATCTGGAAATCCATTCCAAGCAGTTACAAAAGATTCGAGCAGATATTCTTCACCATTTTGCCAGATCACATAAGGTATTTATCAAGAACCAAGCTACGCAGTTTAAATTTTGTAAACCCTAGTTTTTACATTATGGTGTCTAGTTCAAAGAATGTTCAAGGGAAGGAAGTTATGAATGTTTAGTTAGTAAGTAATGAGGTCAAGCAACCCATTTTCAAAGCTATTCCTAATATTGCATATAAGAAAGACCCTTTTGGTGCATTGTCAATGATTCCACTAAATGTGATAATGGTACAAGATGTAAGAAAATGTTATAATTGTTAGATAGGAAGAATTGGTGATATGGAGATTAGGGAAGCATACAAAAAACTCTATGATACTGGTATTTTGAAAGAAGAATTCAAAATTGTTGAGAGAAAGGGATTAACATGAGCCCTAGATATTTCAAATGTATTCAAGATGGAGTGGATAAGGATAGTGCTTAGCCAAATTCATGAACATTCATTATGGTTGGAAAATGGACCTATCAAAACTATTAAGAGAATAATTCATAGGGTTACTGGTTACCCAACCCTAGATCAGCCTAAGACACTGAGAAGTGATTCCAAGGAAGTGATTGAGAAGAATACTAGAGCTATCTAGAAAAAAAGAGGCATGAAAATTGATACAATTACTAATCCATTGATTAACTTTTCTATAAGGGTGATTTCACACAAGTTTTACCAATCTAGTAGATTAAACAGTGTGCCCTATATAACTGTGGATGTGGGATACAAAACTGTAAAGAAAGATCACACATATGATCTAGCAGAGCTACAATTGCAATAATTGATGGAGAACCTTGGAGAAATCAGAAAGATAAATAGTGCACAATGTAAATTTGGTTCCATATTGATTTGCATATTCTTTTATATGCAAAAAAATTTTCCCTCATTTGGTACACTAGGATGGAAAACCAATAGATTAGTAATAGTACAGATTGGTGAGTATATTGAGCAATTAGGAGAAAATTTTGAATTTTTGATGACAAGTTATTTTGAATACTTCAATAAGTCAATGAAGGAAAGATTTAGAATACTAGTATCCTTTTTTGAGAAATACTATAATGATGTATGTTTTCTTGTAGATGTTGATTATACATTTGTACAAGCTGCTACACCAAGGGTGAGATGGTTTAGACCCTTCTATTATGAAATAAATGTGGATGAAGGCTCAATAGCTATACCAACATTACTAGAAAGAGAGGTAGATAAAATTACAAAGATATTTGGAAACTATGAGATAGTAAAGTCCAAAATTACCATGGAATTGAAGACTACCTCTGCCATCAAGAAAAAGGAGAAGATAGTGAAGAAACTAAAAGATAAATTTGGAGAGGGTGCTAAAGAAGAAGAAGAAGATGATGATGAAGATGAAGAGGAAGAAGAAGCCCAAGCATCACTTTCATTGACTCATGGTATGGGAGAAGACCAAAAAGAGGAGGAGACTAAAGGTGCTGAGGGAGAAGAAGCCAAGGAAGCACCTACTCCTACTGAGTCAAAGAAGAGGAAGGCTAAAAATCAACCAATGACTAAAGCTAAGAAGATAGCTAAGCCAAGTCAGCCCAAGCCCATTGCACCTAACACAAGAGCCAACACACATGCAACTACAAAAAAGGCCAAGGAAAAGAAAAAACAAATAGAACAAGGAGGTCAAGAGAAAAAGAGACCAAGAAGGAAGTATGTGGCACAAGTAGATTCTAATGAGGAGAAAATAGAGTTAGATGAAAACAACCAATTTAAGGTGGTGAGTCATAATCCTTTTTCAGATCTTGATAATTTATGCAAAAATATTAGAAATAATGCAAACCTATCAGGATTTGGTCATGTTGATTTTGATAATTTGGTTAAAGTAGAGAAAAATCAAGTGGAGGAGGCCATATATTCCATGATGGAAAAATTTAAGATAACCCCACTAGAGATTGCCAACTCAATGCCAAAGAGTCTATATGATAGAGTTGAGAAAAAATGGCACTATTGCCTAAACTTGGAGAAACAAATTAGGGAAACATCTCTAGCCCAAGTGATGCCTAAATTAACAAAGGCACAAATTGCTAAGCCTGTGAAGAAGTATGCAGTTAGGTTTGTACCTAAATACACAAGCTTCAACATATTGCAAAATAATATTGAGGATGTTGTCAAGAAGACCACTCGGATGTGGATACTTACTTATGGATTGAGAATAGTAAAGAAAGGAGAAAAAGAACCCATTGAAGTAAAGGATGATGAAGAAGATGATAAAAAAGCTAACACTATTGGAGGAGGAATAGAAAAGCAAGAAGATGACAAGGCAATAGTTGAGCGAAAGCAGCCAGAAGAATACAGTGTGCAAGACACACAATTGTCGAGTATTAGTCCTCCACATGTTATAAATGAGACTACTAAGACAACAACTATCAAGGATGTTTCTGATCTATCATCTTAGAACATCAATCCCCTTGCTGAAGATGATTTGAAGAAGATCTCAGATCAGCCTACACTGTAGGCCAAACTTTGTAATAATCCTATTTTGGTTAGTGTGGATGAGTTACAAAAGTCAGTAACTGATTTTGCAAGGGAAAAGGTGAATTCACAAGAACCACTTTCTATCATCCCTCCAATCACTAATGTTCAACCTTTGGTCCAAATGCCAGAAGATACATCTAAAAAAGTCAATATAATTTCCAAGAGTGATTCAACAAAGAAAAGGAATAGTGGAAACACAAGTTGCTGCTATAGAAACAGGTTAGATAGACTTATTTAGACCTACAACACAAGGACAAGGTGTAAGTCTAGTCTTTGTGGCAAAACAAGGTAAGCCTAAATAGAGTGAGATGACACCAAAACTTAAGGAGAAAACCACCATCCAAGCCCTGGTAACCTTACCAATATATGGCACTCCATCAAGTCATACTCTTTAGAAGTTGGGCACAGATGCTACACCATTGCAGATCTTAGTTCCGAGCTCAAGTACATCAAAGTTAGAAGAAGTAATCCAATATGGATATGTGAGACTAGATAAAGAGATAATTTTTCCTAAGTATGATTATGATACTATGACTATGGAAAAAATGGACATGTTACAGTAGGCCCTAGCAAGGAAAAAGCATCAAGATATGCTTAGAAGGGAGCATAGGAAAAAGTAGGCTCACAAGATATCAGAGACATCTTTTTAGATGCATTCAATTTGCCAACTCTGGATGAGACCAAGCCACTATTGGAACAACTAATAGATATAGTGGAAAAGGTTAGTAATCAAGACTTGGATATGAATGCCAAATTACTTGAATGGTCAGAAAAGAAGTTCCAAAACAAAGTTAATGAGAAAATGTCAGGTGACATAGCACTAACACAAGTTGCATTGGAAACTAAGGTTGAGGATATGAAGAAGGTACTTGAGAACATATTTTTATTGTACACTAAATTGTGCAATCCATCACTCTTCACCCAAGAGACCAGAAGTCACATTCTGAGTTTGGAGAGCCAAATTTCTACATTAGGTGAAAAACTACCAATGAATCTAGCTCAGAGTGAGAAGCATTTTAGGACATTTCTTCAGACACAGAGTCAGTTAGCTATATTGATAATAGATGAGGCCAACATAAGGGACAAACTGACTAGCATCCAAGCAACCCTCACCCCCCATATGGAAATTTTGCACAAGGAGCTAGGATATGCCAAAGCCTTAATGAAGAAAGACCCCAATCTTTCTACGTTAGATGGTCTAGTTCACCTTGCTACCAAGCTAACAGTGCAACTCAAGTCATTGGATGTAGCATGTGAGCACTAGGATGCAACTCTTAAGATGATATTGGATGTCCATAAATCATTTTTGGAAAAACATACAATCAGTGTATAGCCTATTTGACATAAGTGTCAAAAAGGAGGAGAACAAGAAGAATGGGGAGAATAAGAATAAGAGCAAGGGGGAGAATAAAAAATAGAGGGAGAATAAGAGAAAAGAAATAAGAATTTTGGGTAGATACAAGGAAGTATCAGATGAAAGAGTACAAACAAAATAGCGCATGAAGTCAAAGTGTATTAGTAGAGACACATTTACTCAACAGGAGCACAAAAATTTAGATACAAAATAGATATATCAACTCAAGGGGAGTTATCAAATTTTGAGGTATCTAAGTGGTTACAAAATTTTGAAATTTCAAATTTTTGTATATAAGCCAAGTCAAGATATTTTATGCTCAAGAGATCAAGGATATGAATGTATAGTCAAGTGTTTTTGACACTCATGTCAAAGGGGGAGATTGTTGATCTTATATTGGTTTTGACAAGTGAGTGTCAACACACTTAAGTTATTTACTTAGTTCATGTCAAACTAGTAGTACATTTTGAGCACAATATGTATATTTAGACCATGCCAAGTCATAGTGAATGTTGAGCTACTCATATGCGAAGTCACTCAAGTGCTGAGTAGATAGACTATGTCAAGTGACACAATTTTGATATATTTGTTTGTAAAGGCACAAAAAACTATTTGTTTGTGATGGTTAATTTGTTGAGTTGTTATCCTTTCCATCAAGGTTTAAATCTAATGGGTATGAGGTCTCCTATTTGTGGCCTCATTGGTTCATAGCTCTAGGTCAAAGTGTTTAACCCTCATTAAAAAAAAAACTATGTAAACTATTTTTAAGTTGACTTAAGATTGAATTCTGATATTTTGGAGATAAGGACAAATCTCATATTGGATTCCCTATGAAATTACATGTAGCCAATTAGAAAATGGGAAGGATTAAGCAAAAAAATGGATGAATCTTAGCCATAGATTCATACCTAACCCTAAGCCACTAAGTCTTCTTAAGCAGGACAAAACCCTAAACTCTCTATGCGCATGTATGTTGGTTGAAGGAACAAAGAGAGAAGTTTACATACGCAAATAGAGCATTCATGGTGGCTTAGAAGTTATGAAATGAAAGTACATTGTAGAATCAATTAGAGTAGAAAAAAGGATAGAGAAAAGGATATAACAAAGAGACATCTGATTGAGAAGGATCAAGAAGACATTGTTTAGAGGTGATTTGTTATCAAGCAAGCAAGTGCTAACCACATGATCAATGCTAAGACATTTTAATAGGTGATTTCAGTCAAAATCTCTTAACAAAGTAGTCCTAATAGGTTTTATAAAATCCTTTAATAGGGTACTTACTTAATTGTAAGTTAAAGTCCTTTAACAAGGCACACTTCTAATAGGGTGTTGAAATCCTCTAACAAGGTGAGACCTAACAATATTTGTAAGCCTTTAATAGGGAAAACCTTTCATAGGGTAGATCGTGTTTCATGGTCAAAACATTGTAACCTTCATTGGATACACTTTGTTACAACAGTAGTGAAGATTTATGGGTTTCATCCCCATCCCAGTATTACCTTCTCATTGGAGGGTTTCTGGGTAATCATATCTGGTGTCATATATGTATGAATGCTGATGTTTTTACATGATTTAGATGTATATGCTTTACATATTATTTCAATTTACTCATTGAATGTATGAGATGGACATGCGGTGAAAGTTTTATGGGTTCAATTTTAAACTACTGATTCAACCCCCCTCTCAAAAGTTTACATTTCCTATTATAATTCCAACACAAGGTAATATTACAAGTCATTGTACTTAAATAGAGAGAAGATTATGTAAGACTTGCATCTGGTGTTGAGGAAGGCAAGTGGAGACCAAAATGCTTTTTCCTTCATCCTTTCCACATGACAAAAACATTAATCTAATTTCATTCATTGTTGCAATTTGCACATTCAATGGTTTTCCCCATACAAAATCAACCTTATACAATGGAAATCTTGGAGAGCTCACTGCATTAGTTCCATATACATACCCATCCATCATTGCAATCAACTTGTGGTCTTCCATGAGATTATCCTCTCTTCAACCGACCAACAAGTCGATAGAAATGCACTAAAATTGATGAGAGGCTTTTTTTAATATGCTCTATGAATGAAGAGTATTTAGTGAGAGGAAGGTGTGTATAGAAGAAAATTCATTGTACATTTTTGATGTGTAACTAGGCAAGATAGAAATTAGAGAGGAACATGGTTTGTGCACTAAGGGTGGGACTGTCGGTCTTACCAGATAGTATGTCTCTAGTGCTATATTGAGATAAATGGGAATAACATGTCCCCAATTCCTACAAAAATCACTTGCTACCACTTTAGAAAAAATTCTACCTCCAACATTAAAATTGTATGATAAATGGGAATAACAGATGCCCAAGCCATAACCCAGTTAAATTGGTCTAGTTGTTGATTAGTTGGGTTGGTGAAAAATTCTTGTAGAACTATCATCAAATTAGGTACAATAAAATGAATTTTCATAAAATTAGGTGAATACCCTAGTCATTAGATCATTGGGAATGTGAAAATTCAATCTTATCTATAAGATGATGTTTTCCTTTGAACATTTGTAACAAGTGAGAAATCAATTTTGGAATATATAATATTAATTCTATCCACTAATAGCAGATGATTAAACTTCATTGTTTCAAGCACACTTTGTCTCCAACAATGAGACAAAGATGAAAAACTAATTTTTTATTCCTCTAAATGAAAATGCATAATACATGTGAAAAATTGCACAACTTGTAGTCCTCTTGATATTTGGATTGTAAATTCTCAAAGACACTTGCAAGTGACACCTATGTCAGAGTACCTACCACAACACTTTCCTAGATATATTTCCACATACTCTCTCTCATGCCTTAAATTCTAATCAAAATTCTAAATACAAGCCTCTACTATATCTAAAATCAACTTCACATTGTGTTGTAACTTTGGCATAGGCGTTTGATCCTCGATAGGTTTCATTTCAGCATTTCAGCATTCAAGTTTTCAAGTTTTCTCTTCATTATATGTTTGGTTTATCAATGATTTCCTCCAGTTTGATTATGGTGCATCTCAACTAGTTTCTCCAATGATGCAATCACCAATCTATGTCCAGATTGTGAAAGCACTTGTTGTTTTATAGAATCTAGATTGATATTGATAGTTCCAAAGCCATAAACTTGAAGACCGTCATGTGTGCATCCCACTTAAGAGAAAAATTGGATGTCATGTTCTTGTGCATATGTTTTAATCACTCTCTTCAAAATAAATTATGGTGCACCCATGGAATTATTCAAGTGAATCTCACTGCCCATGGATGCTGAGGCTTGCTATTGAGCATATGTTGTTGTTACTTGTTGCTACTGAAGTGCCTCAAATTGGCATTGCTTTGTCACCCTAAGATAGCTTACATTCTCTCTAGCCTCAGGTTGTTCCACAATCATACCCTTTATAGCTTTATTCATCATTTCAAGGGATACATTTAGTTGAATTCTTATCCTCTCATTAGAAAGAATCTCAGGAAAAAAATCCTTTCCACCCTAAAAACCACTGTGTTACTTCATTAAAATTAGGATTTGAATAAAGCTAATGATACAAAACCTACTACCACTTTAGAAACAATTCTTCTTGCAATGTTGAAATCATATGATAAACGGGAATAACAAATGCTCAAGCCATAACGCAATTAAATTGGTCTAGTTTTTGATTAGTTGGGTTGATTACAAATTCTTGTAGAACTATCATTAGATTAGGTACAATAAAATGAACAATCACTTGTTCCCAGCTAGCAGGATCAAATATAATTTTCCAAGGTGATAAAATTGCATATGTAGATGCATCACTTGAATGCCATGCATAAAGCACATTCCCCAGCTTATATGGTTGGATATAAAGGCTTCATATACTGGCCCAACAATGGAAGCCAAGGATGTAACCATGCATGTATTGGTACACTCTCCCTGTGAGGATTCCAAGTATCTATTATTGCCATTAATTTGGGCATCACTATATGATCCAAAATGTTATGAAGTACTGAAGCTGGTAGTAACTTCTCCCATGTCTCCAAAAATTGTTGCATAGGTTCAAGGTCCCTTGTCTCCTAGGAATTTGTAGCAGTTATTCTCACTACTAGAAAAATAACTTCAGTGAAGAGTTGAGTGTAAGGAGTTGGAGAAGCAAGTTATTCTTCTATGTAAATCCCATAATCACGAGGTTCATTCCCTTGCAGAAGCCTCTACCCTAATGACATTATCTAGACCATGCAAAGGATGTACATGTATGTATTTGTATGTATGTATGTATGTATGTGTATATGTATGTACATATGTATGCATACAAAGAGATCTTATGGATTGTGGAGATCAGTGGAGATATAAGATTTTCTTTTCATGAACTTGTATGTATATATGTAAACAAAGAAATTTTAGCACAATAGAAAAATAATAAAGCTTGCTCAACACATATCATGGCCATAGATGCAATGACAATACCTATTAGTAAGTATATTCCTCTTTTTCTCTCTCATTTTTCATGTGTTTATTTCACTTGAACTATTATTTCATGGGGGAGTTTTTTAATATTGGATTCATTTATGAAGGAGGTGATGAGGACATTCCTAGATGTACCCATGTGATGAATTGCTCATGAGCAATGAAGATGGACTTCCCCTGAGAGTAGCAGGAGGCGATGAGGACATTCTAGGTACTTTAAAGATTGATCCTTTCTTAAATATTTTAGATTTTAATGGGGAATTTAGATGTTGGGGGGTGGGGGAATGAGCTTCCATCTTTACGTGGTTGGCCCTGATTAGTAAAGAATATTAAAATAATCTTGAAACTAAGTGACGCTCAACATTAACCTATGATTGCATGAAAACTAACTGTGTGAATCTCTTGATTTAAGGTAATCTAGAAGGATACCATAGTTCAATATGCAATCTCAATTCATATGCATATGGCATCAGGTGGAGTTAAAAAGCACAACAGGTTTACATTTTTGTTAGAGGTCTTTAATTAGGTATTTTAAGTTATAGACCATCACGAACATTGTTCAAATGGTCTATAATTTAAAAAACTTAATATACCTATTAAGTAAATATAATAGTGTTGTTTTTTTGTCGGCTTCACTTTTTATCCATGCATTTGAATGCAGCTACATGTGCATTCTCAATTCAGAGTAGTAGGATCTTATTTTGTATGCGACAAAAAAATGACATGCACTATAAGATGGGAAAATGATGTAACTTTTGCAAGTATCGAACTTTTTTTTATACTTTAGAGATTGATCCTTTCTTAAATATTTTAAACTATTCTTGAAACCGAGTAAAGTTCAACATTAACTTATGATTACATGACAACTAACAAGGTGAATCTATTGGTTTTGGGCAATGCAGAAGGACACCATAGTTCAATATACAATCTCAATTCATATGCATATGACATCAGGTGGAGCTGAAAAAACCCAACATGTTTGCATTTTTGTTAGAGGTTTGTATAGATCTATTAAATAAATGTAAACGTGTTGGATTTTTTCAGCTTTGCATATTGTCCATGCATATAGAATGTAGTTGCATGTGCATTCTCGATTCAGAGTGGCAGAATCTTATTTTGCATGGGATAGAAAAATGAGATGCACTAGAAGATGGGGAAATTATGTCACTTTTGTAGGTCTAGAACCTTTTTTTGTACTTTAAAGATTGATCATTTCTTAATCTCTTTAGATGGTAATGAGAAATTTATATATTAAGGGGGTGGGGCCAAATGAGCTTCCACCTTCATGTGGTTGGCCTTGATTAGTAGAGAATATTAAACTATTATTGAAACCAAGTAAAGATCAATATTAACCTCTAATTGCATGACAACTAACTATGTGAATCTATGATTGCATGACAACTAGAACTATGTGAATCTACTATGAGCCATGAGAGCATCATAGTTGAATTTGAGTCTTTTTTCTAATTAATATAGCAAGCCATCACAATTACGGAAACTAGCCATTGCTCCCACATAATTTTTGGTACATACCCATCGCTATGGTGACAAAATTTATTGACAACTAGCTGCCACTCCCACAATATTGTTTTTACTTTAACATCACATGTGTGATAGTGGCCCCAATGGCTAGCCATCGTAATTGTGATGGTGTAAAGATGAACTATTGTTGTGGTCTTGTTCCAAGTCACATCACCTATACCCATCACAATTGCAAAGGACTCCCATTTTGTTGTAATTTGTGACAACAAAAGTTGAATTCTCGTCCAATGGGAGCCAAATCATGATGGTGTTGCTTTGGCAATGGGTGGCCATCGTAATTGTGATGGTCTAATGTTGCAATTCATGCCCAAATGTAGTAGTGATTGATAGGCTTTCTCAATGGGGCCAAGGCTACTAGAAACATCTCACCCAAGTGCTCAGGAAAAAAAGACAACCAACATTCAACAGCTCTATCACCGGCAACAACAACTATGCACCATAGTTATAACAGGGATAGTGAGATGCTTCACCACTAGATCCACTAGCTATGAGTCTTGGGATAGGGTAAATAAAGAGTTACCCAAAGTTATTTGCACCACCCTTTGAAGGATTTTATACTTTTTTTTATAAAGAGGGGTAAACGCTTTGACCTGGAGCTATGAACTAGTGAGGCCACAAACAAGGGACCTCATCCCCATTAGATTCAAACCTTGATGGCAAGGATAACAACGCAACAACTTAACCATCACAACATGCCACTATTGGCTGAAGGATTTTATACTTATTAACTGGTCAAGAATGATGAATGATATATAAATAACACTTGCACCCAAAAGAGGTACAAGATGTATGCTGATAGGTATTTAATTTGAAAGTATAATTGAACTTTTACATGATAAAATTATAGAAAGGAGTCTATCAAATAGAGTTTGTGGCTTTTGTAGGTCCTTAAAAAGCATTGTACTAAAATACATGGAAAAAAAAGTTTTATTCCTAATTACAAATCTTCTCTATTTCAAAAGGTGAAATGTTATAATTCCTAAGTGAAATTTTTTCATGAATTGAAGAAACAAAGCAATTTAACAATTAGTACTTGAAAGTGGGTGTACAAGTCATTCTCTTAGTCTGACATAATATTTTAAATATAAAATACAAAATCAATAAGGAACACAAGATCAATACTAAAACCAATCAATGCATACCAAAATTGATCGCATAAGGTTGCAAAATATAAAAAGCTAAGCCCATGCGTAATAGATTTCAATAGTTAAAAGATAATATCATTTATTCTACTAAGAGAAATGATAATAATTACAAAAAAAAATCTCAATGAACTATTGGCACTGATCTAAAATATTTGTACAGATAATATTAACTATATAACAACTAATATTCTATAACCTTAGCTGCCAATTAAAATTAATTGGAAAGGGCAACAAAATAGACAATTTAATTGACCTTATTCTAAACCTAACCATTCCAAATCTCTTAGTTCTCAAATAGATCATTTGGTTTGAAAATCAAATCACTTGGTTTGAAAATAATAAAAAACTATTAATTCTCTGAGTTCTCAAATAGATCATTTGGTTTAAAAATAAAATCACTTGGTTTGAAAATTTAAAAAAAAAAATATTCATTCTTCGAGTTCTAAAATAGATCATTTGGTTTGAAAATCAAATCACTTGGAAAAGATACTATTAATTCTCATTTGGTTTGAAAATTTAAAAAACTATTAATTCTCTGAGTTCTCAAATAACTCATTTGGTTTGAAAATTAAATTTTTTAAAATTAATTCTTCGAGTTCTCAAATAGATCATTTGGTTTCAAAATCAAATCACTTGGTTTGAAAATTTAAAAAATATTAATTCTTTGAGTTCTCAAATAGATCATTTGGTTTGAAAATCAAATCACTTGGTTTAATTTTTTTTAAAAAAATTAATTCTCTAATTTCTCAAATAGATCATTTCGTTTGAAAATCAAATCACTTGATTTGAAAATAATAAAAAACTATTAATTCTCTCAGCTCTCAAATGGATCATTTGGTTTGAAAATAAAATCACTTGGTTTGAAAATTTAAAAAAAACTATTAATTCTCCAAATTCTTGGATAGATCATTTTGTTTGAAAATCAAATCACTTGGTTTGAGAATTTTTTTAAAACTATTAATTCTTTTAGCTCTCAAATAGATCATTTGGTTTGAAAAAAAATCACTTGGTTTGAAAGAAAACCAAAAAAAAACTACTAATTCTCATTTGGTTTAAAAATCAAATTACTTGGTTTGAAAATAAAAATAAATATTAATTGAGTTCTCAAATAGATCATTTGGTTTGAAAATCAAATTACATGGTTTGAAAATTTAAAAAATTATTAATTCTATGAGTTCTTACATGAATCATTTGGTTTCAAAATCAAATCACTTGGTTTAAAAATAAAAAATAAAACTATTAAGTCTTTGAGTTCTCAAATATATCATTTGATTTGAAAAACAAATCACTTGGTTTAAAAATATATTTTTAAATTAATTCTCCGATTTCTCAAATAGATGATTTGATTTGAAATTCAAATCACTTGGCTTGAACAAAAATTAACATAAACTAATATTACTTCTTTTTCATTTTACTATCACGTCGCACTGGTTAAGCACTCGTTGCCAAAATACTTGGAAACCGAACAAATATACTCTATGGATTGAAATTTTCCTTCCCTTTCTTCTAAACCTAGTTTTGGTATTTTCGCAAGTACTTGGATTGTTTGGGTAGTGTTTTGAAATAAAAAGTTAAAGGAATGGGGAAAATAAAAGTATGCATCCGCAACAACCACAGTAACTAGGACGCATTATATCTAGTTTCTGCTATCAATAATTTTGCAATTTTGAATTTAGTAGAAAGATGAAATATTAATATGATTTATTATTTTCATAATAAGAACAACCATCCTTTGAAATGACTATTATTAATTATAAATGATATTAGAATAATGAATTTATTAAGACATAATCTTGGGAAAAAGTAATGAAAAATGTGTATTGAATTTATTTCTAAGTAGGTAGGTTATTGAATTTTCTTTTGATTTTGATTTTACAATGAATCTAGTTGAAATTTAAAAAAAAATAAAGACTAAGAAATCATTCAAATTGAATTATAGAAACATATTTTTTTAATCTTATCATTTTTAGAGAAGACCTTACTTATTGTAAATCAAAGTTAATAGAAATGTGAAGACGAAAAGTGCATCGGTATAAAATTATAAAATTGTATAAAAAAATCATTTGTCAATGTGAACCTACCAATATAAAATCTCATATTTTAATGCTTCATAATGTGGATGACAAGACCAAATCTCTTTTGTCCGAAAGAAATAAGTAAACAAAATTGTTAATACCCAACATGACATAGCCACTAAACTAACTGATCAAAACATGGAGTTACCAATATTCATTGAAAAAGATTTATTTATTTTACTCCAAAAAAGAGAATAAAAAATTTTTAGCGGACAATATGAAAAAAAAACACAATGTTAACCACAATTTTAAAACTTTTCACAATCCATCATTTCACACAAATCTATAATTGCATATGCATCCACAACCTCACAACTCTCACTAATACCAAAATAAAACAATTCTCACTGATAGAAGGCATCAACCCAAATCACAACATGGCTACAGCCAGCAAGAAGGTTTTCCATAGGGTTTGCAATAAATATATAGGGCATAGAAAATCCCAAATATACCACAGTTTTGGAAACTAAGGAATTCATTTTGCAGCGCAATCTAGTAGAGAAAATACTATTTTTTCCTAAAAACCCTTGTTGATGCTCAACAGAGTACATATCATTCCATTCACAATAGACCCTCATCATTTTTATGAAAATCTCATATAGTAGCTTGTTTCTACAAAATGACTCCAACAACAGCTACCATGACATCAAAGAACTAACGAAACGATTGTAAAGCTTTTATGAGATACAAAGATAAAATTATGTATATTTTGGACTTATAAAAGGAATAAATATGTCATCATAGAAAGAAAATGAAGCTCACAGACTTACCAGTAAAGCTCTGGTAGTCACCAAGAAGATAGGGCATGATATTTTTATGGTAGTGTAGAAGAGAAACAAATAAATTTTCTATTTAGAAAAGAAAAAAAGAAAAAAGAAACTAGATATGTGATCTTATAATACACAAAAATAGAGCTAAAAACTGAACCAAAAAAGATCTTCATTTGTAGCAAAAGACACATGCATTGATTATGCGTCCTCGTTGCTTTCTCTAGTTGAAACAATCCAATAAATTCAAATTGTATTGTAGGCAATGGTGCTATACTATACTATCTTTACATTTTTCCTTTTCAACACTATATAGAGTATAGATTGGTATTTACCAATGATTTCTCGTGCAAAGAAATCAACTACACTAAATTGCTAATAGAAATTCATTTCTATTTTGCTAAAAAAATGCATCCAACATAGATAGCTTGATTGTCTCAAAGCAATTTTAAATCAGCAGTTACTTTAAAAAAAATTAGACGTAGTCTTTCCCATAATCCTGGGAAAGTAAAAAACAAATAGAGACAATCCTCCCCACAATGCTAGCAGAAATATATGAAACATGCAAACTCAACTAGGTCTAAAAACTTAATAAAGAATGTTCTAGACTGTGTTGGAAGGGAAGAATACACGAGGACATTTTTTTGGAGTAAAAAATAGATATTTCGAGAACTATGCATTTATTATAGCTACCAACAATTGGTGGATTTTTTTCTAATCTTAATAGAAAGAGGAAAAAGTTGAAGATGATTATTTGACTTTTATTTCAAAGGAATTATTGGAAACTGTTGGACTCAATAGTGTTCATTGTACTAGCCAATAAGGAATGAAATAAAAGATTTTTAATAAGTTTTATAAAATAAATAAAAATTAGAAATATTATAAAATGTACAAACATTTATAAAAATTATATTATATGATTGGTTAAAAACAAAAACAATTTAGCATTCACTGAATGCTATAGTATGGCCAGATGTAGTAATAACTGTATGGACTATAACAAAGGCAATAATGGGCATTTTAAAGCCCACCAACATTCAATTAGTTTCGCATATCTCATTCCGAGATCATACTGATAAATTGGGTTATCAGCAACAATGATCTCAGACATTTCATGTTTTAAAGATGAGATTGGTCAAAATGCCCATTTTGTACAGGTGCAACTCTCGATCCAAGTCCAAATCTCTCACCTCAACTCTGTGTATATTCTGAGAGGGAAAGACCCATCTGATTTATCCATGGTAGAAGAACTCATCATCACAACCGTAAGAAAGCACTATAAAATCTTGTAGGTCAAATTTCAGAATCACTACAAATTTGACTTTCCACCTCACCACTAAATCCTGACCCTGCAACTATGAGTTTGAGCTACCTTTCTCTTCCTCATATGGAGTACAAATTGCACATTCTCATACAAATATCATTTGTAAAGTTTGTGGATTTATGATCCACAAAAAGCTTTGTCCAGGATTGGAAATAACATGGGGAGGAGAAACAAACTAGCATGTAGAGGAAGACTGACAATGAATGATGTCATATAGTAAACGCATACTTGATGCGATTCTGACATCCAAAATTGTGTGTGGATCATCTTGGAAAGTATGATTGGGAAATGACATACTGATGATTATTTTTCAATGGGAGAGAAGTCCTAGTTGGAGTGAATTACAAAAGGAAAGCCTATAGGATAATTATTTGTTATATATAGTTGTAAATTTTAGTTATGTAGATATATATATAGTAAGGCATTGTCAAAATTTAATGAGAAAAAGGAAATAATGGAAATTATTAAATCATCATTCTTTGTTGTGTATTCCTTCACCTAGCAGCTTCTTAGAAAGAGAATGTTCTTTTTCTCTTCATTCTTGGCTATGCTGAGTGGAAAACAGAGCTATGAGAAAAACTAAAGCTTTAAACATCTTCTATTCTCTTCTTTAGTTTGTTAGGATTGTGATGATGGTAGAGTGGACTCATTTTGGTCAAAGAACTTGTACATAGGCCAAGAGAAGCTACAATTGAGGAGTGGGTTCTCTATTTCATGCCCTGGAATAAAATTAAAAGCTTTCAACATTTCTGGAAAATATTTTATTTTCAAGTGGTAATTTATAGTTAGAATTCCTTATAACTTCCAATTATTCTATCTTTATAAAAGATTTGACATATCCCATGAAATCTTTTTAATTCAGAATAAACTTCCAACTTTTATGTGCACTTCTTGGTGCATATACTCATGGTGTTAGGAAAGAGAAAGGGGCAAATCTTAAATTTTTTACTGTACTCTTCTTTGTATATTTCTCATGATTGTTGTAAGACTCATAGATATGCATTCCTTTGGGACAAGGAACCATGAAACTTGTATCTTATTAATTATAGCATGGGTTGAAGTAGGTTTGAGAAATTACATAGTTCAAACATGTTTATATTTTATTACAACTCTTATTTCAATGCAATTTGAATGTTACAATTTTGAAAATTTTCCCTTTCGAACCAAACTCTAGAGGCTTTCCTATTATAAAAAAAATAATGAAGTCTTAGGATTAGTTTTAGTAGATTATGTGTGAAAATATATGAAATTAACATAACTTATGACAATAGTTTTAATTGTTCTTTTAAATTAGATCATGTAAATTTATTTTCCTTATCAGTATTTTAAATTCTATTTTTTGAAATATTAGATAAGAAAATTGATTTTCAAATATTACTCATTGAAAATTGATTTAGGCAATTTTTAGTAATATTGAAATAATAAAGTAAAATGTGAAGCATTAGTAAAAGGTCACTCTTGTTACAAAGAGAATTCTAGTTAGAAAAGTATTGTAGAAAGTAAGAGAATTCATAATTAATAAACTATTTAAAATTTTGAACTGTATGTATTTGTTTATAAGAGGTTGAACTTTATGTTTTGTAAATTTCAAAAAATCTTGTTTTCTATCAATGAATTATAATGTTTAATAAGTATATTGAATTTTAATTAGAAAAAAATAATAATTTAAATTTAAAAATAAAAAATATAGCATGTGTCTTAATAAATAATCTAAAGTGCATTTTTTTTTTATAACTTTTGTGACTTCATTTTTTCAACTATAATGAATGTAATTTTACAACATAAAGTAAAAATATAATTATCTTCAAATAATCATATGCTAAAATATGTTTAAATAATATAATCTATAAATTAGCCCAAATAATTGGCCTATAACATCAAAAGAATTTAGCCAATCATATATATTTTTTATAGTATATAAAATTTATAAATAAATTTTAAAACTTAAGAAATTTTTGAGTTACTAAAAAAATAGTTTCCTGTGATTGGTGAAAATTAATTAGATTTGAGTGAATGCAATAGTATATTGCCTACAACAAGAGTAAAATGTGAAGTAATGGCAAAAAGTCATTGAGACATTTGACTTGATGCTAGATGTATCTTTTTAAAATTGAACTGATCTTTTTTAATTTAAATAACTTTGTATAATTTTAATTAAAAACTAATTATAAATTATTATTTTGAAAATTAATGATTTTGAAAAATGAACTCTATATGAGTAGACTATCTTTATATCACAACATTGAAAGTGTGCAAACTTATAATTTATTATTTGTATTGATATAATGATTTTTGAAAAAGAAGTGTATATAAATAAACTATTAATGTATCATGAATATCAATATTTAAGTGTTCAAAATTGTATGGTAAAGTTGATAGACATATTCTAATTGGAGAAATTTGTGTCTCTTACTACTTTAAAATTATGTAATCATGTATCTTTGAAAAAATATGTTCTTGGAAATCATAATAAAAATATGGATAATGTGCTTGTTTTTTTATCAATAAATATATTTCAATAGAGGAATTATAAAAGACATTGACTCAAGGTTAAATTAGATTAGAAGCAAATCGGATTTGGCAATCTTCAAACTAGAGTTTAAGGGTGAGGTTTTTGGAGGGGGCTTCTTAAAAAAATTGATGGAGTTTCAACTTTTTTTTGCCTAGTCTCTTTGGTTAAGAACCAAGGATTGGGGGGTGTCCATTCTGCCAAATTCACTCAATGTCGGGGGCTTCTTAAAGATTTTGAATAGGTGTTAGAGAAAAATTTTATGAATATTCTAAATCTAATAGACCCATAAATTTCTAATGCGGTCCAACTTAAAAGTGTAAGCTCTAAAATTGAAGGAAGTTTGGGATTTATGATTTTTTTTTTACTATTTTACTTAGTAATTATGTGTTGTGATAATACTGAAAATATAAATATAAATTATTTTTTAATTTATATTTGTGTGAAATATTTAATTTATTTTTGTACATGAGTAAATAGTATTTAATGAAGCACAAAATACCATTCAATATTGTGAAAAAATGACATATAAAGAGTTTTAGAAAACAATAAGATTTAAATGTTATGTATTTGATCACACCTAGGGTTTCATGCATTTTTTTAGTTTTCTTGCATATGACTCTCTGTCTGAGCTTTCCTTCTGTTATCTCCACTTGTCAAATTGCATTTACTATGGGAGTTTTTAGGCTAGCTTATAATGGCCCCGACTAGTGGTGACCTAGTTGTTGATACTAGTGTTCACGCTATTGCTTCAGAAAGCCATGGTGCCTCCTTTGAACAAACATCCTTGCAAATTCATCCTAAAGGTTTTTCACGAGGTAATCCTAATATTATCCTTCCTTTGCAAGAATTTGATGCTGCTTGTAAATGGTTAGAACAACATACCTTAATAGGGTATTTTGTGAGTAGGAATCCTCTAGAAGCTATGCTCTAAGAATGGGTTAACAAGAGCTAGACTCCTAATGGAGTCCACCTTGATGTTGTGCAAAACCTTACCAAAGGTTTTTTTTTTAAATTTCGCCTTGCTAGCCCATCATAAGCAGACACAATTTTTAGCAATGTCCTTGGTCTGTGCTTTCTTCCCTACTTATTTTTCAAAGATGGTTGAGAGACTTTATTGTCTCTAATGACAAAAAGCTTAGGGTTCCTATGTGGGTTGAGTTCCCAAGTTTACCCTTACCATGTTGGCTTTTTATTGAGTCCATTGCCAATACTCTTGGCAAAGTTATCACCAAGGAACATGAGAAATTTTTTAATGGTCGCCCTCAGAAACATGTTTGTGTTGAGGTAGATCTTTTCAAGGATCTCAAAGATTTTGTGGAAATATAGATTGGGGCTCAAACCTTCTCTTAGAAGGTGCTTTATTTGAACCTACCTTAAACCTGCTATCGGTGCTAGTCTGCAGAGCACAAGATTAGGGATTGCCCTTTGGCTATGCCGAGGGTTAAACCCCTACCTAAAGAGGTTCCTGCCAAAGTAAAAGAAGGGAAAAAAGAAGAATGGACTATTGTTGGGTGCAAGGGCAAGGATCCCTTGGCTCCTAAATAGTCTTATGCAGAAGTCATTTCGGTTCCTCCTATCTCAATAGGAGCACAAACCCCAGCCAATTTAGGGATGCAAGAAATTTCCTCAAAACCAAACCTTGGTGTTTCATAGGGGATTAAGGTGGTTGCTAGGGCTAACACCTCGGTAGTGATTTGTACCCCTCTTGCTACTTCTTCTATAGTGACTTAAAATGTGCGACATTCTCGCAGTCCTCTTGGATGTGCTGAGAAACCAGAGGAGAAATGATGGGCCATTAGTCCAAAGGATTTTCCTTTTGGCTTTCACCTGATTTCTACCTTCTTACAGAATATTTACTCCTCTCTCAAGGATGAGGAAGATATGGAAGAATTTTCATAATTTTTTTACATGGAATGTATGAGGTCTCATAGACCTCTCTAGAAAGTACTATGTCAGGGATACCTATCATAGACTTGGAAATTTAGATTTTCTCTGTATGCAAGAAGTTAAGATCTTTGGTTTCATGCTTTCTTCTACATGTCACATCATTTGGCCAAATGACTTTATGTTTTCCTTTCAACATGATGCAGGTAAAGGTGGTGTAGTTACTCTCTTGTCACCTCATTTGCATTTTGCTATTATTATGCATAGTTTTGACCCCATGCATAGAATCGTTTGGCTATTGCTTTCCATTAACAATCATTCTTTTGAGGTCATTAATGTTTATGCTCCCAATGATGCTGTGGAAAGATCTCAATTATGGGGCTAGCTAGCTGACAACTTGCCTCTAGCTACTTGGGTTATGTATGGTGACTTCAATATGGTAGAGTTGGCTTTTGACAAAGATGGCATTCTGTCTTGTCGCTGGAAAATTGGGGAAAGGGTAGCTTGGTACATCATGCATAATAAATTGGGCCTTTTTGATCCCAATACTAACCATCGCTAGCATAGTGGTTTTTGGCACACTTGGTCCAACTTTTAAGCTGGCTCTAACCACATTTTAAAGCGTCTCGATCATGCCATGATTACTACTCAATATTTTTTCTCCTTTTCTAAAGATCAAGATTTACCTATCATTCCCTTGCCATATGTGACATTATTTGACCACCATCCCATTTATTTTGTCATTTCATGGAAAACAACTATCTAGAAAGTTGTCAAGTCACAATTCTTTCTCAACACATCTATGCTGATGAATGCATCCACTATTGCTCACATCCTACGTGTCTGGAATTTGGATCCATGTCTACATACCCAGATAGGGTGGATTCAGTAGTGGAATGATTCCATTACTAGAACTGCTCAGTTTTTGCACATTTATGGATGATAATTGGTAAAGCAATCTTATGATTCCACTACTTCTGCACTAAAAAAAGCTTCTAAGGCTCTCACCCTTAATCCTTTTGATATTGATTTGCAAATTCAACTTGCTAAACTTTTCCATGAAAAATAGGTTGCGAAGAATTATGCCACTCAAGGAGCACAAATCAAAGCTTGCCTCCATTGGTTGGAGGTTGGCGATAAATCTTTGAAGGAGTTTTTCAAGGCTCTTTGAGCTTGTCATACCAATTTTGGGATTAAAGAAATCAAACAAGGCACTTATGTTCTCTCTAGTCTCCCTAACATCTTGCAAGCATTTTTTCATCACTATGAGAATGTTTTTGCTTCACGGGGAAATTCAATTTCTCAGGAGGAAGCTCTTAGCAAGTGTATTTCTATTACTCCAAACTGCTTAGCGATTGAGCAATGTGCTTTTTGTGAGCAACATCTTATCCTCTGAGACCTTAAAGAGGCAGTTTTCTCCATGGTAGATGATAAGTCCCCCAGGTGTGATGGGTTTCCCTATGAATTTTAGAAACACCTCTGGGAGCATATTGGGCCCAATCTGCACAAAGTTTATCGTGAAGCCTATCATTCTAAAAGTCTAGGAGCTATTTTCAACAAAGGTAACATTAAATTCATACCTAAAGCTAGAGATTTAGAGCATATCTACAATTAATGGCCCATTACCCTTTTGAATGTGTCATATAAGATTATTACTAAGGCAATTTCTCTCAAAATTTGCCACCTCCTACCTTTAATTGTGCGGCCTGAGAAAACTAGCTTTTATCAAGTCCAGATATATTCTTGACAACATTATTGTTGTCTGGGAAGGTATGGAGTGGGCTCACAAGTCCAAGTAGCCAACTATTTTTTTGAAAATTCACTTTGCAAAAGCCTCTGATCAGATTGAATGGCCTTTCATTTTGGCTATGCTCTAGGCTCTTGGTTTTGGTCCCAATTTTTTACAGTCCGTAGAGATGCTCTTTAGTGATGCTAATACTTGCATTACCATCAGTAACTCCCAATCTGACACCTTTGGGCTTTTTCATTCCATCAAGCAAGGTTACCCTCTGGCTCTAACACTTTATGTTCTTGCTGCTAAAGGGTTTGGCTACTTGCTAGCCCACTCCATCTCTTTAGGGTTGTCTCATGGCATTTCTTTGCAAAAATCCTCCTCCTAGTTGGTCAATGGTCATTTTTCTGATGATTCCTTTCTCACTCTTTTGGAGGATGAAGAAAACATCAATAATGCTTTAAATTGTCAAGCCTTTGGCTTTGCTATTCAATGGCATAAAACGCTCTATTATCGCTAGTCCTTTTTGCTAGCGGCACCTTGGCTTAACCAATTTGAATGGAAATGGGTCGGTCACGAGGAAACCTTCCACTTTTTAGGCATTCCTTTTCCTTTTCAAGCATCACTAGTGGATCTATGGAATTTTGTGCTTGCCAAGATTTCTAAAAAGTTGTATTAGTAGCTTATGAAGCCACTTTCTCTTGCAGGAAAATTCTAGATTTTCTCAAAAGTTCTTACCGCAATGCATGTTTATTATTCTTCTTGTTGGGCTCCTTCAAAAGCATCCTATCATAAATTAGAGCACTTGCTCTATGATTTTCTTTGGACCTTTGGTTTTGATCATCATGGGCTTTATAAAGTAGCCTAGGATTTTGTTGTCTCCCAAAGGAGTCTGGAGGCCTTGGCCTTCTCTCCACTTTGAAGCAAGGCCTTGTTCTATGTGCCAAATGGATCATTCATGCCATCACTATGATGAAGCTTGGAAGATCTTGGTCTAGCATTGTATTTCTTCTTGATTTCCTGTCAACAGGCCTGCATGAAAAGGGATTGGCTTTCACACCCTTATCATCATGTGAGAACCCATGCACATACAGGGCTCTTTTGTTGTCAAGAAGATATGGAAAGCTTGGGAAGCTGTCAAACCTTGGCTTCACTGGTCTGACAATGAGTTCCATGAGGGGCTTTCTTTGAACCAACATAATATTTGGTGGTCTCCCCTAGTTGCCATCTAGGGTATTCCCCTTGCTAAGACTCAAGGTGCTAGTGCTCTGCATTTTTTCAAACGAGGCATCAAAACTCCTAAAGATATTTTCTCTAGGGTCTCCATGAGCTTCAGATCTTGGTAGGATATGTAAGTCCAATACCATCTTTCCTATTCACATCAACAAACTTTTGGCTTATTACTTTCAGCAATTCCAGGGCACCTTATTCACAAAGTGGGTATTCAGTTTGTTAGACCTTGGTGAAAAGATTGGAAGTGGTATCATGTGACTCCCTTCACCAATTACAAACTCGATCTGGGTTATAGATGGCTTTCTCTAGATCTGTCGATGGCGGATATGCTCAATCAAAGATGGCATTTGCAATCTTCTCTTTCTCAATGGAGAAAGCAATTTGACAATATTTGGAGTGCTATCACAAAACCCAAGATGGCCCACTTTGCTTTGTGCTTGGTTTTTCAAGGTCTTCCCCTTAGGCCTCAGCTCAAGCATATTGGGGTTCCTAATCTTAGGTGTCCTTTCTATGGCCAACCAGAGTCTTTCCTGCATATTTTTTGGTTTTGTAGAGGTGCTCAAAATTATTGGCACTGGATTCATGATTTTTTAAGCCATTTTGGCCTAAACCCTTTTCTTGGCACATGGTTATTTTGGGTGATTCCCCCAAGATCCCTAGAAAATTTACTCAGATTTGGCATACCTTCAGGATGGAGATTTTGTTCACTCTATGTAAAGATAGAAATGCTATTCTTTTCACTCGCAGTTTTCTTGATATTAATATTGCTATGTACACTAAGGTGTACATTGCTAATAATGTAATGATGTAGATTCAAGTGCAAGCAAAAAAAGTGGCCTCATAGGTGGCCCACCTTCAAGAGCTTCTCAATCACTGGGGCAATGCCCCTTGTAATTTTTCTAGGGCTCCTTTAGATGCCTTGGTTGATACCTTGATGCCTAGGGGCTGCTGCCAGAGGTGCAACTCTTCAAGCTATTGCTTGCATACTCCATGTTCATAGCCTTCCTACCAATGGATGGATGGAGGCACCATGAAATTTCCCCACCATGTGGTAGCATTGGCTTGTCCTTGACTCCTCCTAATGGTGGTTGGCAAGTGGTTTATGGGAAATGGCCTTTTCGCTTGGAATTGGCTATTTCACCTCCTCAACCTGACACAAAGGATGTTGACTAGGCCACTGAGGCTATTGATACTGTTGTTGATGGTTGGACTATTCCCAGCTCGTCCCCCAATCCCAAGGATGATTGGGGTTTTCATGATAGAGATGAGCCACCTCCCTCGGTAGGCACTACTTTGGCCACCTGAGGATTGCTTTATATATATTTTATTGATGAATAGTTAATGTTTTTGGCTTCAGCTATGTGAACTCTTGTGGGGTGATCTTGTATCCCCTGACCCTTTTTTGTGAATTGTAATCTTAGTATATTATTTATTAATAGAAAAGGACTATTAATAATAATAAAAATGTTATGTATTTCTTACAATGTTTGAAATAAAATTTAACATTAATTTGTGTATTTATGTCATAAATGAAACAAAAAGTAAAATTTTGGGTTTAGAGGAAAGACAATAATATGTATGTATTTATTACAAAGTTACCAAAGATCTATAGTTGAAAATATAATTCATGTCAATGGGTCTTTGGTCTATTGGTGAAGTTGAATGGCTCACAAAGAGCCCACTAGGGATCAAGTCTTACTAAGTGCAAGGCTCGAAGACATCAAAGGGATGAGATTGAGATCGTACCTTAGGTGAATTTGGTAGCATGGATGCTCCTTAAAATATAATTCATGTCAATGGGCCTTTGGTCTATTGGTGAAGTTAAATAGCTCACAAAGAGCCCACTAGGGATCAAGTCTTACTGAGTGCAAGGCTCGAAGACATCAAAGGGATGAGGTCAAGATCATGCCTCAGGTGAATTTGGTAGCATGGATGCTTCTTAGTCCTTGGCTCTTAGCTGAAGAGGTTTTAGGCACGCGTGGACCTGTATTAGGTACCTAAAACTTGTTTGTGGATGACTTCCATAAATAAATAAAAAATAAATTCAAATTTGTTTGATTCCCTTTCATAAAAATTCAACCTGATAATGGAAGGCAACTAGTATTGCAAAAGAAGGTGAATCAAGTGTCATGTTGCAACAATTACCATAATATATACAAAAGATAAAAGAAACATACGCATTTACTTAGGATAATATGTCAAAGGAAACATAAGCATTAACAAACTTAACATTTGACCAAATCATGCCACATAACCAAATCATAGGCATAATCTTGTCTCTAGGTACATGATGTCATATTTCATTCATCTCAAGTCTTTGATCCCAAATCCCATTTAAATCTTGTATGTACATATTTTTGTCACACCACCAAAACATTCAAAATTAACTAAAATATTCCTTAATCCATCTCAAGTCATTTTTCCATTAAATTTCCTCAACTTTCATACTTCTTAGGATGCTTCTTACTATAACATTTATGCACTGAAATCATGTTGTAGTCTCAAGATCCATAAACCCATATATGAGTAGTCTCAAATCTTTGATCTTGAATCCAATTTCAAATTTGATTTACATATTTTTATTATAGCCTTAAACATTCAAATTTATAACAATAATCACAAATATACCCTAATCCATTTCAATGATTATTTTGTGATCAAAATTATTCAACTTTCTAGTTTAGATCAATTACAAAATTTAAAAATATTATAAAAATAAATAAATAGTTGAACTGTTGAAATGACACATAGACAACATAACAATTCCATGTAGATGGCATGAATTTTTTTTATAAAAAAAAATTATTTTAAAAAAATTATCTCAAGCATATAATTACCTAAACCGTTTAAATATTTTTTTTTTAAAAAGGAAACAAATCAAAAATCATGAAAAGTAAATGCCAAGGCGACACATTTTTTGTAAGAAGAAAAGGCATGAGCCATGGAAGGAATAATTGATCTACTCCCAAAATTGTAGGGAATGATTGAAGCATGAGGTTTCAATCAATAAATAGATAAAAGTAATTACATTTGAAAATGTGGAGTCTAGAAATAAGATATATTCCCAAGAATAAAGGATTTGAGAAGTTTTCAAATTGGCAAAAATAGAAATAAGTGTCATAGCCAATTGCATTTTAATAAGTAAAGGGTAAGATTAAAAATATCTTATGTCAAAAAATTTAAATATACCTTTTATAAAAATAAAATATGAGAAGGGCTAACAATTTTTTGGAAGGAAAAATAATTAAAAGCTCCCCCAAATAGCCTATATGAAAAAACATATATTCAAAATTATACATCTTTATATTTAATTTTTATACTGAAAATAAATAGGCAAACTTAATTTTCCTTCTAAAATTTTATTAGAGTAGAAATCTAAAATTTAAAAATATGTTTCATGAGGGAGTTAATTCTAGTCATTATTTTTCTACTCAAATAAGCAACTCTTTATTGTTTATGGGAGAAGATTCCAAATTATCCTACAACAATTTGTTTTCTTTTTCATGTGACTCCTTCCTCCTTCAAAATAGAATCTTAAGCCCCTCCATGGAATCCCACTCTAAGTGTCACAATCTATTTCATTTATGCTAAATAAATTTATCTTGTGTTTGCCATATAGATTTTAGTATAAACCTTTTTTATTATTTAAAATTGATTAGTAAAATAAAATAATTAGAAAATATATTTAAATTTGAAACTTTTAAAATAATTGACTGTTTTGAAATATCATAAATAAAAATTATCAAATTACAATGTGGAAATAAAAGAATAGAAATTAAAAATTAAGGTTACGAATTTATTAAAAAATTAAATTTGTAGTTCATTATCTCTAACAAATTATTAGCCACTTCTCTTTTTGTCCCATAAAATGGAACTAGATGCTAATGGGAGGGGAGTGCCTCATAATTTCTTGAGGAGTAATTAATTCCCTAAAAAAATTGGGTGGTGGCAACAACGGGGGAGGGGGACATAGCATCCACAAAAATAAAAAATAAACATACTAAGGAGATTTTTTTATACTTATACTTAGTTAATTTATTAAAAATAGTCCCTTGTTATTTTGTCAATTTTCATGGTTGCATAGCCACTATGAGCATTATATGCCCTTGTGCTAAAACCTTTGTAATGGGTAGCGTACTTGTACTAAAAGACCTTCATTTAGAATTGCATTTTGCATGGATGAAGCATAAATTTTGGACTATTTAATAGATCATCCTCTTATTGGATGGAGAACCCAAAAAAGTTGTCATTATTTCCATGAACTTTGCCACATTTTAGAGGTATTGATATTGGTGTTGGGTATCCATCATTTTTTGGAGTGCCCATGTGCATTAGTTTGTTATCTTTGATTCTCAACTCTCACATTCCCTCCTATTATTGTTAAATGATAAGGACCTATGTAATTAGAATCTCAATTAGAAAAAATATAAAAAGTTTTTTTCTTCTTGTAATCTATGCTACTCCATTATAATTCTTTTCTATAATTTATCTTCATGAGGGGTATGGATTTGGTTTGTACAGATCACTCAATTCAAGATATAATAGATTAAGTACTAAATTTTATCTATGTTATTTTGTTCTATCATTTTGAGGGTCAATTATTATTATTATTATTATTTTGAGTAGTTATATCCCTATTTTGGCTTCAATGTTGTCGTAATTTCTTTTAGTACTATGATTTTTTACTATCTGAAGATAGTGATTTGACCTTAGATTAATTATTCATTTTTCAATTACTTATATTCCTAGACTTCCCTTGAGGTACAATTTGTGTCATGATAGTTATGTTCTTCATATACAAGTTTATTGGGGTCAACTATTTATGTCAAACCATACTTCAAAGTTTATTTTTAACTGTTTTATGTACAACTATGGAAATTTTGTTGAATTATTGAGCTCATCATTCTAATATCATCTTTGAGGGAATTCAAATCAGTTTTTTGTGTGATTATGAGTGAATTTCATATCTTTTATCTTAACTATTTCTTTTGGAGAATTTGGATTAAGAAATTTATCTTATTTTGTTGAAAGTAGTGGTAGGATGAACTTGTGGCTATTTGTTACATAGAAATAATTTTGCTTGTTAGTTCATGTTTAAACTTAAGTTGTTGGGATATACAAAGTGTGTACGTGTGCCTAAATTATTTTCTATTGCGAGTTCATGGAATCTTTATTAAGGATTTGTTGGACCCAAACAAATGTTTGAAGACTTTGGCTTTACAAACTTCTATTTGAGTTCTCCATGCTTAAAGAAATGAATGCCACTATGGAGGAAATGTGATATTTTTCTCTTGATATTATCATGTAAATATTTTCAGAAATGGGGATTTTATGATGATTTGTGAAATGTGAAAAATCACTCTTCCTAGACTGATCTATCCTTGTAGCTCTATCTTGAAAATTGATCATGTAATTGTACTGCTTTGTACTATCATCAAATTCACATCGATACTAATCATAAATAGTGTGCATTCAAACATTATAACTTTATATTACAATACAGAGCCTGGTAGTTCTAGTTACTCCTTTGATTTGAAAGATATATAGAGCTTCAACTCTAAGGAAGGAGGGATCTCTTCTTTGGGGAAATTAGCCACCCACCAAGCTAATAAATTGCCCTTCCCATAACCCCTAGCAGAAAAAGCCTTAGGGATCATGGGAAGAAGCCTCCTGAGAAGGATGAGGAGGGAGACAACGATGATGAGGAGGAGCCAGAGTTTGAGGAGGTGGTTAATGAGACACAAGAGGAAATTAAGGATGAAAGTGGAAGGAAGAAATGAAAGAGGAGAATTTGGAGGAAGTGTGCTCTCAGTTTGAGGAGGTGTTAGTGTTGCCCTTATCTCCTGTCCACCTCCAAGCCCAACTTGAGTTGCAGAAAGAGGAGAATACAGGGAATGCAGAAGGGGAAGTGTAGGTCAATGATAGGAGTAAAGCTTGGAAAAACTTTAATGTCGGGACTTTGAAGATGGGCATCTTTAGGGAGGCCATGAATCCTCAAATCCTCGTGCAAAATCAAGATGAACTACGGCTAAAAGAACTCATTGATCTGACGATAGTGGCTATTTCAGATAGAGTCAAGGAGACAGGGATGAACCTCTTGAATAATGCTTATAATAGTATGATTGACAATTTTAGATCAATCAAATGGATTTTCCATGAGCTGGAGGAGGTCAAAGAATAAGTGAGACATATTAAGGCAACAAGGAATGAGATGGATGCTAACAGGAGGAGGGATTTGGCTAATAGGCTCATTCTGGTGGAAAGAAGGATACACAACCTGGAGAACTACAATCATAACCTTGTGAATCATATGTTCTCTTTGTTAAGCTCCATTAACAACAACATCATCTCTCTTACGGGTTGGATCAAAGATAGAGAAATGCAGGATGATGAGGAAGGAAAAGATAGGGAAGAAGCTAGAATGGAGGATGACTCTACAAAGGACAACACCATTCTTGATCAGGACTAGGGGGACCAAAGGGCACAACAACTAGAAGTGGAGGAGAATCAACTGGCCTTCGAGGCTGATTAGGTTATGCAGGAGCTAGAGCAAAAGAACAAGGAATAAATCTCACATTTTCTTTTATTTTTCTATGTCTTTTGGCTTTTTTTTTGCTTTAGGCCGTAGTAATACTTGTCTTTTTTCCTGGTCTTTTCTTAGAAATTTACTTTTTGGTTTGGATTTATGCTTATTATCAGCCTTTGAACTTATACTTTTTTGGCTAGGCTTTCACGCTTATTATCAGCCTTATATGTTTTAACTATTGGGTTTCAGGATCCCTGTAAAACCTATCTATCTAATAAAAAACATTATATTATAATACCATTTTATTACAAACAAAAGATCTTCATTTATACTGGATCTTTTTTCATGTCGGCCTTGTTGCTTGCTACTTTGCTAAATCTTTTAAGCTAAAATTTTCTACTTGTCAGTTAACATCTAGGATGTTGTCTCAACATTGTTAACTTATTTTTGTGGTAAACCAAAACAATCCCTTAACCAAAATCTATTTAATATCTTTTAGCTTTCTTCTATTTGTTATGTCCTGTAATAAGTTGTTGTGGCCCATAAGGTAGAATCCTCAGAGGAAATAGAGAGCTCTTACCTCCCTTCAGATACAAAGAATGGGATAGGTCTACATTCGGATGATGAAGAGGAAGTGGCAAAAATCATGAAGGTCATGGGTAGGAAGAAGAAAAAGAAGTTTGGGAAAGGTATAGAGAGAAGGATAAAGCAAGAGGTAAACTCATAGGAGGATTACAATAATGAGGAATAGGGGATGGAAATGGATAAGGAGGGCAATGTGAAAGAGGTGGGCACCAGTAAGGCTTGGGTAAGAAGGAAGGACATCAATTCGGTCAAGAGGAGGAGTGGGGAGAAGGAAGTAGAGAAGGCACTTGGTAAGGGTAAGGAGATCAATATTGAAGATTAGGATGAGAGTAAATAGGAAGATGGTTTAGCTAAAACCATTATTACTCTTGATGCAAAGGGCAAGAAAACTGCATGGAGAAACTTTCATTCTAGCATTGTGAAAATGGGTTTGGTTAGAGAGCATATCCACTAGGAGGTTTTGGAGGGAGGGGATAACAAAATTCAACTGGAGGAGCTCATAGACCCGATTTTGGTGATTCTAAGTGATAATGTGAGGGAAATGGGGATGAACCTCCTAAAAAATGCCTACAATAGTATGTGGAAAATTTCCAATCTATTAAATGGATTTTCCATGAAATTAAAGAGATTAAGTTCAAGATGCAAGGGAAAAAAAAGGAAAAAAGAGGGGACAAGAATGTCAGAATTAGCAAGCTAGATATGAGGGTTTCTAAGATTGAAAAAAAGAGTGGAAAGGATGGAGATATCTCTCCATAGCTTGGTTAATTAGAGTCTGAATATTATAAAAAGTTTTAATGATAATATCATTCAACTACACTTGATGATGGTTGAAAGAAAAAAGGGGAAGGAGGAAAAGGATAAAGAGGAAACCAAGACTATTGATGACGATGGTTAATTGAAGGATGAGAGCTTGAGAAAAAGAAGGATATTAGAAAAGAGGAAGATGGAAGAGGAGTTGTCTCTAGATGAAATTCAATTGAAGACTAACAAGGCTAAGGCCAAGGGAGAGCTAGAGCTCAAGAATGCGGAGTTGGTCAAAGTTCCTTGATCGATGCTCCTAGTTTTTTGTCTATTCCCTAGCTTTTGGTTGTTTGTTTTTTGCCTACTTCTAATGGTCAGGTATGACCCTTTTTTTTTTTTTGTTGCTTTGTTTCTATACTTGAACTTTAAGTAGTATTTTGTTGATAACTGGTGGGTTTTAGGAACCCTTGTAAAAAACCGATTTTACTTAATAAAAAACAATCCCTTAACCAAAATGCATTTACTTGTTTTTACCTCTCTTCTATTTGAAATGTCCTATAATAGGTAAAATACTTATAACTATGTCCATACATATCCAAACCTTTAGTGCTTTTAGACATGTACTTTATACTATCCATACTATCTCCATCTAAGAGTGTACATTCTCAAGAGTCTCTAGTGAAGCACACCAAAACAATTTTTGCAACTGTTCATTGTTTCTCCTTACAATTTACTTAGATAAATTTCTAATCTTACTATACAAAACTCCATATTATCTTTTTCCTTCTTAATAAAAGCTATATGTTTCCATAAATGAAGACCCTAACAAATATCCTTAGCCATATTGCAAACAATCTCCTAATTTTGTATTGATGGCAACATATGGAAAAAATAGGCTAAGTGTCAAAATATTCAAAATTTGTGGCCTTGGGAAAATTTCAAAATTGTGGATCATCTTCAAAATTTATACCATTATATACTATATGTATACTATGCACTCCCCCTATGAGTATACTTGTAACTCCCTTAATATAATATACTTGTAACTACATCAATGACAAAGGTGAATCAAAATTTATGTACATGTCAAAATTTTGGTTCCACTCATCTTCTTCATGCTAATCCATAAGATGCTAATTCTGCCATATTCAAACTTGTATAAGAAAACTTTTGACAAGACGTTTTCAGCTATAAAAGTGTATCCAATTGCTTCTAAATCACATCCACTTTTGGCATAAGATGAACTTGAAGTAATGTGAATCTTTTTAGTATCTTTTTCTTATCATACTCCTAAAATTTAAGTTCATCATTTGGCTTAGCAATTTTTTTTTATTGAACTCAATTAGCTTCATATCTTTTATCTTAAACTCATCAACCATCCTATCAATCTCATTTTCTTTGTCTTGGATTTCCTTAATGATTGGTGTATTTTTGTGTGCAAGAGCACAATCAATTTACAACTTCTTCCCTTCTTCAATGCATCTTTTCATCTCGTTAATGCAGGTATCTAAAATATCCATATCGCTTATGATGTTGTTGCAAATTGTGTCAAGTAACCTTGCATCATGTTCTATTTTAAGTTTTACCTTTATTGCCTCTTCCAAAGTAGAATAATGACTATCAAATTTAGTCAAGATCTTCTTAGCTTTCTTTTCAACATTTTTCTCATCTACTTGTACTTGAAAGGGTAAGGTGCTTTGTAGTTTGTCAATAGTATGTCCACGTAGCTTCTATGCATTCTTACCCATCTTCCTAGATTCTTCTACAATTTTTCCTATAGAGAATTTTGATAATTGAATTTATTATTGAATATCCATGTTACCTTCAAACATACCTAATATGTCTTTTGAAAAACCAGTAAGTAGTGCTTCAAAAGGTATTTTGAAATACTTGTAGGTGTGGCTTCAATTTTTTTTGAAGGGGTCTACAAATTTACTAGATCTTCTTTTCTTTACTAATTATATCCTCTTATTGAGGTCTCTTTCCAGCTAGTATTTGTGATGGTTGTGTTTCCATCTAATTTTTTCTCTATTGTTTCTCTTCTTTCTTTTATTCTTCTCTCTCTACATGTTTAAGTAAAATGATACTTGATGTGGCCTCCTTTACTAGATTCTACCAATGTGGTTGAAAATCAAAGTCTGTGCCACAAAGATAGGTACCAAGGACATCACTTTAGGTGATTCCTTTATGTGCACAATGGTAAAGTCTTGATTCTTTTTATTATCTTCTTCCTCTAAAGTAGAATAATAAACAATGTTGCCAACTATTAAATTATCGACATTAAAGTCATGTTAACCTGCAAATGGATTATCAGATGTACTAGCAAAGGGTTCTCATTGGTATCAATGGTTATTCTAGATCCCCCTATGATCATGATGTCATCTTGTTCATTAGGTGCATCATTAACTTTGGTATCCATAATTGTGTCATCTTGTGAATGATCTAGTGATGTAGCAAATTCATGGAAAAATATAAACTTTGCAAACCTTAAGTTTCCTTAGGTGCTCAAAATATTCCTTAAAAGTCATGTCTTATTTACACACTTTGTCAAATTCACTCATTATGTCAAAGTCTCATATTTTTTTCAAATTAACTCCTTAAATTAACTTCTAAAATTAACCTCAATGGTGGATTAAATACATTGATATCTTTAAATTAGGGCTTGATGGAAATCCACTTGAATTCACTTCCAAATTACTCCAAATCACCTTTAAATTTCTCTCATAGGCTTCTCTTAGCTCCAAATGATCAAATAATGATTAATTACTCTAATTTTAAATTTCCATATACATTAATTGTTCATGTACACATAACTCAAAAAATTGATATTTTATCCAATAGGCTAACTTTATTTCCAGTGATTACATATAGTCATATTTTATTATGTGCTCTTAACTGTAGCTTCTAAACACTACTTTCATGTTTAGTGAATTGCGCATAACTTTATTTTTTCATTCAAGGATTTGATGAATTTTCAATTGCATTATCCCCTATTTCTCTAATAATTTGATTTCTTAAATTAATAAAAGGGTTCTCAACTAAAACTACTAATTTTAATTTTTTCTCATATGTTTTTTTATTCTTCTCTACCCATACCTTATTTCTTGCAAGTGTTCCTTCTCTAACAAATGTTTCATCAAGAAGTACATTAACTTATATACTTCTTTTGTTTGGTTTTTAAGTCTCTCATGAATTCTCTTTCTTATTTTTTAGGTTTTTTTATTTTGTTGACTTTTCCTTCTATGGTTTCAATTAGCTTTATTATTTTTCCTTCATCACCTCAATGTTTGTGCCTCTTCCCCCATCTTTTATTCCTTCCATTTAAGGCTTGACCTGCACATTCCACTATTATATTCTTGCATCTTGGTGATGGATCACAAAGTGTGATCCAAAATGTTGATACTAAAAAGCATACACACAATCAAATCTAGAAGCAAAATTTTTTATGACAAATGGATTGTGGAAATCTGATAATGCTAATTCTCATTCCTTCTTACATTTTGTTCACATTCCTTCTAAAGTTCATATTATATAATCTCCAATTAGGTGTTCTCATGTTGTTCATTCTACGAAACCTTGTTATATGTCACAAATTCTTGAAAATCTTACATGCTATAACATTGTTTCCATATCTAGGTTCAAATTGATTAGCCTATAATCTACAATCTCTAGCAATATGCCCAAAGTTGTTGAAATTCTAACACATAACTCCATTTCTTATGACATCTGTTGCTGCCAATGGTCTACTAGCCAAAGGGTTATTACTTCCATATATTCCATTATTATTTGTTGAAGTTGATGAAAGATCAACCCTGTAGCTCTCAAGAATCATTTACATGCAAACATTTGTCACAGAAAGAGAGAAGCAAAAGCAATGGAGGCTGAAATTCCTAGATCCATAGATGAGACATTCTTGATGAGAAAAAAAGAAATTTCTTTTAATCAAAAGTGAATGAATGAATTACAAAGAGAGACCATCCTTATAAAGGAGATCAAAATCCTAACAAGAATCCAACCTAGGTTGCATGATGATAATTAATAAAAGAATTAATTATTATATGCCAAACGTTTAGCTTAAGTAAACTAGAGATAATAAGTGATGTAATAATTAAATTAATATGATTTAATTAATGAGGAAAAACTTTATTACTTTAACATTATTACTATATCTAGGTTTCCTACATTCATTAGATTTGTATCTATTTAGTAAAGAAATTATAACAATACCTAGAAAAGGGTTTAGTATTCTTACTTATGCACTCCATGTTTCAAGGCTGATTACATGCAAAGAACCTTCCATTAAATTGTGTCTTTACTTCTTCAGATTATTCAGGTTGATTAGGCACTTATTTGTTTAGATCTTCTTATTCATTAAGTTTTTGGTTCACTAGATCTTATTCCTTAGTAACATCAAATCCTTTAGATGATTCTCCTGTTAGAAATTTATTGGGAAACTAAGATACTTGAGGGAGTGGGGGGTGTGTGAATCAGGATCACTAAAACTTTTAACCTTCAAAACAACTTGACTAAATTCACCACATTATCTATCTCATATCTAGACTATGCATAAGATATAACTTCAAATGTTGTAATAGATCTAACTATGTATCTCATCCATCAACATGAAAATGTAAATGCATAACACAAATATTTTGGTTACTCAGAAACCCACCAAGGTGAAGGTAAAACTAGGGTGGGGATGACACCCATAAATCTTCACTACTGCAGTAACAAAGTTCGCCCGTTAGGACTACAAATTTAATCACTTATGATGATATACCCTATGAAGGGTTCGATTTTTTAGGAGCTTTACAAATATTGTTAGGTCTACATTGATTAAGGAATTTAACACTTACAATGAAGTAAGGACTTGATTAAGAGATTTACATAAGCTTTTTAGGACCACTCTATTAAGAGATTTACCTTGATTCAATTTGCCAAAATGAATTAGTACTTTATCCTTTGATCTTCAATTACAATTTTGATTATAGATCTCCTCTTTCCAATCTCTGATCTGATCTCATATATGATATAGCTTTACTCTATCCTTCATTACTTTACTAGGTTGCTAAACTAGACTATTTCATAACTTTTTCTTGTAGCCTCCAAAATCTAACTCCTTCACATAATAATTCACTTCCTTTCTCTTCATATTCACACATACTCATTCTATATAAAAATAGGGTTTGGATATGCCCTTATAAAGATATCTGTAGAGTCTTCTAGAATAAGATCGATGATCTAGATGTGTCCATTTTTGCCTCTTCATCTGATTGGTTGTGCTACCTTCATAGGGATCAATGATTCATGTCAAAAATATATAACATCCACTATAAAAATACTCCATGACCATTAAATGTTGTTTAAATTTTATCTTAAAATGGTTTACCTCAAAGTTTGTACCATTTCAAACATTTTTGTATACACTATGTTACTCAGCACATACTATCTCTATTGCTCAGTCATAATTGTTCTTCTTGCTGATACCTGACTTCAACTAACTCAGCTACTTTTGTATGACTTGACATCTATATGTTGCGTTTACTTGACATTTGTTGAACTCTGCTTATATAGGAATACTCAATGACCAAATACTTTCTTGGTTCCTATAGAGCTCAACATATACATGATTATTTACAAGTCTTTAGAAATACATGACTCAGCCTACATAGAGTGATGCAGTCGTAGTGATGATCGACCAACTCTATCTTTAAGTAAGTGCTTGACACTAATAAATAAAAAACTTAGAGAGATCAACAATATCCCCCTTTGACATTAGTGGAAAAAATACTTTGTCATGATTACATCATTATAGTACAATTCAAAAATGATACTACTCCCCCTATGCCTATGACTCGGTCCTTATAGGACTAAAAATACTTTCTTTTACATCATATTCATGACTCAAATAGTCTAATGTTGCTTGTCACAACTTTGTTCTGACTTATGTTCTTTTGTTATTCATCTGAGCTCTACATCTCTGATTGTATCATTGTATCATTTTAAAGTATATTTCTTATCTTATCCCCTTGAATTCCTTGAATTCTTCATTACTTTCTTACCTTATCCCCCTTGATTTTGTCACTAATGTCTATTGTTGTTGTTGGAAGGATGGAATCAAACCATATTTGTCAATGAATGGTTTATGAGTTTGGATAATCATGGCAAGAGCATGATCCTATGTGGTTCTTACTAATTCCAAAACTTGTATCTGGATCTCCAAATCGACAACTAAGTCAATTAGGCTATCAATAGTAGAAAGGTTATGATCTTTTGAAACTAGATCCTTTGCTGAAGCCAAATCTAATTGCATGACCTCCAAGTGAGGTATCAACATTAATTATATGGAGGTAATATTGGCCCCCATTTTGCTATATTTTGTGTGTAGCTCGGCCAACCTCCCTAGTTCAAATAAGAATCTATTGTAATGCATGGAACTTGATCCATTTGATTGAGAGATATAGTTTCCTGATAATTTTAAATAAACATGAATCTTGTGAATTCTTTCTTGAAATTCATTTGTGAATTTGGGCACATCACAAAGAATATTTTACATATCTTTTATTTTCTTCACAAATTATTTCAAGTTTTGTACAAGCACTGATAGTTCAACCTTCCTCTACACAATCACTGAAGAAATGTTTTCTAGTACCTTATTCTCAAAATAAATCATTGACCAGACCTTTAATTTTTCATTTGTTTATATATCCTTAGTGTTGACTTTATCAAAAAATTTTACTATTTGAGAGATAATAGGGGTGTGATCATCAATGTCCAATATATCAAAAGCATCAACAAATATATCTTTGATATCATGCAACACTTGCATTTGTTGTTTCTCCCTCCTCGTATCTTCTTATCTCTTCTTTCCTACCATTATGTCTTACAAGATTATTGTTTGCTTGAATGTGAGATTCTTTAAATCCAAATTAGGCAATTAAATAATTTCATCCAAGGTAACAACTTTACTTGGAGAACTATCCTTCTTCTTCTTCCCTTTTCCTTTCTTAGGAGTGCTTTTTCTTGGAACAACTAGGGATAGTGTAGGTGAAGGGTTTTCACCACTCGGTCTAGTTTGTGTATCAGTATCAAAAAAAATATGGTAGCACTCTATGTGATTTGATCTATAGGATCTTGCACCTATTGTATAGATGTGGGATCTGACATTGCTAGGGGTGGAGTTTGATCTTGGACACTCAAATTTTTCTTCTTATCATATGCTTTTTCCTTCTTCTTTTTCGTTATGTATTGTCTCTTTATTTTCCTCATCTAGAGGTCCTTAGACTTGTCATCCTTTCTGACCTATAGTAGACTAGTCTACGTTTGATTCTTTAACTTTCTTGGTCTTCTCATCTAAAGCCCTATTTTCTTCCTTGTCCTTTTTTGGCTCCTTAACACTTGTTGAACTCTGAGTAGGAGGATTAACAACTAGAGCTCGTGTCTCTCTTATTTTGGGATAATCATTTATTTGTTGTATTATAGGAATGTTAGTTGTGGTGGAATGAATAGGAGATACATTTACCTATTCCTATAGGCTTGGGACACCTGTGTCTTCTGTTGATAATAATTATTCAATTATATATTTTCAATGATGTTACACAAATGTTATACTCTTATCGAGCATTGCCAGTATTCATCGAGTTCAGAAGACTCTAGTATTCACCTAAAAAATGTTTAGAAAAAGAAAAGTTTAGGAATTCATGTGTAAATTGAGTCAGGTCAGATACCAAAGGAGTTTAGTGTAAACCAAGTCAGGTCGATTACCAAGGAACTCAGTGGTGACCGAGTGACCCAGTTTAAGTTGACCACTAGCAAATTAGTTTTATTCATTTGTTGGTTTATGAAAGATGACTCAATGGATGTTATTTATTTATTTGAAAGGGTATTCAAGTTGACTTGACATTGGATTTTCATATAAATGAAAGGTCAAGATGTGGATTGAATAGTGTGTGAAAAAGAAGAGAAGAAGACAAGAAGTGAATAGAGAAGGATATCTGATTAAGAGTAGGGTATCCAAGGAGCTGCAAAGAATATTCTAATCAAGGAGGATCTAGAGGATAAGCCAAAATAGTGATCTGAATCTACAATCTAGTTGTTTCATAAATCAGGTCAATCATTAATACTTTCTAATAATATTAGCAGTGAAGAAAACTCCTAATAGAGTTGACTTAACATTTTTTTTGTAAATCCTCCAACAAGGTGGCATTTCTAGATTGAAGTGTCTTGAAGACCCCTAACAAGGTCACTCCTTGTTGAAAAGAGATTTTTTGAAGTGTAGAACCTATCATGGAATAATAATTATTTCATCAATGATATCAAACCTGCTACTTATTGGTGACATAATTGCTTTTTGGTTTGAATGCTATCATTTGTTTGATTGATGAAGATGATTTGAAAAGCGAAAATAATAAGAGAACCTAGAGAAATGTTCAATTATTTAGTGTATAAAAGGAGAACTAAGACCAAGTAGGAGGTTGATGATATTATGTAACGTTGATCTACTTAAGGCTAAAGTAAATGGTTACTTTAGCTAAACCAAGAAAAAGTGTTTTCGTAAAAAGTGTCTGCCAAGCCTAGCCAAGAAAACAATGCAAGCCAAGAAAATTCTAGTTCAGGCTGAGTAGAAAGTTAGTGTATGTTGAGTGTCAGTAAAATTTAGTAAGTTCTAAGCATCAAGGAAATAATAGAAGTGATTGAGTTGAGAAGACATAGTTGGTGCTGAGCAACCTAGTGTTGGTTGAGCATCAGAAGATTGTTATTGCTGAGTGATAGAAAAAAGTGTTAAAACAAAGATTTGACAAATTTGAGCTGACTAATTTGATTTCTTGAATTATGTGAAGTGTGTGGAAGATGAGTATGATGAGATGGTGGTACATAATTCAAGATGAACCATTTTGAGGAAAATTCAAGGAATATTGTAGAAGAAGTTTCTAGAGGAACTAAAATGAAAAGTGGATAGATTCATTAAATCTTACCTAACCCTAAAATGGATGATTATGGTTAAATGGAAAAAGATCTAAATTATCTATTTATAGATATACTAGGATAGAAGAAAAGGTTTCCATGTACGAGAACCTAAGGAAGACAAGAAGTCTAGGGTGTTGCTTCATATGGTAGCTAGATAAAAGAGATTGCAATTGGTATACAAAGAAAGAAGGCTTAAGAGGTTGAATGCTTGAAGGGTGAACAAGTTGTCAAAGATGAAGACTATGAATCCCAAGTAGAATGGAGGAATAAACTAGAGATCTATAACCTACAAGTGAGTTGTATTTTTTTTATTAGATTAAGTTTTGTTGTTACTTTCTAACAATTGTATCAGTCTAGATAAATCCTTTGGATTAAGGTTGACCTAATAGTCATTTGTAAATCATTCAATTGGGTGAGATTCTAATGGAATGTTCTAAAATCCTCTAACAAGGCTCACTCCTAATAGGGTGATTGAAATCCTTTAACCATGTCATATTTAACAGTGTGTATTGTAACCTTTAATAGGGTTGGCCTTTAATAGGGCATCACTTCAAAAGAGTGAAATTGGGTAGCATGTTACTAGTAGTTTTTCCCAAATTAGGTTTCCACATAAAATCCTTGTGTCAAATTATGTGAATGAGTTTGTGGTATTTCATGTTTATATTTCTACAAAGTTATTTTGACCTAGGAAAATGAACTACTAAGTTAAGGTATTGGATGATCTAATGGATGCATCCATGATATGTTTTAATGGATATGAATCTATTAAGCACTGAAATTTTTTATTTGTATATATGGATCTTGGATAATTGATTCACCCTGACTCTTAGCTATTTTAAAGAATTCCAATAATTGGTATCAGAGCATTGGTACTTGTGAGGAAAAAGTTTGAAGGTACTAAAAGCTAAAGATCAAGATGTATAGAAAGGAGGTGCCCAAAAACAAGGAAAACTTTCCTGCATGGAAAAGTATAATGAAGCTACATCTAGGAGATCTTGGAGACTATGCACAATGTACCATCACCACTAAGCATGCTGATCCTTCTGGATCCCTTACTACTGATGATCTGAAAAAGAAGAAAGAACATAATCAAACAATGTTAGAGCTTGCCTCTGTCCTAAGCTACTTAGAGGTTGATGACATCAAAGGATGTAATTCTACTAAGAAGATGTGGGATGCTATAGAGATTATATATGGAGGAGATAAGAATGTTCTAAGAGCCAAAGCTGAAATTTTTCAAGGAAATTTGGATGACATAAGAATGCAAGAAGATGAGACTATAGTCTAGTATTGCACAAGAATCATTTTTTTGTGAATTCTATTAGATGAGCAAATGGTGTTATTGAAGATGAGACTATGATCAACAAAGTATTGAGAACCCTACTACCTATCTATGCTATTAGAGTCTTTTCCATACAAGAACCAAAGTGTGTTCCTAGTAGTAATCTAACCCTTGAAGGATTGATGGGTAGAATCACTACTTGTGAACTTTCTAATTTTGATAATTTCAAAACTAAAGGTCTTGAATATGCTTTAAAAGCTAAATTGACACTAAAAGAACCTAAAGAAAAAAAGAAAAAGATCAAACATGTTTCTAGTGACAATGATACATGTGAGGATGACATAGAAGAGATTGAAGCATTGCTAGTGAGGAGATTTCATAGAGGCAAACATAAATACAAAGGTAAGCTACCTATCATGTGTTTCAATTGTAATGAGGTTGGTCATATTGCTGCTAGGTATCTAGAGAAGAAGAAGAATAGAAGTGGAGATAAATATAAAGGAAAAAGAGATTAGAACAAGAAAGATTATTAAAAAAAGGGAAAGAAGTCTTGCTACATTACTGAAGAGGAAACAAAAGATGGATTTGATGACCATGATGATGAAGTTGTGTATGTTTCTATGAAAGATGATTCTAATGAGGAAGAGGCAATTGCATTGATATCTTATGTGAACAAAAGTGATAGATGGATCATTGAAAATGGATGTTCACATCACAACTGGAGATAAAAGTAAGTTCATTACCCTTGAGTATTATAATGGAAATAGTGTTAGATTTGGTAATGATGCACCCTATCTGATAAAAAGTAAAGGATCAATCAAACTGATAGAAAAGATCATGTGTGACAATACTTACTATGTAGAAGGACTTAAATATAACTTGTTGAGTGTGTCACAATTGAATAGTTTAGGTTAAAAAGTTAAATTTGATAATAGGAAATTAAAGATCTATGACAATAGTGGAAAACTAATTAGAAATGGAGATAAGACTAGAGGTAATATGCTTTATCTTGACATGAATGAATCTACTTGTCTTATTGTAGAATTTGATGTTGTGTGTCTATGACACAAGATGCTATGTCATGTTAACTTTGATAACTTAGTCATTATTAGTAACATGAAAAGAGTCAGAGGTTTTTCAAAATTGAAGAAACCTCACAATGTGATTTGCAAACAATGTAAGTTAGGCAAGATGACAAAATCTAGTTTTAAAAGTAAGTCTCACTCCTTAAAAGAAATTCTAGAATTAGTTCATCCTAATTTGTGTGGACCAATTGATGTGCAAAGTTACAAAGGTGACAAGTGCATTATCCTATTTGTTGATGATTATTCTAGGATGATGACAGTTATGTTTTTGAAACAAAAATCTGATGCTTTTCAAATGTTTAAGTGGTATTTGGTAAGAGTTGAAAAGAAGACATGCAAAAGCTTGAAATGTGTGAGATCTAATAGAGGTGGATAATTTACATCAAATGAGTTTGAGATATTTTGTAATGATAGAGGAATCAAAAGACAAACTTCTACACCTAGGACCCCTCCACAAAATGGGATTATTGAAAGGAGGAATATATCTGTAATGGATGATGCTAGAACACTGATGATGGAGAATAATGTTCCTTTGAAATACTGGAGAGAAGTTGTAAGTATAGTTGTCTATACCTTGAATCAAGTATAAATCAAGAAAGGTACAAATTCCACACCTTTTGAACAATGGTATGGATACTCACCCAATGTAAAATATTTTAAGGTATTTGGAAGCAAGTGTGACATTCTTAAGGACATCAGGAATGGTAAACTTGATGCTAAAAGTGAATAAGGTACATTCCTAGGCAATTCCACAAGAAGTAAAGCTTATAAGTATTTAAATACTAATTGTATTCAAGAAATGTGGGCCTCACTCTTCACACACACTTCAAGATGATCATTATATGTGATATTATCCTAGAATGAACATTGAGTTGTTCATTTGAAACTATTTAGAAAATTGATCTGTTGCCTCCTAACTAGATGGATTATGCTATTGCTCTCAGAACGAGAAGCTAGCAACCAGACCTCTAGTATGAAGGATTTAATTAAGCTATATGACAATGTAGATTAATCTTAAATGTATGCAAGCTTAATCTAAGAATACAAAAAGAACAATTAATATAAATGGATACATTATTAAACTATATGAAATTAATATGCAAGAATTTTAAGCTAAGAATGCAAGAGCGATGAGTAGTTATTTCAACATAAACTTGATGTAATTCATGTGCATCCTCTATAATGAGAAATTGAAGGCTTCTTAAATAGAATTCTAGAAATTGATCAATCGTCAAGATCAAGTTGAATAGACGATTGAGGTTGGAAATGAGATTCAGTTGGAATGGAAACTTCCTTATGCAGATGGAGTTAACTAATTCACTTTTGAGTGTGAGAAAGAGTTAACCGAGTTAATCCCATTCAAAATTCTAGTTCACTCAGAGTTTTCATTTCTAAATTGAAGAGAAAATTTGGAGAGAATATTTAATTTAATAAAATAGAATATGACCTCATAAATGAATAATCTTAATTAGTTGAATAATTAAATTCAATAAACTAAAATGAGGATATAATCTTATTTAATTAAATATATTTAATTCCCTTGTACATTAGCTAAAAGGATAATTTTAATTTAATTAAAGTATGAAGAGTTATAATTAAATTAAGCTTAATCAATAGGTTTAATATAGCTAATTTGAGTCAATATTTATGAATTAAATAAAGAGTGTAATTAATATAGATTAGGGTTTTCTACATTTGACACTTAGGTCAAGTAGTGATTATCAGAATTAGAATTTCTTAGTAAAATAGGACTTAGGATTGATCAAATAGACCAGAATTGGTTTAGCATGGCAATGTGCCAATTATGGGGTATTATATTTTCCCCTCTTTGAATGAATGTGTGAGTAGAACATTTGATTCAAAGAAATTAGAAGTATGAAACATAGATCAAGAAATGAGACTGGTTCCAAAATTGATGATATAAAGAACAATTGATAAGCTTTTTAAAGTTATCTCTAGAATGAAGCTTAACCTTAGGGGATCCAGATAGAACACCTAGATACCAATATGTGATGAAATTGGTTCTGAGATTGATGACATGAAAACCAATTGATAAGTTTTTTAAGGTTATCTCCAAAATGAAGCTTAACCTTAGGGGATCTAGATAGAACTCCTAGATACCGAAGTTGATAGTGCAAAGATTGTCAAACTTCATAAAATTGTTCCTAGAATGAGATTGAATTCTTAGGAGTTGGGTTTAGATTGTCCCCATACCTATCCATTAGAAGATGACAAGATTAATCAAGATTCATAGAATTATCCCTAGAATGAGGCTTAATCCTTAGGAGTCAGGGTTTAGACTATCTTGATACCTATCCATTGAATAGTGATTGAAAGTAAGAGCTTAGAATTATCTCCAAAATGGAGCTTAATTTTCAGCAAGAGTTAGGATTATCTCCAAAATGAAGCTTAACCCTTAGCAAGAATTTGGAATTATCTCCAAAACTGAGCTTAATCCCTCTAGAGTCTAGATAGAGCATCTAAATGCTAGTCTATAAAAGATAACAAGACCTATCATGATTCATAGAATCATCCCCAAAATGAGGCTTGATCCTTAGGAGTCAAGGTTAGACAATCCTGATACTTGTCCATCAAACTCTGACAATAACTATTATAAGATGTGATCATCTGATCAAAAGATGAGATAGATGACATATGATGCTAGATAGAGGGGAACAAGATGCCCCAAATGATGAGGACATAAGATTCAGATTGAGTTGAAATTTAGATTCAATGATGTAATCATCCAACCTCCTCGAGAGAATCAAAAGATGACACACCTGAATAGTGATGTAGAGCAGTATATTGAGAGATACTAATGAAATCCAAGTTTAGAAGAATATAGAAGAGATCAAAAGGATTTGAAGAAAATTTGGAGTCAATTCAAGGTGATTTTACAGTCCAAAAAACCAAGTTTGACCAAAGTTGACCAAATTTGATTGGAATTGACTTCAGTTGACATTTTCTAGAAATATTGGAAAATTTGAAGAAAATGTGATTTGAAAATATTCCAAGATTCACAAAGTATTAGGAAAATGAACTGCACAAGCATTTAATCGTGTCACTCCCAAAATTTTAAAATGTAGTTTTGAGCTATTTAAGTGTGTCAGATTTCAAATTTGATCTCAAAAATGGGTTCAAAGTAGCCAAATTAGCCAGGGGGTGATTTTCACGCCAATTGGAGCACTCTGAAAAATTAGGTCAAAACCTATATAAGGCCCAAAAGGGTCATTTTCAATTCATTTGTGCTTTTGTCTTTTGTGAAGAAGAGAGCTCTAAGGAGAAAGATGGTGGTCCCCAAGAGTTCACATCGATTCGAGCATTTTAGACGACATAGCTGGACAGTGGACTATGGACCTCTAGTGAGTCATCGATAATCTCACTTAATATTGATTTTTTCACGTATTTGAGTCATTTTTAGCATGTTTTAGGGCTTTTTCAAATTTTCTATGTTGGTTTTCACATTAGGATATCATTTCTCACATGAAGGTAATCATCTTTTGTGCGAAGAAGTACTAAGCCAGTACTTCTTCCTTAGGTTTTCTAGCTTTGTTTACGTAGAAGATACCCACCTCTTGTGTGAGAAACCCTAAACTAGCTTGCCATTTCACTCATTTTTTTATTGATTTTTGTGCGAGAAAGTGTTTCCCCACATGAAGATGTGTAAGCTCGCATGAGAACATGAATTCTAGCACAAAAATCTGGTGTAAATTGCAAATTTAGTGTTTGAAAATTAATTTTCGCATTGATATTTTGCACTTTCATTTGTCTTGTTCGCTTATCTAAGATTGATCATGTGTGCCTATTGATTTCATGCATGCAGGTTATCTTTCTTGATGTCAGATTTAGATCACATTATCCACCTTATGGGGCCTTGTTATGACAACTCGATGATGCTGACATGGCACATATTGATAGGCTTGGATTGTCATATCTTTGTTAGATTCCACCATTGTTGGTGAATCATGACCTATTGACCGCACTAGTTGAGCGTTTCCATCCAGAGATGAACACCTTCCATCTACCCTAGGTAGAGATGACAGTTACTCTGGAGGACATCTATAGTATTCTACAAACCCCATTCTATGGGCTGAGAGTAGTATATGACATAGTGCCACAAATAGGTACAAAGGTACTAAGGGCCATCTTCTAGTAGGACCTTATCATGGGCAGAGCTATCACCTAGGAGGAGGTAGTGTGTACTTATGGACCCACACATAGGTTGCCATTAGTATTGGCCATATTTATCAGCTACTTTCTAATGCCAGAAAGAGGAAACATGGTTTAGAGTGTGGATGGGGACAAATGTTGTAGTTGATGTTGGAGGCACTTGAGCGATACAAATGGGGTTAGTGCATGCTCATTTAGATGTTCCACAAGATACATGAGATTGTATACCATGAGAGGAAGAGCATGGCCATTAGGGTCTATGTTCTTCAAGTATGGGCATGGGAGAATTTTCCCATTACCAGACCCATTTTTGTAGATGAGAGACAACCCTTAGAGCCGTACATTTGTAGATATCAAGGTCAGCTGACACAGATAGCTCTAGGGAAGACCGAGAAATGGAGAGGTCAACTAGACAACTTAGTGGCAGTAGTATGGAGACCATGGAGGGAGACTAAGGCATGAGATTATGTAGAGGTAGAGCTAGGATACATGTTTTCTTCTTGACCACTGATTGGTCACTCAGTGTAGGTCATCAAGAGATTCCCATTGACTTGCATGTGGCAATAGTATGGTCGACCCTAGGATATATCATAGGAGTACTGCTCTTATTCATGGCTCGCTATAGATGTGGATCATGGTTGGTCAACAAGGTTAGACCTAGGCTATTCCATGATTGATGTGCAAACTCTAGTGGAAACCCAATGGGATTACCTACTAGTAGTAACAAATGGGGGGATGACTCTAGCATATTAGGCACACTTTGTGAGTCACACCTTCCTATGATTCACTGACCTAGTAGGAATGACCATACCCATATAGCTAGTACAGGCACCACTAGCACCACCACAGTAGGCCCTATAGGAGAGAGTGAGGCATAGGACACACCAAGTGCCTGTTCCTCTATGATAGATGAGATTAGACCTAGAAGTTGGTGGCAATGAGACATGACACAGACATCCTCAAGGTGAGATGGGATCCCTAGGAGTGATATGAGGAGACACACAAAGGTCTCATATAGAGGAGCAACCAGCTGAGTAGGGGCTAGGTGATGAGGAGATACAAAATTAGTCTACTGCAGGGCCACATGGTGGAGATATCCAGGCACAAACCCATGATGCCCTTAGGAGATCAAGAGAATTAGTGAGTACATCATAATGATAGTTATGAGAGCTACATATATAGCTTGTAGTGTGAGACACCAAGAGAGCAGAGCAGGATTGTGAGATCCATAGCTTACGAGAGTAGTTAGAGTGAGAGGCCCAAAGATCAGAGCAACAACAAGAATTTTTTTGGCTAAAATTAGGGAGGGAAACCTATTATTATGTAGCATATGTGGTAGTAGTACTAGAGGAGGTAGAGTAGGTGCCCCAATTTTCCTAGTATGCAAGAGAGTCAGGAGGTGCACAGTCTCTGATGAGACTAGATATGCCTCCTCCTCCTCCTTAGCTAGCTAAAGAGGAGGGAGAGGGATAGAGTTGGCTTATTTTGCTCTAATTTTTCTCTTGCTATGTATCAATTGGTGTGCCAACATCATTTTGTATCATTTTGAGATTGACAACACTCAAGTAGTGTTCAGTTTTGAACTGATGTACACTTGTCTTCATATATATATGAGATTTTGATTCGAGTATCTTTGCATGTGTCATCTTTCTCTCTTTATAGTTTGTTGTACATGAGATTTTTATGCTATGATTATGAATGAAAATTTGATATGATGTATGAATGTAGTGTAAATGAGATGAATCATGATAGAATGTATGAAATACAAAATGTGAATGAACTAACATCTCATGTAGTGTTCCATTTTGTTGATAGTGATAGGTATCCCATGAATATTCAGAGGACAAATCAAAGAACCAAATGCTTGTGTAGGCACAAAGAAATATGATACTTTGAAGAAGCCAATAATCCCTCATCATGAAGGATGCAAGTGAATCAATGATCAAACCATGTTCTTATATAATGCAACCCTAGGTCTGGTTACCAAGCTTTGAAAATTATCATCACTGAGAATTTAGTGAAATTATGCATATCATATAATTCCCATTGACATTAAAATCATAGGAATATGAATATGACATGTTCTAGTTTTGTTGAGATTAAATGTAAGCATTCAAGGCATACGAAGCTAGAATGACCAAAGCATTTGTCCCTTTTGATATAGCAAGCAACCATAAGCATCAGAGCATAAATGCTAGGATGACTAGAATGTTTCTTGGGTGCAGACATAGCAAACACATGAGAGATCCTTCTTATGCTAAGTAATTAGTAAGTATTCTATTTGTAATGACCCTTGCATTTGTAACCTGAGAAAAAAGTGTGCTAGGTATACTTGCAGTGACCTGTACATTCACTTAGCAGGATGAGTATCAATATTTACTGCAACATAAAGAGTTCACTCCAACAAGCAAGGAGAAGAACCAACCTTAATGAAGAGTCCATATAAAATGAGTCGAGGTACAAAAAACCATCCAACATGAGATAGAGGCTCTTATAGTGGACACCCCTTTTATATGGATGCTTTAGATCATTGGAACTAAACCATCAAACATAAAATGAAGAAAAGATCATGCCCCCAATCCTCACTTCTCTAGTCAAAAGTGACATCATCGAGTTTCTCAAAGATGCATGATAAAGTGAAAGAAAAACAAACAAATAAAAGCACATCATATCCCAAACAAATTTAGTGTTTTGAGTTCATTTTCTATGTTATAGGATTGATGTCAAGTGTCAATGTTTAGAACCTATATGAAAGAAATTTCTTCAGTAGGGTGATGATAATAGACAAACACAATTGGAAAAATGGTTGACTAAAGTCAAAGATGAATCTTCAATAAGAAGAACCTTAGCAAGAAACTGAGAGATAATAGATAGACACAGTTAGGGGTATGTGCAGGATCATGGTGTGCCAAAAAGTGGCAATGTGAAAAAAATAGAGTTTGAACATGTCTAAAAGCGCTTCAAAATCCGCTCTAATTTTTTTTCACCTATCCAGGTACCAAATCTGGAAAGTAAGGCCCAAGCCTTATCGGATATCCGATATGAGATCCGATATCCGATATCAGCGGCATAAAAATTGGAGGGAAAAGGGACAAAAATTAGAGGGAAAAACAAATTTGTAAGTGATATAACTAATTTGAGTTATGAAATATGTAAAGATATAATATATAATCTATTAATATATAATAATATATTATGTTATTATTATTATTATTATCTATAAATATAATATATATTATTATAATATATTATTATTATAATTACTATATTTTTATTAAATATAATAACATAATATATTATTATTATTATTATCATATGTAAATTATAATATATAATATATTATGTTATTATTATTATAATCTATAAATTATATATATATATATATATATATATATATATATATATATATATATATATATATATATATATATATATATATATATATATATATATATATATATATATATATATATATATATGATTGTTATACTATATTATTATTTTTACTATATTATTTCTAGTGGAGTCATTTATATGGGTCAAAAGGGCTCACAGGATGACCTATGACCCCTTTCGACACATTCCATGATGACATACGTCCCTAAGGGATCCTAGGACCCTTAGGGACATATTAGAATAGTTTATATAGGTCGAAGGGGGTCACAGGATGACCTATGAACCCTTTTGACATATTACAAGATGACATTTGTCCCTAGGGGTCCTAGGACCCTTAGGGACATATTAGAATTATTCATATGGGTCGAAGGGGGTCATAGGGTGACCAATGACCACCTTCAACACATTCCACAATGACATATGTCCTTAGGGGTCCTAAGACCCCTAGGGACATATTAGAATCATTCATATGGGTCGAAGGGAATCATAGGGTGACATATGACCCCCTTCGACACATTCCACGATGACATATGTCCCTAAGGGTCCTAAGACCCCTAGGGACATATTAGAATCTTTCATATGGTTTGAAGGGGGTCATAGGGTGAACTATGAACCCCTTCGACACATTACATGATGACATATGTCCCTAGGGGTCCTAGGACACCTAGGGACATATTAGAATGCTTCATATGGGTCAAAGGGGGTCATAGGTTGACCTATGACCTTCTTTGACCCATTATATGATGACATATGTCTGTAGGGGTCTTAGGACCCCTAGCGACATATTAGAATCATTCTTATGGGTCAAAGGAGCTCATAGGGTGACCTATGACCCCCTTCAACCCATTAGATGACGACGTATGTCCCTAGGGGTCCTAGGACCCCTAAGGACATATTAGAATCGTTCTTATGGGTCAAAGGGGGTCATACATTGATATATGACCCTCTTCGACACATTACATGATGACATATGTCCCTAGGGGTCCTAGGACACCTAGGGACATATTAGAATGCTTCATTTGGGTCAAACGGTGTCATAAGTTAACCTATGACCCCCTTCGACCCATTAAATGATGACATATATAGCTAGGGGTCCTAGGACCCCTAGGGACATATTACAATCATTCTTATGGGTCACAGGGGGTCATAGGTTGACCTCTAACCCCCTCTGACCCATTACATGACGACATATGTCCCTAGAGGTCCTAGGACCCCTAGGGACATATTAGAATGTTTCATATGGGTCAAAGGGGGTCATAGGTTGACCTATGACCCCCTTCGACCCATTAAATGACAACATATATCCCTAGGGGTCCTAGGACCCCTAGGGACATATTAGAATCTTCAACCCATTACATGACGACATATGTCCCCAGGGGTCCTAGGATCCCTAGGGACATATTAGAATCATTCATATGGCTTAAAGGGGGTCATAGATTGACCTATGACCCAGTTCGACCCATTACATGATGACATATGTCCCCAGGGGTCCTAGGATCCCTCAGGACATATTAGAATCGTTCATATGGGTCAAAGGAGGTCATAGGTTTACCAATGACCCCCTTTGATCCATTAAATGACAACATATGTCCCTACCGATCCTAGGACCCCTAGGGACATATTAGAACTGTTCTTATGGATCAACGGGGGTCATAGGTTGACCTATGACCCCCTTCAACCCATTAAATGATGACATTTGTCCCTAGGGGTGCTAAGACCCCTAAGGACATATTAAAATCATTCTTATGGGTCAAAGGGGGTCATAGGTTGACATATAACCCCTTTTGACCCATTAGATGACTACATATGTCCCTAGGGGTCCTAAGACCCCTAGGGACATATTAGAATCCTTCTAATCGGTCAAAGGGAGTCATAGGGTGATCTATGACCCCCTTCGACCCATTACCTGACGACATATGTCCATAGGGGTCCTAGGACCCCTAGGGACATATAAGAATACTTCATATGGGTCAAAGCAGGTCATAGGTTGACATATGACCCTCTTCAACCCATCAAATGATGACATATCTCCCTAAGGGTCCTAGGACCCCTAGGGACATATTATAATCATTTTTATGGCTCAAAGGAGGTCACAGGTTAACCTCCAACCCCCATCGACATATTACATGACGACGTATGTCCCTAGGGGTCTTAGGACCCCTAGGAACATATTAGATTCGTTCATATGGGTCAAAGGGGGTCATAGGTTGACCTATGACCCCCTTCGAACCATTAAATGATGACATATGTCCCTAGGGGTCCTAGGAGCCCTAGGGACATATTAGAATCATTCTTATGAGTCAAAGGGGGTCATAGGTTGACCTATGACCCCCTTTGACCAATTACATGATGACATATTTTCCTAGGGGTCCTAGGACCCCTAGGAACATCTTAGAATTCTTCACGACCCATTACATGATGACATAGTCCCTAGGGGTCCTAGGACCCCTAGGGACATATTAGAATCTTTCATATGGATCTAAGGGGGTCATAGGTTGACCTATGACCCCCTTCAACCCATTATATGATGACATATGTCCTTAGGGGTCCTAGGACCCATAGGGACATATTAGAATCATTCATATGGATCAAAGGGGGTCATAGGTTGACCTATGACCCCCTTCGACCCATTAAATGATGACATATATCCCTAGGGGTCCTAGGACCCCTAGGGACATATTAGAATCATTCTTATGGGTCAAAGGGGGTCATAGGTTGACCTATGACCACCTTCGACACATTACATGATGACATATGTCCCTAGGGGTCCTAAGACCCTTAGGGACATATTAGAATGCTTCATATGGGTCAAACGGGGTCATATGATGACCTATGACCCCCTTTTACCCATTAAATGACAAGATATGTCCCTAGGGGTCCTACGACCCTTAGGGACATATTAGAATTGTTCTTATGGGTCAAAGGGGGTCATAGGGTGACCTATGACCCCCTTTGAACCATTACATGATGACATATGTCCTTAGGGATCCTAGGACCCCTATGAACATATTAGAATGCTTCATATGGGTCAAAGGGGGTCATAGGTTGACCTATTACCCCCTCCGACCCATTAAATGATGACATGTCCCTAGGGGTCCTAGGACCCCTAGGGACATATTATAATCGTTCTTATGGGTCAAAGGGGGTCATAGGTTGACCTATGACCTCTTTCGACCAATTACATGATGACATATGTCCCTAGGGGTCCTAGGACCCCTAGAGAGATATTAGAATCATTCTTATGGGTCAAAGGGGGTCATAGGGTGACCTATGACCCCCATCAACCCATTAAATGATGACATATGTCCTTAGGGGTCCTAGGACACCTAGGGACATATTAGAATGCTTCATATGGGTCAAAGGGTGTCATAGGTTGACCTATGACCTCCTTCGACCCATTAAATGATGACATATATCCCTAGGGGTCCTAGGACCCCTAAGGACATATTAGAATCATTTTTATGGGTCAAAGGGGGTCATAGGTTGACCTATGACCACCTTTGACACATTACATGATGACATATGTCCCTAGGGGTCTTAAGACCCTTAGGGACATATTAGAATGCTTCATATGGGTCAAACGGGGTCATATGATGACCTATGACCCCCTTTTACCCATTAAATGACAAGATATTTCTCTAGGGGTCCTAGGACCCCTAGGGACATATTAGAATTGTTCTTATGGGTCAAAGGGGGTCATAGGGTGACCTATGACCCCCTTCAAACCATTACATGATGACATATGTCCTTAGAGATCTTAGGACCCCTACGAAGATATTAGAATGCTTCATATGGGTCAAAGGAGGTCATAGGTTGACCTATGACCCCCTTTGACCCATTAAATGATGACATATGTATCCAGCGGTCCTAGGACCCCTAGGGACATATTAGAATCATTCTTATGGGTCAAAGGGGGTCATACGTTGTCCTATGACCCCCTTTGACCCTTTAAATGATGACATATGTCCCTAGCGGTCCTAGGACCCCTAGAGATATATTAGAATCATTCTTATGGGTTCAATGGCGTTATAAGTTGAACTATGACCCCTATGACCCCTTTCGACAGATTACATGATGACATATGTCCCTAGGTGTCCTAGGACCCCTAGGGACATATTAGAATTGTTCATATGGGTCAAATGGGGTCATAGTTTGACCTATGACCCCCTTTGACCCATTACATGATGACATATGTCCCTAGGGGTCCTACGATCCCTAGGGACATATTAGAATTGTTCATATGGGTCAAAGTGGCTCATAGGTTGATTTATGACCCTCTTCAACCCGTAAAAATGATTCTAATATCTACCTAGGGGTCTTAGGACCCCTAAGAACATATGTCATCATTTAATAGGTCGAAGAGGATCATAGGTACCCCTATGGGCCCCTTTGACCCATAAGAACGATTCTAATATGTCCCTAGGGTTCCTAGGACCCCTTAGGGACATATGTCATCATGTAATGGATCGAAGGGGGTCATAGGTCAACCTATGACCCCCTTAGACCCATAAGAACAATTCTAATACGTCCCCAAGGGTCCTAGGACCCCTTGCTATATATGTCATCATTTAAGGGGTCGAAGGAGGTCATAGGTCAACCTATGACACCCTTTGACCCATATGAAGCATTCTAATATGTCCCTAGGTGTCTTAGGACCCCTAGGGACATATATCGTCATGTAATGTGTCGAAGAGGGTCATAAGTCAACCTATGACCCCTTTTGACCGATAAAGACATATGTCATCATCTAATGGGTTGAAAGGGGTCATAGGTCACCCTATGAGCCCCTTTGACCCATAAGAACGATTCTAATATGTCCCTAGGGGTCCTAGGACCCCTAGGGACATATGTGGTCATGTAATTGGTCAAAGGGAGTCATAGGTCAACCTATGACCCCCTTTGACCTATAAGAACAATTCCAATATGTCCTTGGGGGTCCTAGGACCCCTAGGAACATATGTTATCATTTAATAGGTCGAAAGGGATAATAGGTCAACCTATGACCACATTTGACCCATAAGAATGATTGAAATATGTCCCTAGGTGTCCTGGGACTCCTATGTACATATGTCATCATTTAATGGGTTGAAGGGCATCATAGGTAAACCTATGACACCTTTTGATCCATATGATGCATTCTTACATGTTCTTAGGGGTCCTAGGATTACATGTTCTTAGGGGTCCTAGGACCCCTAGGGACATATGTCATCATGTAATGTGTCAAAGTGGGTCAATTGTCAACTTATGACCCCCTTTGACACATAAGAACAATTCTAATATGTCCCTAGGGTTTCGAGGACCCCTAGGGACATATTTCATCATGTAATGTGTCGAAGCGGGTCATAGGTCAACCTATGACCCCCTTCGACCCATAAAAATGATTCTAATATGTCCCTAGGGGTCCTAGGACCTCTAGGGACATATGTCATTATGTAATGGGTCGAAGGGGATCATAAGTCAACCTATGAGCCCCTTCAACCCATATGAATGATTCTAATATGTCCCTAGGGGTGCTAGGACCCCTAGGGACATATGTCGTCATGTAATGGGTCAAAGGGGGTCATAGGTCAACCTATGATGCTCTTTGACCTATATGGACGATTCTAATATGTCCCTAGGAGTCCTAGAACCCCTAGGGACATATGTCATCATTTAATGGGTCGAAGGGGGTCATAGGTCAACCTATGACCCCCTTTGACCCATAAGAATGATTCTAATATGTCCCTATGGGTCCTAGACCCCTAGGGACATATGTCATCATTTAATGGGTTGAATGAGGTCATAGGTCAACCTATGACCCCTTTTGACCCATAAGAACGATTCTAATATGTCCTTAGGGGTCCTAGGACCCCTAGGGACATATGTCGTAATGTAATGCGTCGAAAGGGTTCATAGGTCAACCTATGACCTCCTTCGACCCATAAGAACGATTCTAATATGTCACTAGGGTTCCTAGGACCCCTAGGGACATATGTTGTTATGTAATGGGTCGAAGGGGGTCATAGGTCAACCTATGACCCCCTTTGACTCATATATATTAATAACATACATATTAATATAATAATATATATTAATAACACACACACACACACACACACACACATATATATATATCTATATATATATGGTTATTATATTTAATAAAAATATTACATTATTATATCTATATTAATAACATTACTTTATATATATATATATATATTACGTTATTATCTTTATTAAAAATAATAATAATATAAATTATATTTATAGATTATAATGAGAATAACATAATATATTATTATATATTAATATATTATATGTTATATCTTTACATTACGTTATTATATATATATATAATATATTATAATACATATTTACATAGTAATATAAAAAAAAAAAAAAATTTATAAATTATAAGCTATAAAATATTATGTTATAATATATATTACGTTATTATATATATTAATAACACACACACACACATAACTTTATTATATTTAATAAAAATATTACGTTATTATATATATATTAATAACATACATATATATATATATATTACGTTATTATATATATTAATAACATATATATATATATATAAGGTTATTATATTTAATAAAAATATTACGTTATTATATATATATATTAATAACATACTTATATATATAATATATATATATTACGTTATTATATTTAGTAAAAATAATAATAATATAAATTATATTTATAGATTATAATGAGAATAACATAATATATTATTATATATTAATATATTATATGTTATATCTTTACATTATGTTATAATATATATATATATAATATTATAATACATATTTACATAGTAATATAACAAAAATAATTTATAAATCATAAGCTATAAGTCTTAAATCCGGTTTTCCCTCCAAAATGGGTTGGGATTTCAAAATTTTCACCAAAATTCACCTAGCCATATCGGATATCCGATTTGAAATCTGATATCCGATTTCAAATCTGATATTCGATTTGAAATCCGATATCCGATTAGGCTTGGTATTTACCAAGCCTACCCGGTCAACCCGAAAGACGTGTTTGAAGAGGGTTTTAGTGATACTCAGACTTTGGGTAGTCGTCTGACAATGTTATTTTGATTGAAATTGAATGAAATGAAAAGGGTTTTTTAATATCGCTCTGAAGATTCCATCAATATAATTTCTGTCAAATTATGAGATTGATAACTATTTATTAGTTAATTATCAATGAAGATTATTGTAAAGTGTTGATTGACATACTGATTGAAAAACAGCTATAATTTTCAAACGGTATAACATTTTTTAAATCTAAAAATTGCGTCACATTCTATGCTTTGCCTAGTATAAGAAAAAATTAAATTAAATTAAATTTGGTAAAATTTTCTATTAATTAAGGTGGTCAGACATGAGACTTTTTTTTTTCAAAAAAGTTTTGGTAAAAAATTCATATTTAATTATTTATTTGGAATTAAAATACCAAAAAATATGCGTCACATTCGGGCATGAGTCTATTTTTCATATCTATAATTATATTAAAAAAATATTATCATTTGATTTTGATTAAGGTGGTCAGACATACACCTACTTTTTATTTTTGCCCTGAAATTTTTGTAGTACTGCATTAAAATTCAACCTTTTGACCAATCAATTATATTTTTCTCCTGATAAGGCCTAGTAGTTTAGAAACTACATTCAATTTCTTACAGATTATTTCCTTACAAATTTTTGATATAAAGTCCATAACCACTTTAAAATTATGTGTCAAGTTGACATAACCCTGATTTTTTTATTTTTCATTGCCACTTAAGGCCATAGTTGGGTACACCATGATCCTGCACATACCCTTAGGACAACTAGTGATTGATGTGAGAGAGATATCCGATGAGAGGAATCTCAAAAGTGACACTAACGATAGTAGGTAGACATAGTTAGAACAACTGGTGACTGATGCAAGAGAGATCTCCCATGAGAGGAATATGAAAAATGACACTAGCGATGATAGTCAAACATAGTTAGAACAACCATTAAGGCCCCGTTTGTTTGCTGGAATTAACCTAGAATAGGGAAACAGGAATAGAAAAATTGGAATAAATCTATTCCAATTTTGGCCCAAAATGAGAATAAATCGAATTCCAAAAAAAAAATTAGAATTAGATTTATTCTCATTTTGGGCCAAAATTGGAATAGATTTATTCCAATTTTCCTATTCCCGTTTCCCTATTCTAGGTTAATTCCAGCAAACAAAAGGGGCCTAATTGATATGAGAGAGATCTCCCATGAGAGGAATCTCAAAAGTGACACAAGTGATAGTAGGCAGATGCAGTTAGAACAACTAGTGACTAATGTTAGAGATCTTCCATGAGAGGAATCTTAGAAATGACACTAGTGATAGTAGGCAGACATAGTTAGAATAACTAGTGACTAATGCTAGAGGTCTTCCCTGAGAGGAATCTCAAAAGTGACACTAGTGATCGTATAAAAATGTAGTTATAACAATTGGTGACTAATGCAAGAGAGATTCCTATGACACTATAGGGTGTTTCTACTGAGCTATGCCAAGATTCAGTCCATGGATACATGAGCGAAAGAAACAAACTAAAGTAGGAAAACAACTGTACAAGATCCAGAAGATACGTTGCAATATGGAGCATTTGGAACAAGAGGAGCCTGTTTACTAGGTTTTCACCTTCTTGGTAGAGATTCTTTTTTTTACTACCATGATGCCTATTTGCCAAGTTTTCATCAATGCCACTTTTTCTTCTTTTTCATTTTTTTTGTATTTTTCTCTTTTTGTATTTTGTATTTTTTGTATTTTTGAAATATTTTTGGTATTACCAAGGTGCCTATTGCTAGTTTTTCACCAAGATAATGATTTTTTTAGGACTTTTAAGTATATACAAAGAGCTTTTGAAATTACATTAGCTGAAGAACTTCTTCAAATGGAGAGTGTTGATGGGCTCCTTGAGCACCTTTCCCTTAGCTATAGAAAGTTGGTAAGCACCAGATCTAAACACTACAGTAACTATGTATGGACCAAACCAGTTGGGAAAAAACTTTCCTTTTTGTACTCATTGTTGCTGATTCTTGGGGTTTTCTCTCAGAACAAGATCACCCAGTTGGAAGTCACATGGCTTAACTTTCTTATTGTAGATTCTAGACATATGCTGCTGATAAGATCAAAGATGATTGCACACCACTTGCTGACATTCATCTAATACTTCTAGCTCTTGAAGCTGCGATATTTTGTAGTGATCATTAGTAATGAGGCCTTTCATCTAGATTCTCAAAGTAGGAATCTCAACCTCAATTGGAAGCACAACATCTGCTCCATATACCAAAGCAAAGGGAGTTGTACCCATTAGAGTTTTGATACTTGTTCTATAAGCCCATAAAGCTAGATTAGTTTGAAGGTGTCAGTCCCTTCTAGATTTTTTGATTGTGTGATGCAAGATCTTAAGGATCGCCTTGTTGGATTCTTTTGCCTCACCATTACCCTTGGGGTGATAAATAGAAAACCAATGTTGTGTGATTCTGAACTTTTTGCACAACTCCTTAAGATCCTTGTTTTTAAACTATCCTCCATTGTCATTAATAATGGAGGAAGGTACACCATACCTACATATGATGTAATTCATAATGAACAGAGCTACAATTTTTCCATTTTCTATAGAGAGAGGGACTACCTTGACCCACTTAGTGAAGTAGTCTATAGCTGTAATGATGAACTTGTGTCCATTTGAAGAAGATGGGTGAATTTGACCCACAAGATCAAAGGCCCATTTTTGGAATGGCCACAGTGTAATAGATGGAATTAGCTCCCTAGTTGGAGTGTGAACCAAATTTCCATGGAGCTGACATTGTTTGTAGGACATGGTGTATTTGATTTCCTCTTACTCCATATTTGGCCAATAGTAACTAGCTCTAATAAGTTAATGAGCTAGTGTCAAGCTGTTAGAATGAGCTCTACAAATGCTCTCATGTACATCAATTAATGCATGCTTGGACTCATTAGCTTCTAGACACCTAAGGAGTGTTCCATCAAGAACTCTCCTAAACAAGGCATTAACAATAATAACATACCATGAAACATTGCAGATAAGGTGACATTTTTCATCCCAAGTTAGATTTTTTGGGATGGTTTGATCATGCATATAAGAGTATATATGGTGTTATTGAGATGAGTCATGTCCTATAATAGAACATATCATCTGAGATTTATGGGAATTATAGGTAGGGTAAAGTAACATTTCCACCAAGAACTCATGCTGGAGATCATTCTCTGGCATCTGTAACACAGAAGCAAGAGTAGAAATTACATCAGTTACTTTTTTGTCTACCCAAGGAAGTTGTTGAAAAGTGATATGAGTAAAGTATTTCTTCAGTTCATCCACCATGTGTTTATAAGGTCTTAGTTTCTTATCCTTCATTTGGTACACATCATTGACCTAGTTGATTATGAGTTGTGAATCACCAAAGATGTTTAATTCATCCACTCTCCATTTGAATATGATCTTCATGCCATTAATTAGGATTTTATATTCTGAAATGTTTGTACAAGGAAACATAATCTTGTATGCCTTAGGCAATGAATACCATTGTGGTGTTATGAATAAGAGCCCAATACCAGATCCCTATTGTGTGAAGGAACTACCAAAGAACATCACCCAAGTTTTGTGTGTGAGTGTTAGGATTGATTCATTAGGAAAATCAATGTTTAGTAGAAGAAGACTCTATATTGCTGCTTCTTCTAATTGATCAATGATCACTTGTCCTTTGATAGCCTTTCTCTCAACATATTGAATGTCAAACTCACTTAATATCATGACCCACTTAGCTAACCTTCCTGTTAGAGCTACATTACTAAGTAAGGACTTTAGTGGATCAATTTTAGCAACCGGTCATACAATATGAGTGAGCATGTAGTGTCTCAACTTTTGGAAAGAAAAGACGAGTTCCAAGTAGGCCTTCTTAATGATACTGTAATTTATTTCATAAGAAATTAGCATGTGACTCAAGTAGTAGCTAGCTCTTTCCTTTTTATCATTATCTTTTTGAGCTAGCAAGGTACCAAGAGATGACTCTATTTCTAAGATATATAAAATAAGAGGCTTCCTATAGATAGGAGGCATCAAGATTGGTGGATTATGTATTTCTTTATCTATATTAGGCTCTAATCGCAATCTTGGCTCCAGTTATATTTCACACCTTTATGTATATTCTCGATAAAAGCTTGTGACCTATCCACCGGCTGTGAGATGAATCTATGAATGGATTGAACTCTTCCGTTTAAGCCTCTAATCTAACTAATATTACGTGGTGGAGGTATGTCCATGATTGCTTGAACTTTCTCTGGATCGACCTTAATTCCTTTCACAGACACAATGTAACCAAGTAATTTCCTAGATATTACACCAAATGTACATTTCTCGGTGTTAAGTCTTAGACTAAATTTCTCCATACAATCTAGGGTGGGTCCAAATCTTGAAGGTGAGTGTTGCATTTTGTGCTCTTAACTAAGGTATCATCAACATAGTCCTTCATGGTCTTATGCATCATATCATGGAAAATTGTAGTAACTACCCTCTGATATGTGGCACCAGCATTTTATAGACCAAATGGCATTATGTTGCAACAAAAGGTTCCCCATGCACAAGTAAAAGTAGTCTTTCCCTAATCTTCTGGTGCAATTTTGATCTAATTATAACCATAAAATCCATCCATTAGTGAGTACATTTCATATCCTGCTATCATATCCACTATCATATCAATGTTGGAGAGTGGAAAATTATCCTTTAGACATGCTAAGTTCAAATCTTAGAAATCTATACAAACTCTGATAGATTTGTCATGCTTGGAGACTAGAACAATGTTTGATACCCATTCAACATAATCAATAGCATAGATGAAATCAACTTTCAAAAGCTTTTCCAGTTCAACTTTGACAAGTAATGCAACATGAGGATGCATTTTTCTAAGTTTTTGTTTGACTGGTTTAACTCCAGGTGCAATAGATAAATGATGCATTATGTGATTAGGATTTAAGCCTAGCATGTTTGAGTATGTCCATGCAAAATTTATCTTTTTCTCTTGGAAGAAGGAAATGAATTCCTCTTTTTCTTCTAGAGATAAAGACTATGCAAGATGTATCATGTGAGGTTGTTCCTCTATTCCCAAGTTGACCAGTTGTGTTGGTTCTATCAACATTGATGATCTTTCCTGAAAATGACTAGGAAGTGCATCAAATATCTCATCCATAGGTACCTCAGAGAGGTTTTCACCTTTGGATATGTCGTTCAATTTTATTATTTTAGGTTTTGATACTCCACAATGTGGTTTTCACCATTAGACCTTCTATTTCTTTTCTTTTTGATTGTATGACTAAGATATTTGATGTCAACTTCAATCATGTTGATGCTTTGTTCACTAGTGGAATATGTTATAGGTTTGACAATGTTTAAGTAGCAAACAAGAGTATAGTCACTCTGGAATGTAGGGACTTCACTAGATGCATTGGAATTCTAGTCTCTGAGCTTGGAATAGGTGAGTGAAAGAGATGCAGCAGGTTTAGTAGTGTTTACAATATAGTCATCAAATATGTGGATAAGAAATTTGTGTTTGAATACCTCTAAGTTCTAACATCATGAATTGAATACTTGATGACACTAGTTGGATGAGACTCATCCAACCTAACCCTAAACAATTCACCTACTTTGAGTAGGTTTTTATAGACATGCACTTGATCGATATCATTTTCTGTAGTCGCATCCAATTGGACCACTCAATTAAACCATTTTTGTTGCATCCAATTGGACCACTCCCCTTTTAGCCAAATAATTTCATGAGTTTAAGATCTAGACCATACTTTTCAAGAGTAATTTTATGAGACTGTTCTATGAGGTCAATTGGAGTTTCCTCTTTGTTTATCCATACAACAATGGCTCTATTTTCATTTTCCTCTTTGAGAGGTATAGTAGCTTTAAACAAAGGTACCATTGTACTTAGTTTGAGGTGTCAACAAAAAAGGTCTCTTTGCTTTAGATGGTCTCCCATAATGATAGGGAGACTCAGGAAGAGACGTCAAAAATAGAACTAGTTCTATGTGATATTTACCCATTTCAGTTTCTTTTAGCTTGAATGATTTCTCAATTTGTTTCAGCTTATTATCATGATGATTTGTAGACTCCCTATTAGTAGGTACAAAGCCTTCAGTAGATTTCAGCATGTTACAAGTATAGCTAGTATTTGTAGGTATAGTGACTTCAGAGCTATGAAATGGAAACTTTACGCTTTGATGGTAAGTGGACGGTAAAACTTGCATTTCATGTATCCATGGTCTTCCTAATAGAATGTTGTAAGCTAAGGGAATGTCAAGGACTTGACAAGTGACATCCCTTTCTATAGGACCAACTCGGAGAGGCAACACAACAAGACCCAAAGGTTTGCAATTGACCTAGTCATATGCTTTGATAGTTATTTTGCGACAAGGGTCAATGGACTCTTTAGAATAGCCCAATTTTTTGAGAAAAACATCAGAGACAACATTTAAATTAGCTCCATTATCAATGAGCACATGGTAGACACATTCCTAGTGTATCATGACCTCAATATGTAGAGGTTGGTTATGCAAATGACTTAGTGAATTTTTGTCCTCCTCAAAGAAGGACATATAGTAAGGTGAGGTTAGATGACTTACCATAGATTGGAACCTCTCAAGATCGAGGTCTTGAGGTACATTTTCCTCAGTGAGCACTTTGTCAAGAATCTACCTATGACTAGGCAAGATTTTGAGCAATTCAAAGATCATGATTTGAACATTTGTTCTTTGTAATTGATCGAGGATACTATAGCTAGTAGCCACAAAAGATGTAACTTTTGTTCCTTTGCTAGATGGAACAACAAGAGGTTTGTCTTTGTGTTGTTCTAACTTAGGAGTAGAAGGCATATGGCATTTGAGTACTATCTTGGCATGGGAACATGTAAAAATGTTGGCACAAGATTGTGTTGGTTCGTTGTTAGATGTATTGGATGTAGGACCCCTTAAGACAAATGGTGTCTTAAGTTTAGTTTTGTCTTGCTTTCCCTTAATCGTGATAATGTCACAATACTCAACATCCATCAGTTCAACCATGTAGACTATCTCATCATCATCACTAGAGTACGTATAGTTGATCTTGTTATGAGATTTTTTCTTTGAGTTTTCTCCCTTTTCATAGTGTGGGAATGGCTCCTTGAAAACCTTGTGATCCAAGTTCTTGTTATACCCATCCACAAGAATATCACCATCATCAATTAGGTCTTGGAATTTGTGATGCAAGTTGATGCAATTGCTTGTTTTGTGACCTTTGTTCTAGTGATATTCATAAACTGTAGTTTTATTCCACCATGAAGGCCATGGTTGTGGATCATAAGGATGAGAGTTATTCAATGGAAAAATGAGCTTGTTTTGTAGCAAGGTCTTGTAGACCACATCCAAAGATTCACCAAGAGATATATATTCTCATTTTAGGCATGTGACCCAAGATGAGTTTTTTTGTTTATTTCCAAATGTCTTTTCATTAGAAGGAGGTTTATCAACAATCTTAGATGCTTTGAGATTGTTTTTAAGATTGAACGTTGCCTTAGCAAGTTTAGGAGTAATGTTGTCAATGATTCCATCATGTACCACCTCTAAGTTCTTGTTTACATACTTAGATTTGTCTTTATTAGAGGTTGATCCTTGTTTGGTGTCCTTTTGAAGGGTTATTTGGCCCTTTTTGACCATGAATTCCTCTATTTGGATAGCTTGTGTGACCATGTCTTCAAAGGTGCATGGACCTTGAAGTTAAACTTTATACCTAAAGTTAGGTAAAATATTATCAATGACGATGTCAATTTTTTTCGTTTCAAAAATCTTTCATGAATATTTGGTGTAGAATTGTCTCCATCTCTGAAGGAATCTGAGGAAAGGTTCCCCAACTTTTTGTTTAAGGTTACACAAGTCTTGTATGTTAACTGGATGTTGTATGTTGTGGGAGTACTGTTGGACAAATAGGTTAGCAATCTCATTGAATATTTTAATACCAATAGGAAACCATGAAATTCATTCCATGGCATGACCACCTAGACTTTGTGGGAATAGATGCATAAGATATGTTTGATTATGCATAAATTCCATATACAAGGAATTAAATTCTCATAAATGATCTCGGGGATTGGAAGTTCCAAAGTATTTATAAAACTTGGGTAACTCAACTCCTCTTGGAAAAGGAGGCATATCTATACTCTTGTCAAAAGGAAGTGGACAAAGAGTGTCTAAGGTGTATGTTTTTGTAGGTTTGTCCATATCATGCATCATTTGGGCTAACTATTCTTGCATGATCTTTAGTTTTTTTTGCAACTTAGACATTTTAGTTTCTTGTTCAAGTGTAATGATTGTTTCGAGATTAAAGTGATGAGGTAGCTTAGCTCCCCCTTGGGTAAGTTTGAGAAAGTATTTCTCTTTCTCTTCTTTAAGCAAGATTTCCATGAATTTCTAGAAGTTTTTTTCCTTACAACATCTTTCGATATGTTTGGGAAGTATTTATTTGTCTTCCTCATTCTCATTAGTAAAAGGCTCTTTCCATCTTTCATTCCTTTATTGATCTTGTTCTCTACTATGTTCTCCATTTTCTGGTTCATGATAGACCATTTTAGGAATGTGAAAAGTTTTAGTGTATGTTGGTTGAAAAGGTCGTCTGAATAAAAAATTAGTTTTATTATTTGGAGATGTATGACCTTTGCTAGTTTTAGGATCCTCTTGATACAAGGGATTCCTAGTTTTTTGTAAATTTATGGAAAACATTCTCTGAACACGAGGTGATCTAACAAGTGAAGGAGATCATGAAGACTCCTCACTAGATGTACTGGATACAGACCATGTATAAGCTGAAAAGTGACCTCTACCACAACTAGTTCCCTAGCTCTTCCTCATCTAAGTCTATGGGGATAAAACATGTTTCTGCTTCTTGTTGCCATACTCATAGACAAGGACAAAAATAAAAAGCCTAGAGAAGAACCATAATAGAATGTAGTCTCAAAAAAGTGAGATAAGAGTGTTGTATACTTAGGTATGAGTCATCTAAGTAATGGCTAGAATAGCCAAGGATTATGACTATTGTGACACAAAGTATGACAAACATGAAAGGACAAGGATAAGATAACTGAGTGAGGAGACTAGTTTGCATGTAGATCACAAGTTATTAGCTAAGCAAGAAGTTTCTATTTTACACTATTTGTAGATAGAGAAGTGATCAAGTGTTGTAGGCATAGATCAGATGTGGAGTGTAGATAACTTTGACATAATAGTTTGACAATTTTAGGATAAGATCCTGCGTGAGAATTCATAGTGAACAACATGAGGAAGTACAATGAAGTAGACAAAGACCTAGAACAACAAATTTTGACCAATTTTCTCATGTGAGGACTTGCATAAAGTTGTGTGAGGGGTTGTCAGTTTGACTAAAAAGGCATAGTTTTGGCATAAAAAGACACAATTTTGAAAAATATTCACAGGGAGTCTCATGAGGAATTACATAGAGTCATGCGAGGAAGTGCTGATAGGGTGTTTTCTTGTGCAAAAAATCATAGAATTGGGTGCAAGAATCTGGATAGACTGATAGTTTTTGATTGAACTTGAAGATATTTTCATTGATTTCAACAATTCTAAATAAAAGTCTGATTATGTTGACAAGTTTTAGATAAATATTAGGATAGTTTTCAAGTTTTGGACAACATTTTGGTTTTCAAATAGATATATGCTTTTAGATAGACACAGGAAGCAAGAAATAGTTGCAAACAATCCAATTGAGGATAAAGAAACTTAGAAGGATGGGGGAGCCTTGATATTTTATTTGTTTGAAATATTTGGACATGTTTAAAGACACAAAAAAGACACACTTTATCCCTATAACCAAAAATGGTAGAGGACGCAAAACCTTTGTCTCACAACTTATGTGCATGCATTCACCTCACACAGTCGTGTCACCCCACTAGTGGGCACCCATGTTTTTGGTGTATTATAAGGACTCAATAACATATACACTAAATGAGCACCCTTGTGGCAGGGGTCAAGCACATATACCTCCTTCTAGAATCTAGGTACATGCCTATTGTGAGTATCTATAGGAGAGATTCTGCCCCTTCCTTGTACAAAGATTATGCCCCCTTTTGGAGGAGAACCAAGTAGCAACTAAGAGCTTTTTACTTGGCTTCTATTTATATCATCCTCAAGTGGCTTTGTGAATGAAGTTGAGGCCAAAATCCCACACTAGCATCTATAAGTGCACACACTTAACTAGCAAGATTGGGGCTGATGTCGACCCGTGCAGAATACAGAGTCTCTTCTTGATATGTGATATCATAATGAAGAAGAGGAAATTAACATGTCTTTGGAGTCTTTCGCTCAAAAAAGCTTCTTTATTATAGTGAGTTGGAATCTCCAATGAAATGAGTTTCCTCACTCAAGTCATTCCTAGAGTTTGGATTGCTCTGGAAAGCCCTCTAAAAGGTTGACTCAGACAGGTGGTTCAAATTTAAGGGTCTAGGTTTCTAATTTCCCTCAAGGGGAAAGAGCATACTCCTCTACCTTGTCACCTTACCCAAACACACATAACATGTTCATCACCGAGTTATCTTATCAATCTTAACTTGTCTTTTCTTAAAATTTTGATTTCCTAAAAGGAATTCATCATCCTTTCATAGAAAAGACTCATATAGGAGAACCACTAACTTTCTTGCCTCTCTTGGGTACTATCTTTCAAAAGCATCTAGGTTTCTAATTTACTGTTGGGCATCACTTCAAAGTAGTAAAGAGCATACTCCCCTATTCCTTTGTCTTGCACCCTACGAAGTTCACAAGCCCTATTAAACTATGTGTGAGAAAGTAGTAAAGAAAAAAAAATATTTTAGTGGGTTTTAAATGATTTCTTTGACAACATCTTGCAATCAAACCATCAATACTATTTCAAAGGTTTGTAATAAAGTTTCTTTCACGAGCATCCTGCAAACCACTATTAAGCTACTAAAAAATTAGAAATTAAAATGAAAATGCTTTAGAAAATACTATTAGTTAAATCATCATGATAAACACTAAATTTGAAAACTGCATAATGCAATTGCTGATGTAGAATTTTGTGCAAAATCCTGCACAAGCTCGCACGAGAAAATGATGTGTACCATGCAAGAAATTGTGCAATTATACACTATTTTCCTTGAGGAAGTGTAGTACAAGGAGTGAAATTTTAGATTCTTTGCATGAAAATGAGATTTTTCACACAAGAAATTAGAGTACTGTACGAATGACAATGACAAAATTAAATAAAATGTAGAAAAAATAGAACAAATGAGGCCAAAAATTGGATTTCTTAGCTCCACAGTGGCTGCCAGAAATGTATGCATGAAATGTGGGCCTCTCACTTCACACACACTTCAATATGATAATTATATGTGAAATCATCCCAAAATGAACATTGAGTTGTTCATCCAAAACTATTCAGAAAATCAATTTGTTGCCTCCTAACTACATGGATTATGCTATTACTCTTAAAATGAGAAGCTAGCAACTAGACCTCTAGTACAAAGGATTTAATTAAGCTATATGAGAATGCATATTAATCTTAAATGTATGCAAACTTAATCTAAGAATAAGAAAAGAACAATTAATCAAAATGGATGCATTATTAAACTATATGAGATTAATATGCAAAAATTTTAAGCTAAGAATGCAAGAGTGATGAGTAGCTATTTCAGCATAAATTTGATGTAATTCATGTGCATCCTCTGTAATGAGGAATTGAAGGCTTCTAAAATAGAATTCTAGGAATCGATCAACAATCAAGATCAAGTAGAACAGATGGTTGAGATTGGAAATGAGATTTAGTTGGAGTGGAAACTTCCTTGTGTAGATGGAGTTAACTAATTCACTTCTGAGTGTGAGAATGAGTTAATTGAGTTAATTCCATTCACAATTCCAGTTCACTCAGAGTTTCCATTTTTGAACTAAAGAGAGAAATTGGAGAGAATATTTAATTTAATAAAATAGAATATGACCTCATAAATGAATAGTATTAATTAGTTGAATAATTAAATTCAATAAATTAAAATGACGATATATTCTTATTAAATCAAATACATTTAATTCCCTTGTACATTAGCTAAAAGGATAATTTTAATTTAATTAAAATATGAAGACTTATAATTAAATTAAACTTATTCAATAGATTTAATGTAATTAATTTGACTCAATACTTAGGAATTAAATAAAGAGTGTAATAAATACATATTAGGGTTTTTTGCATTTGACACTTAGGTCAAGTAGCAATTATTAGAATCATTTTTTTTTAGTAAAATAGGACTTAGGATTGATCAAATAGACTAGAATTGGTTTAGTATAGCAATGTGCCAATTTTGGAGTATTACACTAACACTAACAAATTTTTGGAAAGTGCAAATATGAAGTTTGATGAATATACATAGGTACATGAAGCTAAACCTAAGAGGGAAACTATATAGTACAAAACCTTCATATACTACTATGAAGACATGAATGCTGATGAAGCTGTGGACCAAGGTGTAAATCAACAGTAACAAGTATCAGTAAATACTGAATCAAATACAATGGATGTTGAGTTGCATACAGAAACTGATTTGCAAACAAAATCCAAGGTACATTCTGATAGTGAGATAAGTATACATGAAAGGAATGTTGATTTACTTGATAGAGGAGTACATAGTGATTCTAAAGTTGACATATCCATTGAAGAAAGAAGAGTATAACCAAGATTGTCAAAGTATGTCAAGAGACATCATCTTGCTAAATAAGTTATTAGAGATAAAGAAGCTAGACCAATGACAAGGAATAGGTTGAGAAGTGATACATTTTTCTTCAGCATGCATGAACCTAAGTCAGTGAAGGATGCATTAGAGAATGAAGACTGGAGTAAAGCCATGAAAGAAGACATTGATTAGATTGAGAAGAATAAAACATGGACTCTAGTACCCAAACTAGAGAACAAGAATGTGATTAGAACCAAGTGCATGTATAGAAACAAATTGGATGAGAATGGTAAAGTCATAGGGAATAAGGTAAGATTAGTTTGCAAGGGATATGTACAAGAAGAGTGAATTAACTATGAAGAGACATTTTCTCTAGTTGCAAGATTCGAAGGAGTAAGAACTTTTCTTGCTTACTCTGCATACAAAGGTTTCAAAGTTTATCAAATGAATGTGAAGTCAACATTTTTGAATGGTATACTAGAAGAAGAGGTTTACATTTAACAACTAGAAGAATTTTTTGATCCAAACAACAAGAAAATGGTATGTAGATTACACAAAGCTTTATATGGTTTAGATAAGCCCCAAGAACATGGTATGAAAGGCTTCCCAACTATCTTGTGAAGATTGGTTTTTAGAAGATTGATGATAATAAAAATCTATAATTGAAGAGGTAAAGGGATTTTAATAGCTGAAATATTTGTTGATGATATCATATTTGGAGGAAAAAAATGCAAATGGTGTAAAACATTTGCAAATGAAATGAAGAAAGAATTTGAGATGTCTATGTTTGGAGAGATAAAGTTCTTTGTTAGTTTACAAGTATATCAAATGAAATATGGTATTTACATCACTTAGTCTAAGTATGTAAAGAAAATATTAATTTTTTTGGTATGGATGATTCAAAACCTATTAGTATTGATATGGTGATAGGACACAAACTATCCAAAACTGATGATTTTGCTGAAGTAAATCAAACATTGTACAAGTCTATGATTGGCAAATTGCAATATGTAGTACATAGAAGACCTAGCATTACATTAGCTATTTGGATTGTTGCAAGGTTTTCTACAAATCTTAAGGAGAATCATTTGATGGCTATTAAAAGGATCATGAGATACTTGAAAGAAACAAAAGACTATGCTCTATACTACAAGAAGAATAATAAGTTTGAATTAAGAGTCTATACAAATGTTGATTGGGCTAGAAACATTGATGACAAAAAGAGTACAAGTGGTGGAGCATTTTTCTTAGGAAAGAGATTGGTCACCTAGACCAATAAGAAACAAAATTGTACATCTCAATCTACTACTAAAATTGAATATGTGGCTGCTATAGTAAATTGTACAAATGTGGTAAGGATCAAACAACTACTCAAAAGAATGAAGGAAGAAATTAATGAGCTTGTGGTACTTTATTGTTATAATACAAGTGCTATAAACATATCAAAGAACCTTTTAATGCACACAAAGAAAAAACACATTGCAATCAAGTATCATTACTTGAGAGAGTTGGTTCAAGACAAAGAAATGAGAATGGAATATATGAATACAAAAGAACAGATAGCTAATATATTCAAAAAATCTTTACCTAAAGATGCCCATGAATATCTTAGAGGTAAACTAGGGGTGATACCCCTATCCAAAGCTACTTAAGAAGCAATAGTAGTTCCCTGCATCAACTGAGTTGAATGTCATATTTTAAAATTTTGGTGCAATGGATCTTACTTTAGGAGTTACCTAAAGCAACGAAGGAGCTAAATCATAAGATTTATAGTCACATGCAAGGTGATAGAGGGAGAATTTGAATTTATTATATCTTCATGAAAAGGTGACAAGTCTTTGATATTATTGTCAAAGAGGGAGATATAAGAAAGAGGGAGATAGTTAGTAGAGAGATATCAATCAAAAAAATGAGATATGAGGTTAAGGGAGATATCATAAAGAGGCACATTTACTAACAGAGGGAGACATTTCAAAGATATTAATTTTTTTTGGTATTGTTGTTGGTATTGGTTTTCCATCAATTCCAAAGAGAGAGATTGTTGAAAAGAGATTGTTTTAAGTGTAGTACCTATCATGGAACAATCATTATTTTGTCAATAATGTCAAACCTACTACTTGCTAGTGAGACAATTGCTTTTTGGTCTGAATGATATAATTTGTTTGATTGATGAAGAGGATTTGAAAAGGAAAGATAACAAGAGAACCTATAGAAAAGTTGTGTTATTTAGTGTATTAAAGGAGCATTAAGACCAAGTAAGACATTGATTATATTATGTATTATTGATGCAGTTAACACTAAAGTAAATGGTTACTTTAGCTAGGCCAAGAATAAATGTTTTCATAAAAAGTGTTTGCCAAGCCTAGTCGAGAAAATTCTAGTTTAGGATAAGCATAAAGTTAGTATATGTTGAGCATCAATAAAATTTAGTAAGTGCTAAGCATTAGGGAAATAATAGTAGTGTCCAAGATGAGAAGATGTAGTTTCTGCCAAGCAACACATTGTTGGCTGAGCATAAGAAGACTGTTATTGCTGAGTGAGCAGTGTATATGTCAAGTAATAGAAAAAAGTGTTAAATCAAAGATTTGATGAATCTAATTTGACTAATTTGGTTTCTTGAATTATGTGAAGCATGTGGAAGATAAGTATGATGAGCTAGTGGCATAGAATTCAAGATAAACCATTTTGAGGTGAATTCAAGAAAGATTGTAGAAGAAGTTTCTAGAGTAACTAAAATGGAAAAGTGGGTAGATTCATTGAATTTTATGTAACCCTAAAATGGATGATTGTGATTAAATGAAAAAAGATCTAAATTCTTTAATTATAGAGATAGCAGGCTAGAAGTAAACATTGTCATGTGTGAGAATCTAAGGAAGACAAGAAGTCTAGGGTGTTGCTTCATCTAGTGGCCATATAGAAGAGATTACAATTGACATACAAAGAAAGAAGGCTTAAGAGGTCGAATTCTTGAAGGGTGAACAAGATATTAGAGATAAAGAGTATGAATGTCAACCAGAATGAAGGACTGAACCAGAGATCTACAATTTGCAAGTGAGTTGTATTTTCTTATTAGATGAAGTCCTAATGTTTCTTTCTAACAACTGTATCAACCTAGATAAATCCTTTGGACTAAGTTTGACCTAGCAGTCATTTGTAAATCCTTTAACCAGGTGACATTCTAATGGAATGTTCTAAAGTTCTCTAATAAGGCTCACTCCTAATAGGGAGATTAGAAACCTTTAACCAGTTTATGTTTAACAGTTTGTATTGTAACCTTTAACCAGGTCACATTTAACAGTGTGTATTGTTAACTTTAATAGGTTTGGCCTATAACAAAGCATCATTTGAGAAGAGTTGAATTGGGTAGCATGCTATTGGTGGTTTTTCCCAAAAAAAATTTCCACATAAAAACCTTGTGTCAAATTGTGTGAATGAGTTTATGGTATTTGATGTTTACATTTCTACAAAGTTATTTTAACCAAGGATAGTGAACTACTAATTTAAGGCATTGGATGATCTAATGGATGCATGCATGATATGATTTTATGGATATGAATCTATTAAGCACTAAAGATTTTTATTTGTACATTTGGACCTTGGTTGACTTATTCACCCCTCTCTCAGTTATTCTAAAGAATTCCAACACTCCTAGCAAGGAGTGTTTTTTAACCTTTAACAAGGTTGGCTCCTAATAGGGCTCACTTCAAAAGAGTGAAAAGTAATAACTAGTTACATTGGTGGTTTTCCCAAATTGGGTTTCCACATTAAATCTTGGTGTCTCATGTGTTCATGTTATTTACTTAATACTTTATCTTTCTACAACTAAGTTACTAAAGATTAATACACATTAATATATCATATTACTTTGTTAATCAAGTTATAGTATATATCTAGTTCTAATCGAGATGTGAGCTTAAAGGAAGTTTTGTATTGACATCTAGGGTATTTGAAATTTTTTTAGTGGTAACTAATTCACCCCTCCCCTCTCAATTAATCCTCTTATATTTCCTACATCTTTTTCATCACTTTGTATGTCTTTGATAGCTACTTTATTCTTTTTAGTCTCCTATACACCTCCTTTATCTTTCCCATTCTATTTAGTATCTTATGTAGTTGGTCCAAATATGCTTTTCCAAAATAATTCATTTTGTTGTACAAAAACCTCAACTTTATTTTGCAATATCATGAATGCTCTATATTTAGGAACAAATCTATTCCTATACTTATCCAAAAATGTTATCTTTTTCTTAGTTGTTAGTGTACATAGTGGATTCATGTATTCATGAGACCTTAGAGAAGAGTGCAATCAAAGTAACAATGAACTATTCTAAACCCAAGAAATCACTATTAAACAAAGAATCTATGAACATCCCATGTTTCCCTAACTCCAACTGCTAAGATTTCTCTCAAACCAACATCTCTATGACAATTCTAGAATGAGAGTATGCTATGAATGCAGATCTATCAAAGTATATGCTAGATCTATATGAAAATGCAAATTACGTGAAGATAATAATACTATAATGTTAGAAACATGTGCATATGTAAGCTAAAATGATATCAAAATGACATGAATTTTCTATAATAACAATGCTAAAAGAGATGATAACTCTTGATGTGCCTATAATGCAGATGCCTAAAAATTGGGTCCTTTTGCTCTTGAATTTCTCTCATATTTATAGGATTTCAGCAGGGGTTGGGGTAAGGATTAGGATTTTACTTTTGACTAGAGGGTAATGGTGAAACTATAAATATCTCATAAGGCACCAAGAGGAAGAATCCAACAGACTTAGTTTGTGAGGATAAAAGAGGATTTTTCAATTCTATTAAATGTAAAAAAGAGGATTTTCACTTTTGTGAGGATAAATGATTTTTTTTTTGATTTATTAAATGTTCCATTTATTTTCAAATTTTGAATTTTTCTTGTTCCTTTTTTATTTCATGAATTTATTTTCCTCTTTTTAAAGTGATTTAAGTCCTTTTTGATTTGATAGGTGATTTAATTGATTAATGACTTGATGTTACCACTGATTTGAAAATTTGTTGTTTTCTTCTGATTTTGTCCTTAATTTACATTGTTTGATCAAAATTTGCATTGTTTTAGGTCTTTGAAATTTTTTAGGTGTCTACAAATGCCCCTCTTTGAGCTAATATGTGAAGCATGTTAGTTCAAAGATTGTCTTGATTTCTAATTTTAGGTTAAATTTTGGTGATCGAATGTCTGATCAATGGTGTTTTTTTGACTCAAGATTGATATGATGTCTAATTTTTGATAATTTGATGTTTGATTGCTGATGATTAAATATCCTTTATTTAAGATTATTTGCTGGGATGCCCCATGTTGATTTAGTATTAGAATTTTGGCTAGGGTAGAACATTTTGGATACTTGGAAAAATTCTAATGCTATGGTGTGATATGAGTATACTGGAGGGAGAGGTAGGGGTTATTGTTGAACCAAAGGTGGAGCTAGTGTATGAGGGAGATATGGAGGGTGAGGCTGAGCAACAATATTACCATAGTGGTTGATTGTCATATGGGGGCTAGTGTAGAGACTAAGAGAGGTTGCATCAGAGAGACTTGGAGAGGTTCATGGCTGAGGTGGGCTGACTATGATACATGGTGTAGTGTCTAGTTGATGAGTAGATGATATGGGTTAGAGTAGGATAGAGTAGGTTAACACCAAATTACTAGATGATGTGTAGTTTAGTCAATGACAGAGGCCTCAGATATAGGTCCTGATCTTAGGTGCACAGGGTTTAATGCCACATGGACATCTACCACTAGAGAGACCAGTTAGGTCATCAAACATAGAGCCTTGGATGAGTTATATGAAGGCAAAGATGAGCAAGTTTATGAGTATGATACAAGATTTTATAGTTGCAATGACATCAAGGACTCCAGGGTGACCACCATTAAGGACAGATGGGGCCACCATGAGTTAGATGGTGACCGCTATTCCTATGACACTGAAAATAGAGTAGGTGCCGCAAGATGAGAGGAGTGACTCCAACGAGTAGGGACCTCTTGATTAGACACATACATATGATGTAGGTGGTGAGACATGAGGTTGATCTGTGTATCATGCTCTATTGCACTGTTATTGGCATGTCATATGTATCATTTATGATGATGATCTTTTGATGTTGATGTTGATGATTCAATCTTTTGATATATGACTATTCTATAGAAGTTGAGAAATCCAACTTCACAGATCCTCAAGAACACTTGCATGCAAATATCCTACAATGAAGAGAAGCTAGAAAATGGGAAAAGCAGAGCTTAGAAGTTCTCAAAAATGTGAGAGCAAAAAAGTGTATTCAAATTATGAAAAAGAAATACAAGAGTTCAACCTTTTAAGGTGAACGAAACCCTAAAGTTAAGAAAGCTAGGTTTGCAAATTATAATTAATATAAAATATTAATTATATGCACCTAAGAGAGCTAAAGCACCTAGAATAATAAATGACATACTCTAACATCCCCCCTTAAGTGAAGCTTAGGAGGAAGCTAACCTAGCAAAGCTATGAAAGTAGGAAAATGGGTCCTGACAACAAGGCCTGATCAGGTACCCAATACAAGGAAATCTCTATGAACTAGAGACAAAGGAGAAAACCTTGTGGGAAAAACCCCTCTCCAAAAAGAGATAGAACAAACATACTGAAAAAAAATATAAATTTTATGGCTCAAGAGACTCTCTCAAAACCATAAACAACCCCCCCATGAGAGAGATATGAGATAACAAAGCCCCCCCAGAATGATGAAGTCCCTGCAGAAATAAATGAACCAATGGAACTCTAATGTGGAAGAAACAAGGAAACCACTGAATGACAAGAAGGCCTAACTGATGCTCAAAAGAGTAAACATGAGGATCCTGAAAAGGAATCCCCAATGCAGGTATGTTGAGACTATCATGAAAGAGGAGATGATCGTCCTCTATAGAATTCGTAACATGTGCTCTTGAAGGCTTGATGAGTGGAGCTAGAGGGTCTGACAAAGCTAAAGAAGAAAAGATGTCAACAGAATGAGGTGTGGTGAACTCAAAAACAATACAAAGGTTCACATGTCCTAACTGCACCACATGATGCTCTCATGAAAGAGAAGAAGTATGCTTTGATAATGGATATGGTGGACCAAAGTGCGAGAAGGTGTAGAGATGGGTGGTATGAAGTCCCTATAGCAATAAGGTCTCTTGTTGCACTATCTCGAATGTAGATTGAATCTGTAGTGAACTAAACTGACTTCCCTGATCCACTGTGTGTAATCTGATACATCAAGAGAAGGTTGGCAAAGAGAGATGGAACATACAATACATCATTGAATATGCCATCCTGAATGCAAACTAAACCTTTCCTATAGACAGTTAGAGCAGTGTTATTCCCCATGAGAATATGAGGAATTGGAGAAGCCTCAATAGAGGAGAAGACCCCTTGAGAAGATGCCATATGGTGAGAAGCACCTGAATCTAGTATCCAAGGGACCTGGGAAGGGGATGCAAGAGAAGCCCGTAATGCATGACCTTGTCCAAAATCTGGTGAAGATGTCGAAGAGGTGGATGAAGACTGAAAGGTAGACCCCTGAGAGGTAGAAGAGGATGGGGATGAAATAGAGCCCTTTTGAAGAAGAGCTTGCAAATTTGCAATCTATTTCTCATTACCATCAAATGTCTTCTAAAAACAATGTGCCTCATCATGAACTCCTTTTTGACAATAGGAACAAGAAGGAGTCTTAGTCTTCTTTTTCTCCTTCTTCTTAGAAGAAGAGGATGAATCAGATATCAGCTTCAGCTTCTGCTCCTATGTATCCTTGGCAAGTAATGCCTGTGATGGTGAACCTATAAGTGAATCCATCTAAGTGAGCTTGGATTGCTCATGAGTTAACCTGTCATAGAAAATATCAAAAGAGGGCATTTGATGTCTATTATCGAAGGCATCCATAGTGGAGTAGAAAGTAGAAGAAAAGATTTGATACTATCCTCGCAACTTTGAGAGTATCAAAAAAATACACTCATCATCTATTTTGTTTCTACCACATCCCTGCAAAATTGTGCATAGAGATTTGAACTTCATCAAGAAGTCCTCAATGGTGGGAAAGCTGTTAGGTGTCAAAGAAGTAAACTCTGCATCAAGTTGAAGTTCTCGAAATTCATTCATTTGACCAAACAAAGTCTAAAATTTGAGCCAATAAGCCCGTGGAGTAGTCAAACAATCCAAGTGAAATAACAGACTGTCTGAAATGTTGAGTGCAATGATTCCCATGGCTTCATCCATTTTGTTCCTGTGATGTGGAACCTCATAAGGTCACATAAGAGTAGGCTAATTCGCATCCAGACAAGACCATAGACCTCTTGACATGAGAAGTCTAGTCATTTGTGTCTTCCAGGTGTGATAGTTGTGTGGCGTGAGCCAGATCATAGAAGGATCCAACATTGAGAGAAAGAAAAGATGGAAGTAGAAGGGTCTGATTCTGAATTTAGTTGCTGTAGTATTTTTGTAGATGTAGTTGGCAGCCTTCCAAACCCTCAAAATAGAAAGAATAAACAATAAACTTGTGGCAAATATTGTTCACACACTGTAGAAAATTCACTATTTGTCTACACTATAGCAAAACACTTCAATTGGTCTGATTTCTTATTCTTCTTGATGCCCAAATCTACTTCTAGTGTTATATCTGTCCATATATTTCCTTTATTTTGACATGTAACCACCAAATTCACCAAGAACTAACATGCAAATGATTAGAAGTAGCATGCAACCATAAATTTTGACATGCAACTGATTAGAAGCAACATGCAACCACCAAATTTACCAAGAACTAACATGCAAATGATTAGAAGTAGCATGCAACCATAAATTTTGACATGCAGCTGATTAGAAGCAACATGCAATGACCAAATTCACCAAGAACTAACATGCAAATGATTAGAAGTAGCATGCAACCATAAATTTTGACATGCAGCTAATTAGAAGCAACATGCAACCATAAATTATGACATGCAAGATTTGGGTAGTTGTCAAAACTGACATGCAAACTCACTAAATTGACATGCAGCGCTGAAATTTGAATAGGTTGACAAGATCACAGCAATGTAACATTAATCTTCATCCAATGATCGTGGCTTCAAGAATCTTCATATGAGGAAGTAGCAGGGAGGCTCTAACACCATGTAGGAGTTGAGAAATCTAACTTCACAGATCCTTAAGAACACCTACATGCAAATATCCTGCAACAAAGAGAAGCTGGAAAATGGGAAAAGCAGAGCTTAGAAGTTCTCAAAAATGTGAGAGCAAAAAATGTATTCAAGTAATGAAAAAAAATACAAGAGTTCAACGTTTTAAGGTGAACAAAACCCTAAAGGAAAGAAAGCTAGGTTTGCACATTATAATTAATATAAAATATTAATTATATGCACCTAATAGAGCTAAAGCACCTAGAGTAATAAATGACTTACTCTAACATATTCAAGCTTTTGGATGTTTGGACTTGTGTACTAGTTAAATCATGGACTTTATATATCTAATGTTATGCAAATATGTGATGTTGTGATTTAATTTATATGATAGTTGTAGATGTTGATGTAATGTGAGTGATTAATGTAGTGTATAGATGCTTAATGTAATAACATGATATGTGGATAGTGAATGTAGAAATTAAGTAGATAAATGAAATGTAATGAATAAAATGTGATGTATCAATGAAATGAAATGTGATGTAATGAACTAAAATGTAATGTAATGACCTGATATGAAAAGTAAAATACTAGTATATATGATAATGAAATGTGATGATGATAAAGATGTAATGTAATGAGTAAATGAAATATACTGAAATGAAATGAAATGACATGAAGTGTATAAATGAAATGTGATGTAATGAACTAATATGAAGAAAAGAATAATGTAATAGATGATAATGAAAATGGTTTAAATGATGTCATGAAAATAAACTAACAATGATGAAAAATATTTAAGATATGAGTAAGTGAGGAAGAATGAATATGAAAATGAAAATGGTAAAATGTAATGAAAAGATGGATTAATGTGAGAAAAATGATATGGTGATAATAATGGAGTGGGATAAAAATCAAAGATAAAATAAATAGAAGATTGAAAATGGTCGAGTGAGATGAAGGTGAAAAATGGAAGGAAGTGACAAGAAGAGAGAGCAAAGATTTACTGTTTGATATATGATGAAAAATGAAATGTGATGAAAGAAGAAAATGAAAATAAAAAATGAAAAATTAAATAATGAAGTAGATATGAAATGATATAGAAATAAAGATGACAATGAATAAGAATGGATATGAAATGCAAATGAGGATGTAATGAGAAATTTCATAAAAAAAATGATGCTAGGGGTGAAATGATGCGAAGATATGTAACTCCACTTTTGAGATTTGAAAGCCACAAAGGAACCTTGAGATCCCAATGAGGAGGGTGAAATATTGTATACATAGAATGTGATGAATAATGGGAGAAAAAGAAGTGTGACAGTGACTAAAATCGTTTGAGATTCATAAGTCACGCAATGCAATGGATGAGATGAGAGAATAAAATGTGATAAGAGTAAATCGTGACCAAAATTGTTTGAGATTCGAAGGTCACACAATGCAATAGGTGGAATGAATATTATGGGATTATGAAGTGTGATGCATGGCGGTGGTGTTGTGATGAGACAAAGTCCACAACAGTTGATTGTTAAAAGCTTGCCTTGACATTGATGTTGTTGTCTACCATTTGATAACCGATCCTAAATTATGTTTCCAATTTATTGAATGATGTTGTGTGGGTTTTCTTGTGTAATCCTAATTTATGTGCCAACTATTTTTTTTAAAGGTATCCAAGATGAAATGAAAACTAGATGAATGCAACTAACTATCACTTTTTGTAAAGAGATGCAAATTAAATGTCATCATTGAGTGTCTAAATAAAAAAGTGACATAGTACAACAATCACTAGCTCAGATATGGTGATATGAATACCATATCATGTTGAGAATTATGACCAAAAATAATGTACATGAAACATAGGACAACCATTAAGACAAGAAACTATAGCCACAATAAATGAAAACAATCATGCAAATAGATACATGTTGGATAAAGAACCTCACCTAAGATATCATGCAAAACTATTTGAGGTACACATGGCCTTCCAGATGAGAGGAGGTACTTACAAGTGGACACCAAGAATGTGTAAAATTAAAGAATCATTGGAGAAAAATAATGAAAAACCAAAGGCAAATAAAAGATCATGGCTTCATCCTAGTATCTCTAATCAAATACATCATTGAGGTACTAGAAGCTCATAATAATAGTAAAACCTTTATTTGTGGACCATTGGTGCTGATAGTTGTTTGTAATAGTGTCAAGTTTGTTCAATTCCTAGTGGATGCAACTATTATAGGAGTCTAGTAACAAAGCATGGGATGTGTTAGCAATGATTCAACAGTGGGATCTGGTGATTATGTTAGAAGATATTCATTAGTGGGGATCAAGGTGTCTAAATGTCAGAGCTGAGTAGAGGGTCTACGTAGTACTGGTGCAGTGGGATGTATAGAGTGAACATGTGGTAAGGCAAGAAAAGTGTGGGCATGGTGAGTGACGACTATAAATAGATGAGGGATGTGTTTACAGAAGGAAGACATTAGAGGAGATAGCACAACTTCTTAGTTATTTTGAAAAGTCCAATAAGTGTTTGGTTGAAAGCATGTTATGCTCACCGAACTAGTCATAATGGGAGGGTTATATTAGCCAAGGAGGATGGGTGAGGCAAGGACGGAGGGAAAAATGCATTTGGTGAACCTCTAGGGAACTAGTGTATCGACCTAATTTCGAAGTGTTATTTCATGAACACAAAAAATTAAGTCATACATGACTTCCATAAGCACAACCTAAGGGTTCAGGAGTCTAGGTGGATGAGACTCCTTTGTTAGCATTGATGATGTTGTCAAGGAGCACAACGTAGAAGGCATCGTAGGTGGTATTGGGTGATGAACCGATGATACAAGTGGAGAATAGTCCACCTGGGGTGACAAAGAGCATGTTAGAAGAAACAATAGAGGTGGGGAGATAGACTTTGTGGAGAAGAGCACGGGAAAAACTCAAAGAGTGATAGAAGATGATAGTGTGGGTGAGGTGACGAGCATAGAAAGTTAATTAATTAGCCTTGGGATTTTGGGGAAAAAGTCAACGAAAGAGGAGGGTGGATTGAGTGTGATGGAGCCATAGCTAGAGATAGAGGGTGGAGCATAAGTGACAAGTGAAGTGGAGAATTTACAGAAAATGCTAGCAGTGGAGAGATTCTAGGCAAAAAATGTAGAGTAGGAAGTCACATTTTTGCTGGGATTGATGGAGAAAGCTTGCAAGGATGGAGCACAAATAGAAGTGAGGCAGTTCTATGTGGTGGTGAATTTTGAAAGGGATTAAGTGTAGTCATTAGAAGTAGAACTACAAGTGGAATAGTCATGAGCAAAGGGAAATGATACAAGTCTGTGAGTAGAGTGAACATGAGCACAAAGATTACAGGAGTCACTAAGAATGGTGCAAGTGGGTTTGAAAAGTATGTAGAATGAACTGGTGTTATTTCAAGTGTAGTCCAAGTTTTTTAGGGAGGCAATTGCAAAATTAAACACATTGTCATTGCAGTTGCAAGAGCAGTTAGCATTGAGCAAATTAAAGGTGAGAGTTACAACAATGATTAAATAGAGAAAAATAATATGTGGAGCATTGGAGAATGGTGATTGATTAGATGCAATAGGAGCAAGATGTGGCTAAATGAACAATCACTGTACCCGATATAAATAAGCTAGTGGAGAATGTGTTCATGGATATGCAATGGACTACAAAAGTGCACTGGGAAGCTACTTATTATATGGGGCTTTATCATTAGTCAGTCTCCAATGAGAAGCAACATGAGACTCAATTTGTAGATAGGGAATTTACACAACTATTAAATGCTCAATTATGTGGTGGGAGATTTTTGATTCCCATGGATGTTGTGTGGGTGTGAGGAGGATTGATGCCACGGGCCTCATCCTCTGGGATTGGGTCTAGGGAAATGCCCCTAATTGGACATCTTATCCTATCACCTCCCTAAGGGAGGCTAGAGTAAATGATCCACCAGATGTTATTTTCAATGTAATATTATTGTTATCGTTGTAATATAATAAAAAAGTGTGTTGTTTGTGTGGCAAGAAAAAGGGTAATTGGTGCTCATGTTAATGAACAATGTGATTGAAAATGTTGGATAAACATTGCCATTGCCATTTTTTCTATTGTGTGGATATGTTTTGGATGTTTTTTACATTTTAGGAATATGTGAATGTTTTTTGAGATTTTTGTAAATATTTGAATGTTTTTATAATTTTTTAAATATTTGGATGTTTGTGGGAATATTTGGAAGGTTGTCAATATCCATGAAAGTGAGAATGATGGGATATTTAGAGGAATATTGACCTTCACCTAGGTGCAAGAATTGAATATCGGTGTGGGCTCTTAATGAAAGATGAGGTCAAACATGTGTAACATTTGGAGAGCCATGGTGTTTAAGGTGGAAAAAGTAGGAAGTGGTAAACCACAAATTGCAAGGTACAATTCTATATATATTGATGGCCTTTATAGATAATATTTCGAGCCAAAAGTTAGATTTTTCTCTAGGTGTGTGCTCAGATGGACACTAATAGGGCCTATGAAAAGGTGTTTGGGCCAATGGGAGGCTTTGATGCTCAAAAGAGGTGCTACAGGGGCCTTAAATAAGGCATGGGAGCCTAAAAAGGTGAAACAGGGCCTTGAAAATGGCATTTGGGCTTGAAAAGGAAAAATTGGGCCTCGACAAAGTTGTTTGGGCCAAAAAGGCAAAACAAGGCCTTGAAAAAGGTGTTGGAGCTTAAAAAGGCACTATGGGGCCCTAAAAAAGGCATTGGAGCCTAAAAAGGAAAAATAGGGCCTTGAAAAAGGTGTTTGGGCCTCAAAAGATGAAACAAGGCCTTGAAAAAGGTGTTGGGGCCTAAAAAGGCGCTATGAGGCCCTAGAAAAGGCATTTGAAGGTCTAAAAAGATGCTTAAGGGCCCGAAAAAGGGAGATGGGGGATGGAAATTTGGTGCTTGAGGACCTTGCGGTCTCTCAAACAAACACTTACTTATTCTGAGCTCCTATTAGATGATGATGAAAGAGTCCGATGGATATCTGGGCCTTTCAGGATAGCATTGATATATTTTTTGAAAGGTCACTGTATCAATCGTGGTCTCTGCAACATAAATGAAAGGAAACTTAGGTGCAAAAACAACTTCCTACATTAATCCCTTAAGGAAAGTATTGTGCAAATTCCTATTAAATCCTTACAATTTTAGGTTCGATATTATGTAAATAATAATATTGTAGTCAACCATGGATACATAAAATAGATAGAAAAAGAAAACATATAAACAAAAAGACATGCTAGTGGGAAAAAACCTTTCAGTAAAACAACCCCACCCCTCCAAATCTTGCACAATGTATTATCTTAAACATAGAAGGTTACAACACATTTGTAATGCAAGTTCTTTCAAGAGAACAATGACATAGAAGACCAATCTAGTAGCAACATACCATACCAACAATACACTTTCTCACCCTTCAATCTACAACCATAAAAATACTTATATCATGCACCTTTGCTTTTAGGGCAACTTCCAAAGAACAACCGTATTAGAGTATAGTACTCAATGATCAATTGCCACATGTCTTCACATATCATCGAATCTTCCAGAGATAGCTCTTACACATCATAGGAATTCATCATAACCATTTCAGCCATGATCTCCTTACACACAATTGAAGATGCAAACGATACAGGTGGAGTGATACATCAACATGCCAACTAGACATTTACACTCACACTTACTTACATTATTTGCAAAAAATACATTTACAAAAAAAAAAAGAATAGGAATTATCCAAGGTTGAGACACCTTATTCCCAACAATAAATAAGACTAGAAATCTATTATGAGTTGTTGTTCTTGATGGGATGAAAGAAAAGGGACTCTTCTAGAACCTTTTCCACTATCCGTGTTGTGCCAAATTTTCCAAATCCCAACGAGATGTTTCAAGACATAACTACACTGCTTCTTAATAAATAGATGCTCTTGTTTATTATTTTTGCTGAAGGCAATAGGGAAATAAAGTATCCCATAAAATATTTAAATATTTTTCAATATAATGGGCCTCACCAATGATGTCATATAAAATTGGTCAAGGTATGCAAACCTGTCTTGAAGGAGCAATAATTATAGACAAACACTAGCTCAACATGAAATCAATGCATCATCGAATTTTAAAAGACAAAAAAAATTATGCAAAATAAAATAGCCTATTTGGGATGATTTCATTATTGTTTTGCCATAGTTTTTGGCTATTTTTTATATTTTGAAATTTTTTGACTTTTTTTTATGATTTTTTATATTTTTGATGTTTTTGACAATTTTTGACAATTTTTGAATGTTGTTGATGATTTTTTATTTGGTGATTTTTTATTTGGTGGTAGGAAAAGGAGGATGTGGGTGAGATTTGTTGGAATATGGAAATAACTAGGGCCTTGTTGGAGCACATAAAGAGTCAAGGAGATGAAGAGTGGGCTAAAAAGGCTAAAAGTGGACTTGGAGAGCTACATTTGAGACAATGGAGGCAAAAAAAGGATTTTTGGGGCTTCAAATGGATTTTATGAAGACTAAAATAGATGTTGGGAAGTATTGGCTATGGCAGATATTTGAGATGTGCACTAATTTTCTTGCAATTCATGTCTATGATATCTTAGAACATAATCAGATTCCATGTTTCTTTTGAGTTTCTTGCCTTCCTTTTGTTGTTCTCTTCTACTATGAACTGTGTCTGATGCCAAGAAACCACTGAACTATAACCCACAAGTGTTTCTCAATTGGGTATGTGTGAAATTAACCCAATTATTCTAGGTAGTGAGGCAAGATGGAGTGAAAAGGCCACAAACAAGCAAAAGTTGTTTCAGAGAGGCTTTTTTGGTCATGTATTTAGTTTTGCATTAAAAGAATTGTGTTGTTTAGGGAAGTCCAAACGTGTTATCTCTCACTCTTTTTAAACCAAAGGTGGTATTTCTCAATCATTTTGTACTAGATTTTTTTTAATTTTAACTTGTAAAATTTAAAATTTTAATTTCTAATGTTTTCTAGTTTTTTTTGATGTTTTTGAATTTTTTAGTAATGGGGTTCTTCCTCAAAGCTCTAGATATAGAATCACTTGAGATGGATGTTGTTGATGGGTTATGCTAGTTCATCACCATCATAATCTGAAAGTCTATAAGTATCGATCCTAAACAATTCTGTGATAATGTAAGGGCCAATCCAATTGGCCTCCCATTTTTCTTTCTTCTCTCTAGCTACCTGATTCTTAAGGTTTTCTTGAAGAACTAATTCTCCAATTTGAAAGACATGGGGTTTGATCTTTTTGTTGTAGTGTCTAGATAACCTATTCTAACACACTTTGAGATGTTCATGCGCTATACACTAATGTTCTTCTAAGAGTTCTAGTTGTTCTAAACAAGCCACTCTATAGTCTTCATCTGATAAGATATTACAGAGGGTAACTCTTAAAGATGGGATCTCAACCTCTAAAGGAAGAATGGCCTCACTGTCATAGACATCTAAACACCCATAGGCATCTAAACACTTGTCCTATAGGCCCATAAGGTAGGGTTTAGCTATAAGTGCCAATCTCTACTAGTATCATTGAAAATTCTTTTAAGAATGTTGATGATGTTTTTTTTGGTGGCCTTTGCTTAGTCATTAACTTGGGGATAATAGATGGATGATGAATGATGTATAATATGAAACTTCTCACATAACTCATGAACTATTTGATTTTTATAATATAAGGAATTATCCATTAGGATGGCATGATGTATGCCAAATCCAAAAATGATATGGTTCAATATGAATGAAGAGATTTGTTTTCCAATAGATTTTTCAAGTGGTGGTGCTTCAACCCACTTGGTGAAATATTCAGTTGCGGTGATGATCTATTTATGTCCACTACAGGGAGGTGGGTGGATTGCACCAATCAAATCAAAACCCCACTAATAGAAAGGGCATGGTGTGGCCAAAGGGTTGAATTCTTATGTGGGTGCATGAATAAGATTGCTATGGATTTGACATTTTTAACAAGTTTTTATATAGTCAATAGAATCCTTTTCCATGGTTGGTTAGAAATAGCCCATTCTAATAATTTTCTTTGCTAATGTGAATCCACTAGAATGTGACCCACAAATATCTACATGAACCTCTCATAGAGTGACCCTAGACTCATCCTTTTCAAGACATCTAAATAAAGTATTGTCGAGACCTTTCCTATATAACATATTTGCCACCAAAGTGTAACACAAGGTCTGTTAGATGAAGTTGCATTTTTGGTTGCATGAGAAGTCAAAAGGCATAATGTTATCACTAAGATAGGTGGTAATGAAGTCATACCAAGGGGAGTCTAGGTGTTTAAATGGAAAATAATGTGGGATTCAGGTTGAATAAATGTGGGTTGAACCACCTCTTCCACTAAGAACTCATATCGCTCATGTTGATCTGGTAGCTAAAGCAAGGAGGCCAGGGTGGCCATGAAATCTACTACCCTGTTCTTGGCTTTAGGGATTTTTTCAAAATTAATATGAATGAGGAATGCCTTAAGTGTATCAACCATGTTATTGCAAAGTAATAATTTCTCATCTTTGATTTGATACATGTCTATAACTTGATCGATGACCAATTGAGAATCCCCATAGACTTCAAGTGTTGTTAACTTCCATTCTAATGCAAGCTTGAGACCCAAAACCAATGCTTCATATTCTACCATATTATTTGTGCACAAGAAGAGAAGTTTTTAAGACTTGGGAATGGTGACACCTAGAGGTTTAATGAACAATTTTCTGACACCTTAACCATGGTGTGTGTAGGAACCATCAAAGTAAAACTTTCATGTGACTAGTTTTTTCTAGAGAATGTGTGTGTCTAGAAAGTCTACTAGGATAGGGTTTGAGATTTCTTGGGTGAATCTACCAATTTATCAGAAATGGCTTGTCCTTTTATAGCTTTCCTATCAATGTACTCAATGTCAAACTCACTCAGGATCATTAGCCATTTGGCCAATTTGCTTGCTAATGTTGTCTTGGTGAGAAGATATTTGAGAGGCTTAATTTTTGATATGAACTTAAATTTGTGTGTTAGAAGATAGTGATGTAGTTTTTGTGAAGAAAAAATTGTGGCCAAGCAACCTTTCTCAATAAAAGTATAATTTAGCTCATAATTGAACAGGGTGCAACTAATGTAATAAATAGCTCTTTCTTTTCCTTGATCATTTTCTTGCACCAAGAGGGATCCTATTGATTTGTTTGTCAAAGAGATATAGAGAAACAAGGGTTTGTGTGGCATCATAGGTAACAACATAGGTGGATTCATTAGGTAGCTTTAGAGATGATCAAAGGCCATGTGACACTGACCATCCCATTTGAAAATTATATCCTTGTGGAGGAGATGAGTAAAAGGTACACACTTTTCTACTAGCTAAGATATGAAGTGACAAACTAACTAAAGTCTCCCCTAGAGGGAATGTAGCTAGATCAAGTTCTTAGGAGGTGGCATGTTGATAATGGCTTGTACCTTTTTAGGATCAACCTCAATTCCTTTGGCTGAAATAGTGTACCCAAAGATATTTCTAGATTTCACACCAAAGACACATTTCTTAGGGTTTAGCCTAACTTTGAAGGTTTCTAACTGGGTAAATATCTTATCTAAGATAAGAAGATGATCCCCTTAGGTATGAGATTTGGTAAGAAGATCATCTACATAATCTTCCATAAAAGTGTACATCATGTCATGGGAAATGGTGGTCATGACCCACTGATAGGTAGCCCCTACATTCTTGAGCCCAAAGGCATGACATTCCAATAGAATGTGCCCTATGCACAAGTAAAGGTTATCTTTTCTTGGTCCTCTATTGCTACCTAATTTGGTTGTATCCCAAAAAACTATCCATAAGAGAGAACATGGAATGTCTTATTGTTAAATCCACAACTATGTCAATATTTGGGAGGGGGAAATCATCTTTAGGACATGCTTTATTGACATCATAGAAGTCAATACAGATTGTATGCTGCCATCTTTCTTTTAGATCAGTACAATATTTGATATCCATGATGCATAGGCCAATGGCCTAATGAAGTTGGTACTAAGAAATTTCTTCAATTCTACTTTGACCAATAATGCTATGTGATGATGCATTTTCCTATGTTTTTGTTTAATGGGCTTAGCATCTAGAGAAATGTTGAGATGGTGAAGGATTAGATTTGGATCTAACACTAGCATGTCAGTGTAGGATCATGAAAAATTTATTTCCCCTTCTTTGAAGAAGTGAATGAATTCACTTCTTTCCTATGTACTTAAGGATTTTGCCAAATGAATTATCTTGGGTTCTTGCTCTATTCCAATGTTAAATTTCTCTATAGGCTCAATTAGAATAAATGCCATTTCCTCTAAATGTTTGGGTAAGGTATCAATTATCTCATTCATGTGTGCTACAGTTGGGTTTTCACCAATGGATGTGTCATTTCTAGTTGTTTCAACTTTTTTCTCAAGACCGACTAGTATGTGGTTTGGGTCATTGGTTCTTTGATGTGTTCAACCCTTTCTTTTATGACTAAGATGATTGATATAAGACCCATACATATGTGTTTATCTTGTTCTTTGCAAATGAGATTGTTTAACCACATTAAGGTATACAAAAATATCTTGGTTAGTGTCAAAATTTGGGATGTTGTGAGGTTCGGTTGTGTCCTAGCTGATAAACTTGGGATGGACTAAGGATAGTGACTCGTAGTATGAATGGGATTCAATGGGGTTTAAAGACATGACCTCATTTGATGACTTATATGCTATATTGGTTAGATTTATAACATGTGCTTCTTCTAAATTTTATGGTAAAGTAGAGCTTGCAAGTTGCTCATAATACTCATATTCTACCTCTACTAGAAAGAAGTCCAGAAATAACATTTGAACTCATAACCCATCATTAGGTTCATCATCCTCATGTGATGTGATGTCATGTGTCTGTTCTATGTTATCTTCTAAACCATTTTGTTGTGTAGTGGCTCTTGATGGTGAAGTAAGGCCTGAATGAAAAGTGGATCCTTATGCAGTAGAAGTGATGGGTGTCAAAATGTGAACAAAATAACACTCTTTATCATGAATAGATTCTTTAGATAATGAGTCAAATTCCCAATTGGTGGAATTTTCATCGTCTTCATTATTAGGGGTGTCCATGGATGATTCTCTTGTATAATGTAAATCAAGGAAAGATAGATTCACATTCTTAGTATCAATTGTGTTTTGGTTGTTGACATCCTTTTCTTTGGGTACCCACACCAAGTTGGAGAAGGAGAAATCACCATGTTTGGAATGGGATCTAGAAATGGATTTTCATTTTCTTGTTCTAGATATCCTACCCCTATTTTTGAGTTTTTGGATCTAAACTATGTTGCTAGGGGTTCAACAATATCTTTACCTTTCCCTAAAGGACCATCATCTATATAACCTATCTTCTTCATCAGATCAAAACCTTTTCCAAAGAGGTTAGGGGAGATATCAATATTTTGTATCCACTCACTTGCTTCCTCTATGAAATTTGAAGACACACTGCTTTCTCTGACGAAACAATCATGATAAGGTCTAGTAGTTGAAGATGGTTTGTGATGAGATCTTGGAGATATGGGGAATCAAACAATGAAATTGAATACTCACCTACCCCTCTTCATTTTAATTTACACTTACAATAAAAAAATTTCATCAAGCAATCCATTTTCTCATAATGTGACTATCTAGATTCTTTTGATGATGATGGTGAAGGAGTCAAAGAACTAGAACAACCTACTTTCTCTTTAACCTTAATCGATTTGGATAAATGGTTGTTGTATTGAGCTATAGATGCTAAGGTTTTTTTTGATGTGGATTGACTAATAAAACTTGTTGGAATATTGATCTCTTCCCTATTGTGAGGGACAAGGGAGTTAGAGTACTGCATAGTTTTGGTCCCCCGGTATTGTCACCTCTTAGCCCATGTAAGGAAATTTCAAACATTGATGGTAGGTGGAGGGGACAACTTGCATATCATGAATCCATGGTCTTCCTAACAAGATGTATGTCAACTTTAAATCCAGGACTTGGTAGCCAATTTCTTTTACTACAAGGCCCACCCTTATTGGCAGAATGACCATGCCTTTGGAGGATCTCTCCTCATCATCATAAGCCTTAATCATGATTTTATTTTTGGAGTCAACATCATCCTTTGTATACCCTAGGACTTTTACAAAACTTAGAGTGCAAATGGTTAGGCATACTCCACCATTGACCAAAGCTCATTTGACTCTATTTCTATAAATGAAGACCTCGATGTGTAATGGGGAGTTTTATGGATGTATGAAAAACATATCTTCTTGGGCTAAGAAGGATACATAATTGGGGGTGACAAGGTTACTTACCTTTTTTTTTAAATCTATTAACATCAAGGTTATTTGACACTAAAGATTTTTTAAGGATCTATTTATGTTCTGGTGATATTTGCAATCATTCAAAGATGGAAATGCAGGTGGGAGTCTTCAATAACTAGTTGACCAAACTATATTTGGGTACAGTGGAACTTGTGGTTGCATGATCTAAGCTAGTTATTGATCTTGGTAGAAATAATTTGGAGGCTTTACCTTAGGTAAGAACCTTTAACAACTTCTTCCATTGTTTATCCTAAATTACAATGACATTTATGACATTGTTGAACCCCAAGATCATATTGATCATGTTATCATAATTATGGACATAATTGTTGTTATTTTTGGAAGATGTGTTTGGATTGGATTTGGAGGATTCATATTTCTCATGGTTCATGAAAGGGTTTTTGAAGGCCGTGTGGTCTTCATTATTTCGAAGATTGTTTACTTTGATAGTTCCATTATTGATCAATTTTTGTATGGCCCCTTTAAGGGTGTAACAATTGTTGGTTAAATGATGCCTATTTTGGTGGTAATCACAAAAGTGTTTGTCACTCCACCACTTAGGTTTAACCTATGGTTTTTAGGGCTTGGCTTCTGATAATACAATAAGTTCATCCACTAAAAGCCTTTGCAATGCACTTTCGTAAGACACCTCGATGGGTGTGTATTTTTTGGGTATGTTGGAAGACTGGTATCCTCTCAGGGGATGAGCTTGGTTACAGGCTACTTGCTGATTGGAAGTTGAAGGAACAATTTTGTTTTGTTGGTAGAACAAATAAACATTATCTTGTTTGGGTAGGTTCTGTCTAGTATTTGCATTGGTATTATTAATGGTTGGATATTGTTGGTTTGGATAAAGGTGAGGTTGTGATTTAACCTAATTTTCCTCAACCACCCCATCATTGACTATGTTTTTGGTTTTATTTGTCCTCCATAATTTCTTCTTATTGACTATGCAATTAGATGAGTAATGTATCTATGAGGAGATATTCGAGAAACCTTTTCCATCTTTTGATAGCTTAATGATGTCATTATTTATTAGGGTTTCCTCTACTTTAACCACATTTTCTAAATTAGTCTTGAAATCTTTGGATCCTTAAAATTGTAGCCAATAATTCATAGATTTCAAGAGGCTATCAATGAATATGACTATTTTCTCCTTGTTCAGAATGTCTCGATGGGATTTAGTGAAACTGTGTCTCCACCTTTGCAAAAAAACTTTAAAGGACTCTCTAGGGAGTTGCTTTGTGTTGCACAAATCAATCATAGTAAGTTCTCTTTCAATATTGTATGAATATTATGCAATAAAAACTAAGGCTAATTGGTCAAAATACTTGATGTTGGAGGTTATCATGGAGAACCACTCTATGACTTTCCCTACTAAGCTTCTAGGAAACAACCACATTAGGTAGGTTGTGTCATGAACAACTTCCATATTTAAAGTATAGAATTGTCTGAGATGATCTTGAGGATCAGATGTGCAAAAATACTTATCATATTTTGGTAGTTGCATGTGTTCTATGGAAAGGGAGTGAAGATAATAATTTTGTTGAATGGGAGGGGACATACCTTCTGAAGGATAAATTCAGAGGGTTGGATCTTCCCTCTTTTCATTCTTTCCATTTCTAGTTGTAAATTTTGGAGTTTTTTTGTGACAACTTCCAAGGGTGATTCTTCATCATCTTGGTTAATGTTTGTTGTGTCAAAGTCATAGATTAATTTGGCACCTTGTTGTGCCAATGATAGTAGGTATTGTTCTTTATGGCATTCAAGTATTTTTTCCATTATATCAACAAGCTCTAGATTTTGTTGGAAATCTTCAATTTTAGTTTCCAGACTCCTTTCATCCCATATGTTAGATGAACCCATTTTGTTAAAGGGCTCTAAGTTCTATTTAGATAAAGGAGATTCATTGGTACATAGTGGAATTTGAGAGTGGTCAATGGGTGTAACAGGATCAATGATGCTTGTAGATTTGATCCTTATTTTTGCTATCCTAACACTTACCCATATGGGTGATCTTTTGGGCTCTTTTTATTTCATAGCTATACTAGTTTTACATAGTGGCATGAGACATGGATGGGATTCCTTTAACTCTTTTGTATTTCAATGGTATAAGGATTATTTTTAGACCAAAGTTCATGGTAATAGCAAGCTATATTTCAGCAAGAAAGTGTTTGGTAATGTTGATGCTGATAAACTCAATTTCGTGAAGTTAGGTAGGGGATAGATGTGTGTGTTTGTTCATTTTTTACTTGATATGCAAAGTTGGAGTAACAATAACTATTTGATAAAATATCTGATATCAAGTTGGAACATGGCTTGCATCAAAAGTGGCAGTCAATTGTTCATTCATGAATATTATGGTCACGGATAACCTCTATTTTAATGTTTTTCTCAAATGTACTATGGAAAGCTTAAAATGCACTATTTTATGGTGTGTTAGGCACTATTCTATAGGATATATGAATTGTTTAAGTCTTCAAATGCATTGTAGTTTCAGTCAAATGTGTTATTATAGGAGGCAAATGCATCACAAAAAGGGTCAAATGTGTTGTTTCAAGTATTGAATGTGTTACTTCAGGGTATTCAATAGTGTTTGTATTGGGTCTTATACCAGTTTGTAGTTGCATTATCTTAGAAGGACTGTGGTTTGAAGTTTATTAATGTGCATTAAAAAAATACATTCAAACACAAGTATAGTAGAAATGACACCAAAATAAACATGCGCACACCTAGAAAATGAAAGAAATGGTTTCCTTACAAGGCTGGCTAAAGCTAGTGACTATAGGGTTCTAGTCTTTGACAAATAGTGTTCAAATTTACCTCTTTGGTGACAGAGAGCTTCCCACCAATGCTAAGGAGGTTTGGCACAATCTCTTGAGAGACTACTAGAGGAAGGCTATATCTCGAGTAGGATTGGCTTGCATTCAATTGGGAATGCAAGATGGAAGGTGATCCCTCTCACCGACCCTGCTAAGGAAAATCTTGGGAGGTAGCCTTTCTATAGTAAAAAAAAAAAATCTAGTTAGTAAAAAATAGGAAAAGTAGAAATCAGAAGAAGGTTTGGGAGTTTGATCACTCCAAAAGAGTGAGAGAATATCCCTACTACTTTGATATCTCCAAACACAACATACAAAGATTGTTCACTTATGAGCCTTTACCTACAAAAGATAGGAGGCTCCTATTTAATTCTATGTGTTTATTCATTCCCAACTTCATTGGTATTGAACCTTACAGAAGGTTTTCGGCATTCTGATTAACTTGGTGAGTTGAGAGCATAGGCCTACTGCTGGATAAATCAATGAAACCAAACTTTCTACTTAAATTAGGTTATAAATCTAGAACTCCTACAATCTAATTGAAAAGGGTTTAGGATTACCTAATTTGATGCTAGCAAAGGCTAGGCACATTTTTGAGTGTCTTCATTCCCTTCTCGCAAGTTTTCATGATCTGTGAGTTCCTATTAGCCTAGAAGAGATCTATAAATAAGCCACAATCAAATCTGCAAGTTAGATATGGTGATTTACAAATTTGATAAGATGCATTATAGAAAATGGCATATGCATTATAAAAATGCGTAAATGAGCTACTTAAACAGTCAAATGTGTTATTTAAACATGCAAATGTGCTACAAAATCTAGCAAACGTGCTGTAAAACAAAGCATATGCATTACAGAACACTTTAAATGCATTACAAAATGCTTTAAATGCATTAAAAGACTATGCAAAAGTGTTAAAACAATGTTTAGAAGCATCAAAGCATCAGAGGAGTCTCAAATCCAGTGTTTGTGAGCTTGGGAATGTCTTCAAATTTTTGTTGTTGTTGTTATGGATCTTCCCAAATGTTATAAAACCTACAATAAGTTAGATCTATACAAGAAACTAGAGAAAAACACAGATCTAGAAGAAAAATAGAAGATTAGAAGGAAAATTTAAGGAATAGAGAGGGTTTAAGATGAAGCCCCATGGTGGGTGCCAATTTGTACACATTGGATTTGTGTATTAATGAGACCTTATAGCAGAGTGCAATTGAAGTAACAATGAACAATTCTAAACCCAAGCAATTACTATTAAACAAAGACTCCACGAACAACCCATGTTTCCCTAACTACAACTAGTAATATTGCTCTTAGACCAGCATCTCAATGATAGTTCTAGAATGGGAGTATGCTATAAATGCATATATATCAAAGTATATGCTAGATCTATGTGAAAATGAAAATTAGAGGTTTAAGATGAAGCCCAATGGTGGGTCCCAATTTGTACACGGTGGATTTGCATATTAATGAGACCTTATAACAGAGTGCAATTGAAGTAACAATGAACAATTATGAACCCAAGCAATCACTATTAAACAAAGACTCCATGAACAACCCAAGTTTACCTAACTACAACCAATAAGATTTCTCTTAGACCAACATCTCAATGATAGTTCTAGAATGGGAGTATGCTATAAATGTAGATATAACAAAGTATATGCTAGATCTATATGAAAATGCAAATTAGATTAAGATAATAATACTATAATATTAGAAATATGTGCATATGTATGCTAAAATAATATCAAAATGAAATGCATTCACTTTAATAAAAATTCTAAAAGAGATGATAACTCTAAATGTGCCTATAGTGCAGATGCCTAAAACTTGGGTCCTTTTGCTCTTGAATTTCCCTCCTATTTATATGATTTCAGAATGGGTTGGGTAAGGATCAAAATTTTACTTTTGACTAGAGGGTGATAGTGAAACTATAAATATCTCATAAGACACCAAGAGCAATAATCGAACAAACTTAGTTTGTAAGGATAAAAGAGGATTTTTTAATTCTTGTGAGGATAAAAGAGGATTTTTCAATTCTTTTAAATGTAAAAAGTAGGATTTTCACTTTGTTGAGGATAAATGGATTTTATTGATTTATTAAATGTTTCATTTATTTTCAACTTTTGTCTTTTCCTTTTTCTTTCTTTACTTCATTTTATGATTTCATGAATTGTTTATCCTCTTTTTAAAGTGATTTAAGTCCATTTTTTTTTTATAAGTGATTTGATTGATTAATGACTTGATGTTTTTTGTCCTTAATTTGATCATTTGATCAAAATTTGCATTGTTTTAGGTCTTTGTCAAATTTTAGATGTCTATAGTTAGCTCAGGCATAATTTTAGCTAATGTCCCTTCTCTTATTTTCTTTTCAATTATTGTTGTCTGATGCCACTTGGAATCAAGTCTATTATAAAATTCAGTAGGAATATTGCTTCCTATCTCTACAGGTGTCAATTTAAACTTTTCCATCATCTCTAATATGCCTTCCTCTACCATAGACTTATCAGCAACACTTAATGTTCCATACTTGATAAATTTAAAATCTGAAAAGCATGCAAAATTTCTAATGTTGTCACATACCTCGTCAATAGTGTTAGGCTTTATATGCATAGCAACTCGACAGTGACTTGGTTTATCAAATTTGGTTCTCTCTGCAACTTCCTCTTCAATATCTTCTTGTGCTTTCAATTTTCTTCTCTTTTCCTAAGCTTTAGTGGCTGGCAATTTTCTCTTTCACTAGATTTGGTCATCTTTACAACACCCTTATGTTCATCTCATTATGGTTTTGACAAAGTAATGACAAAACACTTAGTCATTATCTAGCAAAGAAAAATGAAAGTTGAGTGCATAGTGTATGCCAAGCATAAGCCTCAGACAATACATACTAAGTAATATGATAGTTAGTGTTGGGAACTCATATGTGCAGAGAAAATAGAAGGAGCCAAGAAAGTAGGAGTTGAGAAAATAGTGTGTGTTGAGTGATTCAGGTGCTGAGCAAGAGTAAGTGCCAAGCCATTTAGAATTCGAGTATTAGTATAAAGATCATAGTGAAGGCCGAGCATCAGAGTCTATTGATGTCAATTTACCAGTCTTTAAAATATATGTTTGTTATGGTACAAACTTCTATGTAAGCCATTTTTGGCTGACATGAACATGAATTTTTTATATTAATTAATAAGGATCTAGTCATATTACGAATCCCTATGTAATACATGCATCCAATCAAATTAAGGGAAGAATTAGGCAACAATAAGGATCAACCGCAGTCGTTGATTATGACTTAGTTCATCTCCAAAATGCCTACTTAAAGAGGTAAGCCCTACTGGGGAGTAGGTATGCAAAAGAGGATGTGAAGAAAAGTATTACATGTGCAAGGAGAGGAATGCTTAGAGAATAGAGAAAATTTCATGGTGGAAATGATAGATAAGTTATAGAACTATGGGTAAAAGCACGAACCTATGTCACCTTTTATAAAGAAATGAGATATCACAATGTGATAGTTCAACATTAATGACAAAAAAAATGGTATTTGTGTTTAAAATATGAAGATGATGTAAATTGATGAAATTTGTAGAATTGGATGAATTTTATGCCTATAATTTCTATAATTTTTTTGAGTAAGAATTTATTTATTTTATTTTATTATAAGTCCCTTTTTTAACTGTAAAAACTATAGCGTGCAGTTCCCATCAAACAAGTACATGCAAATCATCTTTTTTTGTTTTGATTTGAAAATATCTTATAGATCACATGTATAGCTAGTGAACAAAAAAAGAAATAATTATTTTTGATGTATATTTTCTTTGTTATATGTACTCAAGTTCAACCTTATCAAAATCCAACAATTTTTTCCTCCTGTCAAAAATTCCCTATGAAATCTATACCTTCTTGAAAAAAATTACATATTCATGAAGATGATTCTCTCCTCTAGAGATAAATATAATTTTAAATTTTTTTTGATATGATTTACTATTTTTTTTCCTTTTTTGAGGGAGAATCTTCTGAAATGTTGAAATATTGACTTATAATATTTTGATATTATAACATATTATAACTAATCAAAACACTCCAAAAAATTATATAATGATGATATTGAATCTAAGATCTATAAAAGGGTATTTTTAGTTTTTGAAAAAAAGAGAGTTTTGATAGAGAAATGAGATTTGACCAAAGCAAGTTTTGGTATCATAAATGGTGACACAGATCTGTGCTTTTACCCCTATAATACAAAATTAGTTTGCGAAGAACAAAGATAAGAAGTGAAAGCATATAAAAGATATATTTGGTTGGGGAGATCAAGAGATAACTAGTAACGAGGAGATATGACATCAAGTAGCAAGGTGTTAACTGAAGGATTGGTGTTGAATCATTTTAACATGTGATATCAATTTAATCTCTTAACAGAGTAGTCCTAAAAAACTTTTGTAAATCTCCTAATAAAGTGCTTATCTAGTTGTGAGTTTAAATCCTTTAATCAAGGTGAGAACTAATAGTCTCATAAGCCTTTAATAAGGAAGACCTTTCATAGGGTAGATCATAGATTATGATAAAAAAATTGTAGCCATAATAGGCTACACTTTACAATTACAGTAGTGAATATTTGTGGGTGTCATCCCCACCCCAATTTTACCTTCTTATTGCAGGGTTTCTAGGTAGCCAAAATCTTATGTGTTACATGTTGATTTACTTTATGCTTTGGATGTGATGCATGGTTACTTATTTTAATTTACATGTTAAGTTATGAGATGGATGAATGGTGAATTTTAGAGGTAAAAGTTTTAGGTGCTAATTCAACCACCCCCCTGGTCCGCCTCACAATAGGTGTATAATATTCATGCTCAAAGCCATGCTTAGGAATAGTGTATTCAATCTAAAGATTATTTTCCCCCACCATGAGGTGTATTTAATCTTGTCAACCTAGGGATGTATACTTGAAATGCTCAGCACGATATGTGCACTAGGTCTCTTAATGAGTCACTATACTTATCCTGCAAGAAAGTAAAATGCAAGGAAAGAACCTACACTAGTGATGCAAGAAACTAACACACTTGAATCTTTATTGAAAAAAATATTGGAAATGTAATGAAATGTTAACATCTATTCTAATTCAGTTGATCTACTATAACTATTCTTACAGATGTTGCAAGAACATTCACAAAGTATGGTGCTATAGGAAGGAACTTACAACTTCTACTTTGCAAAACTAAGGATGCTAGAGAAAAACAAATCTAAACTACTCTAATCTAATGCACCTCCAAGTGGGCCCCCTTGGTTGGATTTTTCTAATCTACTAGCATAGAATATAAACCAAGAACTATTCCATTCTGTTTCAAAAATTCATTACATGGAACAATACATAGAATTGTAAAACCAACTCACTACAAAAGTTAACAGTTTCTTGTCATAAAGTTTCTCCTTCTAACTAACCTAACACACTTGGTCTAATCCCTATAAATAGAAGATTGACATTTATTCTAAAACACAAAATTAAAAAACCTAGCAATAAATTTTTAGGAGAGAAAGAAGGAAAAATAATAGCTCAAGGCGGGAACAAAAATAATGGCTCAAGGCAGGAATAAAAAAGTTTGGACAACCGCTTTGACATAGCAATAAACACAGAGAATATAGCAAGTCTTCATGGCTCCTGCATACTTGCAGCCATGTCCTTCAGTATTGTTATGACATTTCCACCATGGGCAAATCTTAACATCCTTCTCCTTGAATGCTATTGACTGTCTCTAATGTTCATCTTTGAATTCTTCAAATCATCTTTAGCTTCATTGCTAACAAGTTAGTTATAATGTAGAGATATTTGCAAATAAGAATTATCAAATTAAATTCAAATATTAGGACACACATTTTGATGATTATATGAAATACTACATCATATATATGATATTGGCAAAAGATGACATACTATCTACCCATAGGTTAATCATTGGTTTAGGTAACCATAAGTTCACAAATGTTTTGATGAAAATGAAATAGAGTATTAACAAATTGTTTAAAAACTATCATAAAATAGAGGCAATAATTAGCCTCATCATCTGCCCCCTAGTAAATTAATACTTGTCCTCAAGAATTGCATTTCCTAATCAATGACATGAATTCCCCAACTTCTATCCTTCCTCTCTTGCTGCTCTTGAAGGTATAGTAGAACCCTCTTGTTCTTTCCCAAAAGTCCCTTCTTTTGTCTTCTTATAGCTTGTCAAGCTTGTCAAAATTGATGTCATATAAAGGCCACATTAGCATTGGTGGTTGCATAGTGGGCACTATAATTTTTGTCTAGCCTATTTCCCTAACTCTATATACTTTGAAGCTCGATGAAGGGTAGCCTCCAAATTCATGTGATTATGTGGCTTTGACCTCTTAAGTGACCCAAGTAATCTAGCCCATTTACTTCTAACACCAGCCATGGATCTCTAGAAGGAAAAGTAGGGTAAGTTTTCATAATTAGCGTAGGCCTTTGTTCTGCCAAGGAAGATTCTATCCCTTACTCCCTTGTTCTTATCCCCATAAGTTAATTTAAACTAGTCCCAAAGAACTTCTTCTAGTTTACTACTCTTAGCTCTTAATGGCAAGGGCTCTGTCATTTCCTCATCTTTATAATTATTTAGTTGCCTATCATAGTTTTCTTCATTAGACATCCAAGACATCAAATCTCTTAAATGTATATTCCCTATATTGAGTAAAGGGTTCCATCAAGTTTTTTAAGGGATAGTAAAATTATGAACATATAATTCATAGCATGAATTCTTCTACCAGGATGGTAGAGTCTAATATAAACCATAAAATTCTTGGGCTGATTTAAATTATGTATTTATATTCTTAAGGGTTAGCATAAGTTGGAATACAAGAAACTGTTCCTTTAAACACATAACATAAATCCTAGGTGGTATCTTGCAAGAAAATGTTTGATCAACCAATTTGAGGGCATGATCCATTCATTGTTTTTAATTTTCTAATTGTTCCTTAAAATCTACAATTTCTTCACCTTGGGATGCTATGACTTTCTTCATTTTTTTCCTCTCCTCTTCCCATAAGGCCTCAGCAAACATATGTTGTCCAAACAACTGGAAAAGGAGTTTTTGCAGGGTAATGGAACCGTTGTTTTCTTCATAGTTTCTTTTCCTCTTTCTCTATTCCCTCCATAACTATTCTAGAAAATAAATAAACCATGTTGATTTAAAGGGAACTAGGCTAGTGTTTAGATAAACTTTCTCAAGAACTATTTCATCTTTCCTTCTTCAAGTACCTAGTTGGCTTGCTAGAGTATCATTTGGATTTTTATTGACTTCAATCCTACATTCCTCATTAGGGTTTTCAGGAATGTTTGTAGTTTCAAGGTGAGGAGGAGTGTTATTAGGAAAAATTTGTATGGGGGATTCTTTAGTAGATAGCTTGGACGAAGTGGATTCTTTGGAAATTTCCTCTCTCATTCTAGGGCTTCTTCTTATGGGGGTTTCTTTTGGTATCATGGCCTTTTGCCTACTTCTTCCTTTTGGTGTCTCTACTGCAAGAGTGAATGTTGCAGGACCCTTCTTAGTTCTCTTTTGCCTCACAACTATAGGGTATGGTTCTTCTTTTACTAGAACAAAGATTTCTTCTTGCAATTTCTATTTTCTCTTTGTTTGGCTAGAGGTAGGTTTTTGAGTTTCTTGAATAGGTAAAGACACATTTTCTTGCACATTCTTAGTTTCAACATTTTGTGTGCTCTGATCAATAGGTTCATTAGTGGGAACTACATCCTCTTCACTAGGCTATTCATTAAGGGCAGCTTGGGGTTGTAGTGTTTTAGCTTGGACAAATTTTGCCCATGACATGGGAGAGACATCCCTAAGTGATCAAGTTCTATGAGTAATTTAATTAGGGCATGATGGGTGATAGAATTGTCATTTCCCTTTTGGGTTTCTTCAACACTAATACACAACATATTGTACAAGAAATTGGAAACATTTACTAGAAATTTATGCCTTATACAACTAAGCAATTTAAAATGATGTGCATGTAAATAGGAAAATCTTCCTTCACATGTGAGGTACCTGATAATGTGCATGGCTAGCTTGTTGTGTGGTAGCACAAGAGACGCCCTTTTGCAATCTTACTTGGTAATATCCATCCGAGGATTGGTTGATATGTCAAACTGAGCCCTGGCTGATCTTGCATCATGCGTATTGGGATAATGTTTTCCTATTTTCGGTAACCCAGCTACTTCTACTATACACTCTTCTTTACCAATCACTATTAAACCCCATACAAAATCTTCTCCCTCATCAAACATTTTCATGAATTCTATGGCTGCTTCTTCATCCAATGTAGTTAAACTTAAGAAATACCCTAACCAGCCACATGCATTAAATCTCCTCACTACCTCTACATCTGAGAGCAAACTAGTATGCTCCACTAGTTCTCATCACTAAAATTATCCACCCATTTTTGCTTAACACTTTCATTGTTTGCATTGATTGCACTATTTCCCCCTTATGCATTTAGGCTTCTTTTGTTATTGTTTTACAGACCCATTTTCACATTTTATTTAATCGGAAATTAATTTCATAACAATTCGTTATGAGCAATAATATGGTTTTAATGATAATAAATCATGGACATGTGAAAATTGTTTGAAAATAGGATTCAGATCACTTAAAATTTAAATACAATTCATATCATAGCATGACAATAAAATCATTCAATAATAAGGGGTACAACAACAAGACACTTGTGTACTTATGACAATTGAATTCCATCAATAAAGAAAGTGTGAAGATTTAGAAATTTTTTTACAAATAAATAGGAATGTCATTGGGTTTTAGTAACCTCCCTCCCCCCCTAAAAAATTTGGACAAGTGTTGACACTTGTCAGACTTAGTATGGGGTATGGAATTGGCATAACATCACCATAATATAAAGAATATAGTATTAGATATAATAAAAAAAAATTGTGTACTATAAATGAATAATAATTTGAAAAGCTTATACCTGATAATTGATCATCTCACATACCAAGGTGACAAAAGATACATCAATAGTGATAGAAGCCATTAGCAAACTTGCATTGTTTGTTTGAAAACATTAGAAATTGATGACGTGGAAAGTGGATGGGTAGTAGGTAAAGAAATGAGATGAGGTGGATGGGTGGAAGGTAAAGAAATAAGATGAGATGAGAAAGTGAATGGAGAAATTTGGAACTTTATGTGAGCATAAAGTGTTTATTATGGGCATGCATAAAGAAATTAGTGTTGAAGAGCTGCAAGTAGAAGGTTAGCACCTTTGGTTAAAGGAAGAGTTACCTGGTGTGTATTGGAACTAGGCTGTTGAAACTACTATAAGAAGTCCTCTTTTTTTTGTGGTCATTTATATAACTTGAGTGTATGACCATTGACTAACAATTTAAAAGGCACTGGATCAATGGTAGTTAATTGGATGGCTCCATTGTCAAAGACATGTTTAATTTCATATGGACCCAGCCATCTTGTTTACAGCTTCCTTGGTATATCTTTAAATCTAGAATCATATAGGAGTGCCTAGTCACCAACTTGAAACTATTTGTTTCTTATGTGGGAGTCATGCCATTTCTTTCTTTGTTTCCATATAATTTAAATTCGCTCCAAAGTAGCTTTGTGCATTTCATCCAAAGTTAAGATGTAGAAGACATTCTCTCTATGCTATAGGAAGTTCTATGTCCAACTACAATGCAGTTCTTAAATTTTTATGTTCAAATTCAATTGGGAGCATTGCTACTTTCCCATATAGTAGCTCAAATGGTGTGAATCCTATAGTAGTCCTCCATGTTGTTCTGTAGGCCCAAACAACTTCTAATGATTTGCTATTCCAATCCTTATGGTGCAAATGAACTATTTTTGTTAGGATGTTCTCTATCTCCCTATTTGTCACTTTTTCTTGTCCATTAGCTTGGGGGTGACAGGGATTTGATTTCCACTACTTGATGTTATATTATTTCATTAGTTTTGAGATCAAATTAGAAGTAAATTGTGCACCTTGGTCAGTGACTAGTTCTTTGGGTACACCATAGTCAGTTCAAATTTCTTCATTTAGAAATTCTTCAACTTTGTGATCATGAGCATGCTTCATGGCTTTGAACTCAACACATTTTTTTAGGTAATTAGTGCACACAAGAATATATGATTTTCCATAGGATGGAGGATCAATTGGACCAATGAAGTCCATGCCCCATTTGTCAAATGGTATTAACACCATTTGTGGGTTGAAAGACATTTCACCTATTCTTGTTGGTCGACCCATCCTTTGAATTTTACCACACTTCCATGTATAGTTGGTTGCATATTTGTGAAGTGTAGGCTAATAGTAACCAATTGTTAAAATTTTCAAGGCTATTCTTTTTTCTGCAAAGTGTCCTCCACATGGTTCATTATGACATACATGTAGAATGTCACATGTCTCATCTTCTCTCACACATTTTCTCATAAATTGATCAGGTTTAGTATAAAACAAGATATTATTTATCCAAGAGAAATGGAAACTTTTCTACACAAGTAGATTCTTTTCCTTGTAAGAAAAATGTTCTAGCATTTTATTAGCTATAATGTAATTAGCAATATCTGCATACCATGGAGTTTGAACAACAATATGAAATAAATGCTCATCTAGAAATGCATCATCTACCAAAGTAGTGTCACTCTCATCATGACGAATTCTTGATAAATAATCAGCTACCACATTGGCTTTTCCAGGCTTATCAATGATAGTTATATCAAATTCTTGCAACAATTGTAACCATCTTGCTAACTTGCATGATATAGCAGGTTTGTTCATGAGATATTTGATTGTTGCATGATCAATATGAACAAATATGGGATATCTAGTGAAGTAGTGCTGAAATTTGTTCAAGGCATAAACTACTGCTAATAGTTCTTTTTCAGTCATTGGGTAGTTTAATTCTAGTCCATGAAGGCTCTTACTAATATAATATATTGCATGTTCAACATTTTGTGATTTTTCTCCTAGAATTGAACCTATGGCATAGTCAAAAGAATCTATATATATGTGAAAAGGTAAATTCCAGTTAGGGCCTTGTAAAACTGGGGCTGTAGTGAGAAGTTTCTTAAGTTGCAAGAAGGCTTCATTACATTCAGGTGTCCAACTGAATTAAACTTCCTTTGTCAGTAATTTATACAAGGGACTAGCTATTTTGCTAAAATCTCTTATGAAACATCTATAATATCCAACATGCCCTAGAAAAGATCTATCATCTTTTAGTTTTGTCGATATGGGCAATGTTTGAATTACCTCTATCTTAGCTAGATCCACTTGTATTCTTGCAGCTAATATGAAATGACCAAGTATGACACCTTTTTTCATGAGCATGAAACATTTTTCACTATTAAGTGTCAGATTATGTTCTTGACACCTTATAAAAAAAATCTCAAGATTCATCATTGCTTCCTCAAATGTGACTCCAAATGTTGTAAAATCATCCATATATATTTCCATACAATCATGTGATATATCATCAAAGATGCTAATAATAGCTTGTTGGAATGTTGCAAAAGCATTACATAGACCAAATGGTAAAATAGAGTATGAAAAAGTACCCCATTTTCATGTGAACATGGTTTTGTCTTGGTCTTCAAGACCAATACTAATTTGATTGTAACCACCATACCCATCTAGAAAAGAGAAATACTTCTTGCCAGCTAGAGTATCTAGAACTTGATCAATAAATTGTAAATGAAAGTGATCCTTTTTTGTTGCCTTGTTTAATTCTTTGTAATCTACATAAATTCTCCATTTCCCTCCCTTTTTTGACATTATTACTAGGGGTGACACCCATTTACTATCAGATATAGGATAAATAAAACTAGAATCAAGCAATTTTTGTAATTAAATTTTAACTATTTCTCTAAGGCTTGGATTTATCCTTCTGTAGGGTTGATAGAGTGGTAGACACCCTTCATTGATGTATATCCTATGAGTGCACAATGTAGGACTCAACCCTTTCATATCACAATAGTCCCATGCAAAGGCCTTTTCATGCCTTTGAAGCAACTTTTTTAACTATTCCATTTGTGTGGGTGTTAATTTGGGGTTAACATGAAGATTATGACCTTTGGACAACTCAACAGTAGTAGTAAACTCTATCATAGCAGCTTCAAAGATTGGACTTACTTCTAATTCACACAGTAAGAGTTGATGAAGAATATTAGGTTCTTTGAGTAGAGTACAATTCTAATCACATTCCTCATATGTGGTTAATTCCAATACAAAACTTTTAGATACATCTTTTTCTCCCACACAACTATTAGTAAGAATACTCTGAAGTACTGAATCTTCCTCCTAAAACTTTATAAATGATTATCTATGTAACATCATGAGTTGTGCTATAGAATTTAACTCTTCTTCTTCATCCCCTAAATCTAGCCAAACAAATGTGGTTAGATTTAGTAATGGTTGTGTTGGAGGATATCAGTCAAATTTCTTTGTTGCTTGTCCATTGGATATGGTCATATTTCTTGATCTACAACTTATATTTTCATCTCCTATAGCTAACCATGGTTGACCTAGGATGACAGGGTAACCAGATAAGTTAACTTTGGGAGACAAAATCATGAAATCTACAAGATACTCTAGAGAATCTAAGGTTACAACTATGTTTTATATCATCTCATTAGGGGTGATAGTAGAACTATCTACAAGTTGCAAAATTGTTAGAGTAGCCCTTAAACCTTCTATTTTCAACTTCTTCATGGTGTCCTTAGTCATGACATTTATAGCAGCTCCAAGATCTATTAAAGTATTTTTAATAGACTGGCCATTTATACTAACATCCATAACTGGACTACCAAGATTAGAATATTTTGGGGTGATCAATTTTCCTAACATAATGTCAACCAATTGTCCCACAACATAAACTGCGGTGGGGTCCTTTTTCTTCCTCCTAGGCTTCTTTAGGCAGGCATCTCTAATGGCTTTTCCATAGATTGGAACATCTTTAATAGCTTAGAACATGGGTATTTGGACATGCATGTATCAGCAATATCAAAGGATTGTTCCTTTGTTTGTATAGGTTTACTTTGTACAAGCTTCTCTAGAAAAGGAGATTCCACCAATGGCTGAGATTGGGTTGAGATAGTGACATGAGTTGGGTCAACCTCTTTAGAGACTGGGGGTTCTAATGCTAGAACAATATCTAGTATTTTAGTTATAAGAGGTGGTTTAGGCACTGGTAAAGTTGTACCAGATCTTAGTCATATATTTTCAATATTTAGAGCATAAGCAGGATATTTTTGAGCATCAACAACATACATAGATTGTTGTGGCTATTGACTATTTGGATTTGGTTGAGGTTGTGCAGGTAATTGTGTCTACTTTTGAGGTCAAGGATTCACAGGTGGTGGCATTAGAGAAATTTATTGAACCAGAGGTGGTAATTATGGAGTACTGGTATTTTGGTTAGGCCACTATTGAGGTCCCCTCTATTGATTTGTAGACTACCAATTCCCTTGGCGTGGTTGCCATTGGTTTTTCTAGTTTTTCCAATAGTTTTGCTGGTTTTGCCATTAGTTATTCTATTGGTTGGGCTAGGATGATTGGGAATTTTGAGGCCATTGGGGTTGTTGTAGATAGTTTTACCCAACATTATTCCAATTAGGTTGATGATATTGTAGAGGACCTTGGGGATTATAGTTTTTCCATTGATTACCATATGAATTTGAATTTTGCAAGGGGTCTTGAGGTATACCTTGATGTTGGCCCCATGGATGGCATTGAGAACCAAAGAATACTTGTTCATCATCTCCATCTATCTTAAGGTATTTAGTTGGAAGATTTTGGTTCTCCATACTTGCAACTAGTTTGCATTGGCATTCCTTCTTTTGCTTCTGACAATGAGGGCAATATTGGCAATATTCAACTAGTTGTAATTCAACTTCTACATACTTTTTCTTGGCAGTCATTGTGTCAAGAGTGTAGCAACATCATTTATAATATCTTGCTTGAAATCTAACAATAGATTAGATATCGTAAGCTTTGAAATACCTTGAATGATTCCTTTAGTGACTATGGAGCAAGGTCCTCGACCTTTCTTCATAGTTGACCTTGAATAGTTTTGACAGATCTTCTTGAGGTCATCCTAGGAACCTTGATATACATCACCACCAGCCATTAGGTCGAATGCTTCTAGATAGTTATTATTCACACCTCTGAGAAGGACTAGCTTTTAAGAATCCTTAGACACCACTAGTTATTAGAAAGTGTTTAAAAACTATCACAAAATAGAGGCAATAATTAGCCTCATAACCTGTAATGCCCCGCCCAAAGATCCTTGGAACAAGGATTCAATACAAGCCAAGATATTATTTTTTTACAAGTATGAATGCACATGACAACATCATACAAGGATCAAAAAGATTGCAATGGAAGACTTCACCAAAATCTCGACAACCAATAGATCTCTAAATGCCACTACCAAACTAACATATGTAAAAAAAAGCCAACAATGACCACGCACAAGATGAGAGCTCGAAGAAACGACCACACATCAACAAAAAACCAACTCAGATTGAATGTAGAATCCTAAAATTTGGCTAAGTTTGAAATCCTGAAGCCTTAAAAATTGGCTAAGTCTAGATTTTTGAAGCCTTGAAATTTTCTAAAATCTTTATCTCAGAGAGGTCTAAAACCTATCTCAAAAGATTCGTCACATATATTTAAATATATCTTAAGTATAGGGAACTTATACTTAAATGATATATTTTAAACCCTAATAGACAGACTACTAAAACACACACAACATAAATAAAAAAAGAAACACCATAGGGTTGAAGAACACCAAAGAGGGTATCCAGATCAACTCTCAAAAAGTTCAAACTAGACCAAAAAGTTCTCGCTGCCCACCCGCATAGGTTTTTACAAAAATTAGGCGATACTTTAATACAACATAGAAAAGTATCGCATGACATTTCTAAAGGAGGGTGAAACTAAGTTCAAAACCTCCACACCAGGGAGTACTGAATCCACATAGATTGAGGAGCAAACACTCGAGAGCATAATCAACAATATGCCAAGGAACAAGAAAGAGGAACATCTATCCATCTAAATCAAAGTAGTAAAGAACATATTGAAAGCAACATCGTAGTGAACATAAATGATAAAACAACTAACTAAGTACATGGTTCCTCCCAATCATCAATGGCATCATAAGACCATCATGGGCCCTAGCCATCCCCCACGTGTAACATCCCAAGCCATCAATCAAATCGTCGGTACTATTGTAATAGGGATGTCACTACTAAAACATGCTACAATATAAGCATAAGGAAATCTAACATGCTAGTAGTAAAGCATACGATAATCCAATATAACAATTCACATCATCTAGTCATATGCTAAATATCATAATATGGAAATGCATCAAATAAACTAACATCACCTAAACATGATATCCAAGCATTCCAATAAAAGCATAAATCACAAGAAAGCATACTCTAAAACTCAAAGTATGAAGTGAAAACATCTAGCAATGGTCGCACTAGGATAAGAGGCCATCTTTGTACACCAATCCCTAGCAGTGATAAAGGTAGCTATGCCTCCCAACCACATGGAACTCATAGGTCCACACCCACTATGCTGATGGAGATAATGATCCAACAAAAAATAGACAAAAACAACATCCATGGCTAACACTCATGCCAGACAGTATGATAACTGTAACCAATAACTTAAGACAATGCAAGGAGTATAGGTCCTGGTCAGACACTCAATAGGCTACTAAGTAGGGGCTGACATCATGGAGAGTCACTTGGCATCGAAAAGCCGAAGCTCAAATCTCTGCAAATTCAACTCTCTCAACAGAAGGCTCATACACTATGTAGATGCAACTCCCTCAACAGAAGGCTCATACACTAAAGCACTATTTTATTATCTTTAGTTTTATTAACACTCACACATTTTATTTAGTTATCACTTACTAAAAACTTCATCTGCCAACCCTATGGCATCATGACACCAAGCTGTGAGATAGAATCCCCCTCCATATGCTACCCTACCCTACCCATGATCATCCTATGACAAGTTCCTGTGGACATGCATACTCCCATCCCAACCCCAATGATCATAACTTTTGAAAGTACCATGAAAGATCAGGCCTCACAAGTCACTCGACAAATGTATGTGCATGTACTTGTTTGTGGTGCAACACCATCACAAAGATCAAAATACAAGGATAGGATGAGAACATAATGCAAAAGATAACACCCAACTGAAAGCAACACAGGAAGGACAGATTCTACATGAATTCCAAAGCCAATAAAACCATGCATCATGAAATCACTCAACCGGCCTCAATCTAGGAGTATGGATTCTACACGAATCTCAATGATGCAACAAAACCAAACATAATGAACTCACTCAACTGGCCTCAATCCGAGAGTATGGATTCTACATGAATCCTAGTGTCCACAAAACAAAAACAAAGGTCCAAAAGAAACCATAAAACCAAGTATAAAATCACTCAACCAACCAAAATGCTAGGAATATGGATGTGACATGCACCCCAATGCAACATAAAAGTGCAATAGTGGTCTAACTAATATCTAAACAGATCATCAAGGTTCACGACCCACATTGTGCCAAGAAAACTTGAGAAAACAAGATGGCACACAAAACGAGGTAAAAACTCCAAAATTTGGAAAACTTCAAAATTAAAACCCATTTGGCCTTTGGTCACAAAATTCTCAAAAATCAAAAAATAATCAAGTTCAAACACTGTATGCAAAAATGGCTAGCATAATAGCATAAAACCCCAAACCCTCATCCTGAAAAATAGAGAAATATTCGTATCGACCCAATCAGGTAGAACTAGTATACAGAAATTGAGGGGAACACTAGTTCTCAGCCTCCAAACAAATGGCTACCAAAAATAGAAGCAGCAATGAAAAAAAACAATAAAATAGGAAAGCCCTACCTCACAACCAAAAGGGTAAAATGGGAATCTGAACCATAAAATAAATAGCCCACAGAAGTAGTTGAAAATCACGACAATCTAAGGTTTCCCCAAGTTGGATCCAATGAGCTCAACTTCATGAAGATCCTATGCTCGTAGCTCCCACAATGAAAAAAATAGTAAATCCTCATGAAGAGGATTTTGGGTTTTACTCTCCAACTTTCTAATTCAAAAGTGAGAAGTGAGGAATTAAATTCTTTTTTGGATATTTATTCACTTTTCAAGTGAATAATCGATTAGGAAAAATAACCAGCCAACTTAGTTAAACCCAGAATCAACCCAAATGAAAATAGGCTATTCCTATAAATAGGAATTCATCTATGGAAAAGCGGCCAGAAAATAAAATAAATCAATTAAAAAGCCCAAAAACCCAAAAACACATAGATTGCCTTAACAAATTTAGCGACAATGCGAACCTCTAAATGCACAGACACACTTACTGGTCTAATCACATAATGCAAATGAGTTCAGATTTAATAATCATTGAAAGGTTTAATAAAATAATTAAAATAAGGATACGTCGACCATACAAGGACAACATTGGTAAAATATGAATGGCTGAATCACTAACTCCATGTGCCGCTGCCAGGGATATAGATCATGCACACTAAACAACACAATCAAGTGCAATTCCATATAATAACATAGTTGAAGAAATAAATGCATTAAATCACCTAATTTAACCATTTATTTAATTATATTAAATAATCTATTTACATCACTCACATTTGCATAAAGCATAACAATGTAGGAATGGAGTAAATAACCATAGCATTAAATCTAACACATAACATAATTAGTGATATGTCCAAATACTGGATAACCAAATATCATCATAAAACACACTGTCATCTCAAAAAGGCATCATCATGAAATATGATCAACTGAACAACATAGTAGTCTAAAATCTATGATACTAAAATCAAAGTATAACATCTAACCCTCAGGTCCTCTCAAATATAAAACATCGCATAAGTAACAGATATCTCTCAGATCTAAATATAACAAGGTAAATGTCCACAACACATAACCAAATAATCCAACATGAATAATCCATTTCAATAATTTAAGCATTTAATAATTATTGTTAACACAACATTAAAAGGCACTTAAAATACATAAGTGAACATAGTCATAAACATGACTAACCACTACTATAGGAACCTAGTCCAGTGTAGCATGATAATAGAACATAGTGCAATCTCTGCACACATCTCAAGGTAATCATGGAACAACCTCATGATACCACATCAATCTTGGTAAGTACTGGCACAAACCTCAGTGAATCATAAATCATATCATAATCTCCTAAATCAGTCAAAGCATAATCAAAGCAACTCATACAGAAACATAAATCCAAACACCTCAATGGTGTAGACCACTCATGGTCACAATCATGATCCATCACAACAAAAGATCAACAAGGTTGCATCCATTAGAATGAGTTACAGAAGTCAAATGGGAGAGGCACTATATCATCCCCCCCAAAGATGAGGCTTACTCCTGGAAACCTACAATCCAAGAATAGAAACCAAAACACACCAAGAGAAAAATCAAAATCAAGCAATGGGGATGAATCACTAAATCCTTCACAAATCCATCCAAATCGCTCCCACATTCTCAAACCATCTCATTAACCCCCAAATAGGTTAACCATGAGAGAATGGGTGTCACACAAACACAAGATCTTCCAACAAGGAACCTTCTATGTGCTAGGAAAAACCCATCTAGCCATAAAGTCAACAATACAAGGTAAGGAAAAAACCTCTCTACCTCGTCAATAGGTGTCCAATCTTAACACGCACCTACCACATGACCACAAAAAACTAGGTCAACACACTACGCACTTCCAAGAAGAGTTGGAATCATGGGGAATAACCATCCAAAAATTCTCAAGAATACTATCATGTCACACATGATCATTCTAGAATCCATGTAAACTCACCCTTAGAACAAAGAGGATGTCAACTTACCAAAAAAATTACACACTCCAAAAGACTACTCACCACCAAGCATATGAGCACAACACCTCTCCAAGGTAAAAAAGCTCAACTACCCCTAGAAACTAGGGTTACATAACCCAACCAAACAAGATATCACCTTTCCACAAGGTTCAAAGACTTTCATCAATGGACACAATCATGTAATGTCTGCATACCAAATCACAAGATGGTAACATGGGTCCAACAATACCATGTCCCTCCAACACCATGCAAGGAAAACTACACCCAACTTTTAGCTAAACTCAATCTCTAGCCTCAAGTCAATAGTTAAAGAGAAAACTTGATTGAGACAATCCACATGAAGATATAAGTTTAGGGAGAAGGATACTATAGAGTATTAGGATTGAGAGGGAGTCTCTCTCAACCTCTGCACTAAAATGGCCTAAGATGCATTAGGGAAGCTCACAATTCCACCAACCATCCAAATACTTATCTAAAAACACTAACTGAGCTAGTGGCATAGCCATGCTAGCCCACTCTCTCAAGAGAGAAAAGAATGCAGAGGTGCACCAAAGTCAACATCCAAAAAGGATAATCTAGACCCATCAAAGAACTGAGTCACTCCCACACAAGGAAAAATCAACCTCAAACAAGGAATGCTCACAACCACACTTCACCTCACAAGGGTGGTTATGTGCTATAGGAAACACACAAACCTCAACACAAACTCCAACAAGTACCTAGTAGATTATAAAGACAAGATAACTCTTCCATTATGAATAACATGAAGAGTTAAACTTCTCCAATGTCCATAAATATGATATGATTGAATTGGCCTCTACTCAAAAAAGGTACTCAAAAAATTGATTAATAACTCTAGAAGTTGAAAGAGTTACTTCTTGTTCCCTAAGTGAAACTTTGCATTAGCACAGTCTCATTCAAATTTTCTTAGAAAATTAGGCATGAAAATGCAATGAACTAGGTGAGAAAGTGCATGATCACTAGTTTCTTGCATGAAAATACAAATTAGCACAAAATTGTCTTCACTCTAGAGGTCATAACTTTCACATCCAAACTCGGATTGACTTCATTTGAAAAAGAAAAAAAGAAGAAGAAAAAAGTTGGAAATATATCGAAAAGGCCTACGACATTATGGAGCTAGGAGAGTTGTAAGATCTAAGAGTTTGAGTCACCATTCAAGACAACATGATAGACTTGGTTACCAAGACAAGCAATAGACGAAACGTCCAAAACCACTCAAGAACACACATGCCCAAAACAATGTAAGAGATGCAATGAAAGGTAATCCACACACTAAACCATCATTACTTCTCTTTCATAATTGCATTACTTAAACATAACATGAGCACTAATGCACAATGAAATTGAAAGGTTTTCAAAGCAAGCATTCAAGAGTCACCATAAAACAAGTACATAGCTTACTTTCTCATAGCTTACTTTCTCATTTTTATTTCCAACAATTGGTAATAGAGCTTTGTTCTCTAGAAAGGAAATTTTGATAGCTTTGGAGGTAAGATCTTGAAGATGGAAGTCTAGAAATTGGAAAAGACTATTGAGAACTAGAAAATTGAAATACAACTTTCCCTACATCAACTTAAGGAGGCAAGAGAAGAACTGCAACAATCATTGAAGAAAAGAAAGGAATTGGCCTTTCAACAAAATGACACTCAATATTAAGAAGAAGACACTACTAGATTGTTTGAGGAAAATAAATTTGAACAATTTTATGTAGCAATTAAAGATCTAATGGAAAAGAATAGGTGCCTTAAATGAAGAAATTGGTAATCTAAAAAGGGAACAAGAAAATCAGTCAATTTTGTTATGTTAGATAATTGAATTGAAAAAGAATGTTGAAGAAGATAGAGTCATGATTGAAGAAGATAAAAGACTACTAGCTAATAAACCTGAGGAGAAGTCATCCAATGTGTAAAAGCTATCAAGCATTCAATTGGATCTAATGAATCAACTGGTGATTGCAAATTAAGAACTAAATAGGAAAGACATTGATATTACAACTTTGGAAACACATAATTCCCTACTGTAGAATGAATTGAAGACATAAAAGGAAAATCTTAACAAACCTAGTGAATCCATAAAGTACTTTGAGAAACTAATGAATACACCAAGAACAAATGATGACACTATTGGATTGCAATATTCTACTACTGAGAAAGAAAAATCATCTAGATGTGGTGAACAAAGGAAAAATAAGGGAAAGAATAACAAGCCCACTTTTCATCACTATGGAAAATTGGGTCACATAGAGAATGTCTGTAGGAGCAACACTAGAAATCAAAGCCCTAAGCAGAAATTCAAGGGACATTGCCATAACTGCAAGAAGTGAGGATGTCAGGTACATGAATGTAGGACAAAGACCACCAATACTTAGAGATTTGAAGGATATTATTAAAATTGTCAGAACACTACTAAATTTGAACTTAATTTTTGACCAATTTTGGTCAAAATTTTGACCAAGATGTTCGTCGAAGTTTTTCTCATCGAAATTTTGACCAACCTATAGGTTGGTAAAAATTTTGACCAAAACATTCGTCAAATTGTTTTAATTTTTTGCAGTCCTGATTTGTCAATGTTGGTCAAATTTTTGACTAATCCATTCATCAATTTTTTTTTGATTGGTGGAAATTTTGACCAATGCTTGGTAGAAAACTAACATGCATTGGTCAAAATTTTCACCAATGGTTGGTGGAAATTTTTTTTAGTTGGTGGAAATTTTGACCAATGCTTGGTAGAAAACTAACAAGCATTGGTCAAAATTTCCACCAATGTTTGGTTGAAATTATTTTTTATGCTATATCAAGCAATTGCTTTTATCCAAGCCATTTAATTTGCAACCTTTTAAATCTCTACAAAGATAAAGTTGGAGTAGAAATTTTTTTCTTTTCAAATGTGTCCTCTGATTGTAAAGCATCCATTCCATTATCTATTCAACAAACAAGACATATCTAGTTCAACAGATAATGGAATGGATGCTTTACAATTAGAGGACACCTTTGAAAAGAAAAATTCTCCTACTCCAAATTTACCCTTGCAAAGATTTAAAAGGTTGCAAATTAAATGGCTTAGATAAGAAACAATTACTTGATACAACATGGAACAAATGGACCAAAATTGGTTCATTAGATTCCCTCATCTAGCATGGCTTTGGCTAAGGCTAAGTTGGAGTATCTAGAGGGAAACATATCAAGAAGTGTTTATGTTATTTTCAAAGTGGTTAATCTAGCAGACACAACTCCTAATTTTCTCAAAGGACTTCTACCTAGTTTGGTTTGGCTATCTAGAATACAATCCTATGGATAATTCCTACAAATTTTAATGTCCCCACTAGTACATTTGACCTCTTTTTTCAATGAATATTGGTCAAAATTTGATTGTGTGTGTTTTTTAGCATCATCATTTTAGGTTAGTCTCTATAATCCATCATTAGCTAGATGAGAGAGTGTAGGATGAATGATAAATGTCAAATCATAGGTAAGGCATGTGAATTGTTTCATAGAATGCCTCAAAGAAATGTGGTCTCTTTAACTTGCACCATAGACTGATAGTCTTCATCTTTTTCATGGGCTGCTATCCCCTATGTGAGTGTTGATGTTGAAGCCGAAGCGAAAAAAAAAAGTGAAAGTGTGTAGAATAAGGTTTATAATCTCAACTTGGTCAACATTTTTTATTTAAGGGCTATGCATTGGGCAATTCTTCAATGTCCAATTAATGGTAGCATTGCATCCTCTTTAAATATTACATGTACAACCCTAGAAGGAAATAGGTTGTTGGCTACTTCTTCTGGCCTTGCACTTTCTTCTTCATGGGTTTTTCTTAAACCATGTAACTTCCAATCTTATAGCCTAACTATGATTCCATCTTAAGAACCTCTAACACCACCTGTAGCTCCCCTTCATTGTTGGACCTAATCCCAAGGAAGAACGAACTACCTTTGGCATACTGTATTTAGCACAATAAAATAAAAGCTCCATCTAGACAAACAAAGGTTTTGTTGCATAAAAATTTGACTTCAGTAACTCTCCAAAGATAGCCTCCAGAATGGCCCTAATCATTTAATTTAATGTTTGAATACCTAATCATTTAATTCAACATTTGAATACCTCATTAATGGGTATATTAAGACACTTAAAGTAAATTGAATGACAATGAGAGATTCGTGATTGTCTGAGATTAAAGAGTCAACAAAATCCTCCAATACTCGAAGGTAATGAAAATAAAATAAAAGTTCCATTTAATTCAACAAGACCACAGTTAAGTTTTGTAGAATGTCAAAGAAGCCATTATGGTTTTAATTAAACAAGAAATTACAAAAAAAAATGTACAATAATTTTAAAAAGGGGATGAAGCTAACTGTAGTAAATCAACTCTGGATAGGTGTAATGTCCCTTTCTCTAATTTTATATGATATTTCAAGCCTCTAATCAGATCTTTAAAATCAAACAACCAATATTTCAAAGATCCACCAATTTCTCAATAAACCCCAAATCGGGTATGCCTGAAATAGTGCCACAAACTTCACAGCTTCACATATTATTAATAAATCTGAAAGTGGACATTTTTATAGAAATTTCAGAAGCATAACAGCTTAAAAAATAAAATTTCTATATCTATATAACATTTACACAATAGCTCCCAAATGAAGGACAAAAACAATGCCCATCAGGCTCCTGAAAACAACACAAAATAGTCGAAAACACCACATAAACACTAATAATCTATCACAAAAGTATATTCATGACCAAATACATATATTCAGCTCTATTTTAACATCTTAATATATGATATAAAGCAGCAACCCAAACTGATATGAAATACCCAACTGGAATGCTCATCAGGCTCCCGAAAACAACACAAAATTTGCACTGTTTAGCACAAAGGCAAACTCTGCATGAGCTTTCACATGGAATAGCTTTAAACTCCCATCCTTAGCATTCCTAGAAAACTGAAAACTCCCATTCTTGGATCTCCTTCTCCACAGGTTTGGTAGCCTCTGAAGAAAAACAAAGCAATGTGCAAAATCAAGTTCTGGAATGAGCCCAAAATGCCTCCAAATCCCTTAAAAGAGGGCATAACCCTAACTCACATCCAAGAGGGGTTAATAAAAAACATTTTAATAATAATTTTTATTTATTAGTCCATTATCTTCCAAAGATTATCCCCTTTTTCCAAAACTTCACCTTTTTGGGCCTGCCTGCCTTAGCAAAGATTATTATTTTTAATTATTTGAAAAGGGGACATGACAATTCCTCCCCTTCCAAATATTGCTTGTCCTCAAGAAATGTCTAAACAATAAACTAATCAATCCACCTGGATCCCAAATTTAGTCATGAACTATACTATTGTCAATTAATACAGGCTCTTACAATATCCTTTGCAATATAACCAAGAGGAATCAATAATCAAACTGACAATTAAGCTCAACCAAACTCCAAAATCAAAACTTCCACAGTCAGAAACCCACAAGGCACAAACTCTTAGAACATCAAAACCCAAGTAAAGTGGACAAATAAAATTGCCAACACAATAAATACCATCAACACATCCTACTGGCCTATACAGAATGTACAATCCAACTCTATAACAATGGTGAACGCTCCTGAATGAAATTGTACCAAGTATGGAGAATCCACAGATTGTACAACTCCTGCAGTCAACACAACTCTGTAGATCACCGGCCACTATCTCATAACCATAACTCCCATGCACCCTGATGGTGAAAAGCCATCACAAGATAAACAGCAAGAAATGGAACCCAAACCAAATTTGTCTGCCATCAACTCCTCAACACAAGGATCAAATGCTAAGTGATGTACATACCCTACAATATAATGTTGATAAAAAAAACCAACCTCAGTCAATAGCTCACCATGAACAAGTGATACAACCCACTGTGACTGATCACTAGCTAAGCCAGGAGATTTCATAGCCAAAGAAGTAGAATCAATAACAACACGCACTGAAGCATCACTCCCAAAATCCTACTCTAAGTCATGTATTATCAAGCTATCAACTGTAGATGCTATCACCATGTCATGCCCATCACAACTCTCATCCTGACGCGTCAAACTCTCCCATAACTGATGATAACCATTAGGAACCAAAGTACATCTCTATAACATCATCTCATCAACATGGTCATCAAAGGTAAATTGATGAGCATACCTCATACTGTAATGCTGATAGAATACGCCAATCTTACTCAGTGGCTCAGACTGCAAGCCAGATGTAACTAACTGCAATCAATCACTAACCAAGTTGGAACTGACTACTACCTCTAAAGACATTGCCAAGGGAGTAGTATTACTAGTAGGAACCATGCTAACTATTGACTCACCAACATCACACATGATCTTTGATACAACATCTCTAGTCTTTGTGCCATTAGTACTAGAGGTCACCACCATGTCAGGCATACCACAATAATCTGCTATAGCACCCAACTCAACTGAACGTGACTCTAGTGGGGATGAACTTGATATACCAATGTTAGTATCAAGGATGGATGCATCCCCATCTCTGTTGTCTTTGACAATCTTGACCATGGACATCCTCGGATCACCAGAAACCATAGCTTGTGACTGTATAGAATCTGGTAAAGACTGTAGTTGCTCCAACTCCATGGTCACCTTAGCCAAATGAAACTATGACTCCTTGAAAGCCAATTGTGTACTCTCAAGAATCTTAGAAGTCACCTTGAGCTACTGAGTAAGCTCACTCACCTCATCTTCCTTGGCCAATAATGCATCGTATGTTGTACTCCCCCACTCCATAAGATAATCTCTATAGGCTAACAACTACATATAATCCTATCTTATAATCTGGATAGCTTCCCATAAAGAGTGGAACTCTGTCAAGGAAAGATAACTGCCTCCCTACTCATCACTAGTAGGAGAACCCCATCCATAAACTGCTAACAACTGAAGAGTAGCATCGAAATTTTGGCAAGCGATAGCAATGTCTTTCTCACTAACTCTCAACTGACTAGACACATGATGGCACTGGCTAGACTGTATCCTACAAACCTCCTCTGACACACTATCTAAAGGAGTAACCTCAAGGTTATTGGTCTCTAGAGTATTACCATCCATATCCTATGAATCAACTCCAAAGCTCATATCAACATATAGAGTATCAAAAACTGTAGCACTGCTATCCAACTCCTCTATACCGAAAGAAACCACCAAGGAAACTAAGTCTTCAAAATTGCCCACTACATCCTCCTGGATGTCATCAATGCCAATATGATCCTGAGACTCATCTGTACACACTGCCAAATATGAAAGATCATCAACACATTCCAGCAAAAATGGTCGACTGGATATATGAACAAAGCCCAACACCGGTGTATAAAAACTAATACCAACATCGGATAAGCTTTTGGCACAAGAAAAGACAACATCTTGCAATCTGCTAATCAAATTCATGATAGCACCCAAACAATCACTGCTACCAAAATGTGTTAAATATTTCCAATCAACTGAATCCCAAATGCCAATATAACAATCTCGAGTCCATATCTGTAAACTAGAATCAGCTAGTAACTCAAGTAAACTCCTCACCTGAGTAATATGACCAATACCAACTAACTCCACATACCTGTCTGACATTGTCCTTGTATCTTGGATGTGAATGCAAGATGAACTTACAAAATTATCAATGACCACATATGATCTACCTACCACAGAAAGCTGAGTATTAGGATACAAGATGAAACTAAACTCAACTCCATGCCATGCATATCCCCATGTCTCTCCCAATCTTGTAATGCCAATGGAGTATTCACCAAAGAAGCTCAAGTGTCCTCAAGCTCATGAGAAAGCCTGTCAACTTCCTCCTCCTTCCTCCTCAAGGCATCTAAATAGTCTCTGACAAGGCTAAGAAGATGGTCACAATCTGATAGAAGATGTAAATAACTCAACTTCATCGTTCCCATTCCTTCCCTAATCACCTATAAGTCAACACAAGAAGACTTTTCCTGAACTCCCTTATGTCTACCCTGTAACTAAATCATCCGAATGTGATTCTCTATCATATCTCACATCCTATCATGATGAGATAATGAAGTCACAATACTATCTTTGTTCACCTTTAGCTGGCTAGACAAATCATGTGAAGTACTACCAGCCTCAACCTCATGTGATGAAGCATCTAACTATGCCTAGTACTCTTTCTTAGCAAAGTCATGAATGCTCAATGTCTTCTCATCTCTACCAGGTATCTCACCATCATGCACAACAACATCCTCATAATCATCATTTGAACCCACTACACTGTAGTCACTACTTGTTGTAACTATATGATGTCGAATACCTGTGATATCACCCTTTGACAACTTGTATACAATTATCTCAATTTGAGTATCAAGTTGACCGTTACTATCAATCTATGTAATATCCTTTCCCACTACCTCCTATGGAAGAGTAGAATCTGAGACCTTTGCCTAGCTATAAGCTAGTTTCTCAAACTCCTCATGCAAGTTCTTGGTAATTATGTCATTTTCGCTGTGAGAAGATCTGCCAAATAGAAATCCAATCAACTTGTCCACCTTAGCTGGGTTGGACAACATGTCATTCATCATACGATGGTGCTTAACCAATTGTTCAGACATGTCATGGTTTAGTTTCATAAGTTCATCTCAAATGTCTAAATAACCATCCTTTCTACTATTTCAACTTTGATACTTTGTCTATCAATTGTCGAAGTTTGTGTCCTCTGAGACTCTATACTATACCTGTCCATTTTGGATAAAGTAGAGTGCTAATCACGCATACAAGATGACTCTTACCCAACATGATGGCAAGAAATACCACTGTAATAACCCCAATAGGTTATAACTTCTTCAAACACTAAAAATATTTATACTTCATTTGTTTAAAATTTTGTCAAACACTTTGCAAGAAAGGGGTCATATGACTAATATAACTTTTCAGATTGCTACAATGACTCTTGTTTCGATTTGTATCAAAGAGAATGCTTACAAAAGACTCCAGATTGTCTAAAAAATGATCTAACATGAATGTGCAACTTATTTTGGCAATATTTCAGCCATACTTTTTCCTTCCTTGGATTTTGTAGTTTTACTTTCAACTGGAGGTTTGATCAAAATTTCTTTATTCTTTTCTCACTGTAAATATCTCTTTTCTCTTTCACTTAGTTGCATGCAACCATAAATTTTGACATCCAACTGATTAGAAGCAACATGCAACCACCAAATTCACCAAGAACTAATATGAAAATGATTAGAAGTAGCATGCAACCATAAATTTTCACATGTAGCTAATTAGAAGCAACATGCAACCATAAATTATGACATGCAAGATTTGGATAGTTGTCAAAACTGACATGCAAACTTCTACAAACCCTCAAGCTGGCAAGATCATAGCTCTGATACCACTATAATTTTCCTTTCTCTATTTTATATGATATTTCAAGCCTCTAATCAGATCTTTAAAATCAAACAACCAATATTTCAAAGATCCACCAATTTCTCAATAAACCCCAAATCGGGTATGCCCGAAATAGTGCCACAAACTTCACAGCTTCACATATTATTAATAAATCTGAAAGTGTACATTTTTATAGAAATTTCAGCAGCATAAGAGCCTACAAAATGAAATTTCTAGATCTATATAACATTTACACAACAGCTCCCAAACGGAGGACAAAAACAATGCCCATCGGGCTCTTGAAAACAACACGAAATAGCTGGAAACACCACATAAACACTAATAATCTATCATATAAGTATAATCATGAAAAAATAAATATATTCAGATATATTTTAACATCTTAATGTCTGATATACAGCATCAACCCAAACTGATATGAAATACCCAACCAGAATGCTCATCGGGCTCCCGAAAACAACACAAAATTTACACTATTCAGCACAAAGGAAAACTCTGCATGATCTTGCACATGGAATGGCTTTAAACTCCCATCCTTAGCCTTCCTAGAAACTTGAAAACTCCAATTCTTGGGTCTCCTTCTCCATAGTTTTGGCAGCCTCTAAAGAACAACAAAGCAATGCGCAAAAATCAAGTTCTGGAATGAGCCCAAAATGCCTCCAAACCCCTTAAAAGAGGGCATAACCCTAAATCGCATCCAAGAGGGGTTAATAAAACATATTTTAATAATAATTTTCATTTATTAGTCCATTAGCTTCCAAATATTATCCCCTTAAATGCCAAAACTTCACCTTTTTGGGCCTGCCTGCCTTAGCAAAGATTATTATTTTTAATTATTTGAAAAGGTGACATGACAATAGGCATGTGCTTAAACCTTATAGTATGTTTTGATACTTATATAGAAGAGATATCAATTTTATTGTAATATAATTATTTATGGTCATGACTCATGAGAGATGGGTTCTTCTGGATTACTAATGAAATGTGGATCAATGAAGATTTGACTCAAACTAGACAATTGACTCCTTGTAAATCACAACATAATTTGATACATTGAAAACACTACTCATTGGAAACTATTAATTCTTATCAATAACAATGCAAAACCATTATTTAACAAAACCTTGAGGAAATATTTTACATGAATGAGTCTAATGATCAAGAAATGCATGCTTAAATGTTAAGTTTAATGTCATATGATGAAGACCTCTAACCTATAGATTGTAACAAACACTTCAGGAACAGTTCCAACAAATGAGCCAATTATGTATGGACTATACTTGACATTTGTAGCAACAATAGCATATTTTAAAATAATGTAAGGAAATGGTAAGATTCTCAAAAGAGCAACAACTCAAAACTGATGGAACCAGATTCCTTCTCCTACTAGCCTAATCAGTGCAGATTTCTAAGGCCACCTTTCAAGCCATTTCTATGTTGGAAAAGAGATATTGACCATTATAAGATATCTTACAAATTCAATAAGCTGAATTTTATCAACATGGAACCACAAGATGATGGGTAGAAATTTACATGTATTTGGCTGTGAAAGGTAGACACAATGAAGTAAGGCAAGGACATGCCAATATTGGTTCCTGCCATTATTATCAAGAATCCAATGTTGTATCCAAATGTCATTCCAGCTAGCCACATTAAAGCTGCAGAAGGTAGCATAAAAAAAGGAAACAAACCCATTGACCTAATAAGCACAAATATAAGTGCTTTCACACTAAAAGTTGCCACTTCCCAATTCAAGATTGGTATAATCACCTACCACACTTGGAACAACATAAGACTTTTATGAGAAGAAGTTTTCTTTTTTAGAGCAAAGAAAGGAAACATCCATATAATTTGTCTTCCAATACTAATGCAAGAACAAAATTAATTCCAGTCTGGCTATTCAAAAATAAATGATCATAAACTCTAGCAAAATATGTGGAGCATTCTAAACTATAGATATCTTGCTCCTCCATCTACTTCTCCAACACTTTCAAATATATATAGACCACATGGAAAATGATAGTGACTCACAATCATTTTTGGCCAAATAGGTGGAAAGAACTACAAGTATACATGAATGTGCATTCGCATTAACACACATAGAGAAACGTCAATGCTTCCCTCCCTTTAGCTTATTCTCATATTATTTTTCATATAAAACTAAATTATGTCAAGAAAACTCATCAATTGCAGTGGATAAGTCAAAAAACTATCATAACATTTACGCAAAAAATAATGCCATCTCAATTAAGCTGGATGGTATACCAAATTTATCAATGATGAAAAGAAAATGAAAAGTTAATTTTATAGATCTCCAAAGAAAATTACAAGGAGTGAAAAAAATTCAAAACCTAGTCAATTAGAATTGGCATTCCCCGGATGATGAAAGTAGCTACAAGTGCCAATAGAGAAAAGCATAATAAAACCACCTTAATCCACCAGCATATGCAATACTTGTCTACTTGTTTTAGAACTTGCAACCTCCCAAATTCTTGGGGCTTTGGTTCATCTAAAAAACCTAATCTAACATAATCAATTTTTTCTTGACATGTCACCTACCTAACATTCCAAATGACTTCCCTCATTGATTCAATGAAAGCAATCGACATCTTCTTGTTCTTGTCTTTATTATGAATAGGTCAATCTAGTTATGTGTATCTATACACATAGATCACAAAAGGAAAGGTTAATAAGAATGATTTATATGACCATAATTGTATGTAAAATAGCTCAGTTTAACTTATTTCAATAGATCAAAATGTTATAAAAATAGCACATTGTGATCCTACAAGAGAATTTAGAATAAATACACTCAAAGTGAATGCCTACTACTATACAGATTACTTTTTCTGGTTATCATTGTATGTCACTAGTCTAACGTCCTCCAAGAAGTTCATGTGTGGAATGATGGGGTCTTGATCTATATATTTTAACCTAAATAAGAAAAATATTCTAGTTAATACAATTCAAAGATCTTTGCCACCTTATCACAGCTTGCAATTAACAACTTGCTAAAAGAAAAGTCAAGCTAGATGGAATGTTCATATCAAGAAGAACCATAGGAGTCTAAAAGACATTGTCAATTTTCTAATCAAGTAATGTTTCTTATTTGTAAGAAAACCTCATAAACACAAAAGTTGATCATCTAAAAAGTTCTCCATAATTGCACATTAAATAAATAGCAACAGATTTGCAAAATAATAAAAAGGAAACTCAACACCAACTTGTATCGAGAATAATTGGTGACAAGTTTAACAGCTCCTTTTAGTTGTTGAAACTTGACATACATGATTGCCTGCTTTATAGATCTTCTCTCAATGTGTTTCGATAATCCAAAAAGCCATCTTCCATTTAAACTAAGCTGAAATTTCAATAATAGTAAATATAATGTGGCTCTCTCAAAAATGATACTACTGAGAGGCCTTAGAGAATACAAAAAGTGTTTCTACACCATGAAACTAACTTTAGGGTTGGATACAGAAAACACAACACATATATTTGTTTAAAACAATACATTTTAAAAGGCTTAGGAAATTTTAAAGGTGTCTTTGCAACATGAGAGTTGAAAATAATTTACTTAGGTTGGATACCTTAGATAAAATCTCTACAAATTCCTTCATATGATTTTAAATTGGCTTTGGTACCATCATGTGAAGTTAGGAATTTAACCTAAATCTGTCTTCAATAAACATGAAAGATATAAATCTTGGTACATAACAATTCCTCAATTGAGTTGTATAAATAGAAATTAAAATATTGTGTGTTGTGATTAATCTCAAGAACATCAAACCTAGAGTCCCTCTTGTGACCTCAGTGAAAACATTAGTACCCTACCTTGCATAAGGCAGGGACTAATCACTAAAACAATTTGGATCTTTCTCTTCAAGGTTCTTCTTGAAAACAACATGAGAAGACATTGATTACTTACACCACAACAAATAATTATCAACTTAATCAAGGTTATCAGAAGAAAAATTTCCTTCAAATGTCTAGATACTAAAACACCTAGTTTGAAGGGCATGATTATGTTTTTTCTTTATTTGTTTTTTTGTGATAAATACTGCACATATTAAAGTATATAATACAAAATATAAGGTGCTAGCTCACATAAAAGATAGGTAGAATAGAATCACACCCCAAAAGTCAATGCAAATGTCTATAGATGAAAGGCACTTACACCAGCATAAAACTAGAGACAGGAGAAAGGAGGGTTAGTGTCAGGGTTGAGCAGGTTGCTATGCCTTTGAAAGATCTCGAA